>OY856187.1:27809186-27957251 GCA_963693315.1 Diogma glabrata | reverse complement strand
CTTACTCTGATCGTATGATCAGATCGAATGATCGTATAATGGCGATGGCAAAGAGCTCGCCAAGAAAACTCAGTCCTCAATAGTTGTAAAAAATATTTCTCTCCATATTAATTACTCCACATTTGTAAGTCCTACATTCGTCCTTGTATGGAGTATTGTTGTCAAGTTTGGGGTGCTGCATCTGTTTGCATCCTGACTCTTTTGAGCTCTGTTCAAAAACGTGCTACACGAGTTTTATATTAATATGTTGTGGTTCATGTTAATTCGCAAGTAAGAGTTGAGAAAATATTTGCTAATTTACCAGTTCGAATTCTTTAATGCTTTCATGTTTTATAAACATGCTAAAGGTGCGACACGGTCCCAAATCAAATTAAAATGCAAGTGATCACTTTGGCCAATAAATTAAAATGTTTGGCGGAAGTCGATCAAAAGAAGTCTTTCTCAAGTTAGAGGTAATGTTTGAAATGAATGACATCTAAAGCCGGGCATTCACATACAACAGAAACAGAATTTTATACAAATTTGACAGAAAAAAATTCTGTTTCTGTAAAATTTGTATGAAATTCTGTTTCTGTTGTATGTGGCTTCAAGCCTTATGAGTGTTTTCGCTCTATCTTTAAGGTTCGATACACTAGAGTTTACAAAATCCTAAATTTGAACTTTATAATGTAGAATGTTGAGCAATATTTTTAAGAGGAACATTTTAAGAGCTCGTTATATTGATCCATTTTTAACGACTTCCTCTACTTTGTGAAATTTAACACATCTAATTTTTTTACGTTTCAGTGAACAAACAAACTGCTTCAATTTCTAAGCGATTGCGCACAATCAAAGAAATTTTTCTACAATCCAAACATTACCTCTAACTTGAGAAATACTTCTTTTGATAGACTTCCGCCAAACATTTTAATTTATTGGCCAAAGTGGTCACTTGCATTTTAATTTGATTTGGGGCCGTGTCGCACCTATAGCATGTTTATAAAACATGAAAGCATTAAAAAATTCGAACTGATAAATTAGCAAATATTTTCTCAACACTTATTGCGAATTAACCCATGAACCACAACAAATTAATGATAGGAAGCAGAAACATTTCGTAGAAAAATAATAAATATCGTATTGCACCGAATAATTACGACTTTTAAATTTTTATGTTTATTTAGTATTCTTATTTTCTATTCGTACTTTATAAACTGGGCAAATTACACAGAGAAATAGTTCACGGGACTAAACGTGTGTACGTTATAACCTTATAAGCCGAGGTACCTTATAAGACGGATAATTTGTTCGTAAAATTTTTATAGATGTAAAAAAAAAATTTGCTGTACTCTATAAACCAAGTGTACTTTATATATGGTGTACGCTAAAAGCGAGTTTTACTGTAAATCTTTCTTATTTACAACATGAAATGTTTAAATTGAATTCAGAGATTTACTTACCTAGAAAGGACTGTAGAACTTGAAAAATAGTTATTTTTCGCTTGTAGACTTTTTTAAGGGATAACATTTGTACTGCAGCTAAGCGTGTTTATAATCCGCTCTTAAACATTAATGGAAAAATTGAAAGTATTTGATACACTTTATACAATATTAAACTCTTCACGCCGAAAATTTCAAAATCTTTTCAATCCTACTCTATCTCGTCATCTTAAACAATCTATCACTTATATTTTGCTCGAGTTTGATTTGTTAAAAATAAATGTTTTTGCTAGTCATTCTTTTACAAACCAAACACCTTTTTGACCGACACATTTTTAATTTGGTTGAAATTTTTTTTATAGGTCTTATATCCATCCATACATTGTATTATATATTTATATTTAATTTTAGTAGTTAATAGTTAATTTTTCCAGCGCTGGACGACAAAAATTTATGAAATTTTTTGTCGTCCGGCGCTCGATAAATTAATTTATTTCTAACAATAAAACTCATTTCTCCATTAATTAAATATTCGTTTTTTATTGAAAATTGTAGAATACGATGGTCGTACTAAACTCTCTTTATTTTTGTTAAATAATGACTAAAAATTGATTTTAACATTTTATTTGTTCATAACAATAGAAAATTAGCAAATTCCTATTGTTATGAACAAAGAAAATTTTTATAAATAGCAGTTTTTTTTAAATTCAATTTTTATACTTTAAAATAAAATAGACAAAAAGTGTCTATCTTTACCAGAACCAAAATCAAGAATCTTTGAAAATAAGTCTTCCAGCCGAAAATTACAAAATTATCGAAATTTTAATCCGCTCTATTTCCTCTAAAAAAAATCCTCAAACAAGTATATCTCTTTGTTCATATAGAACCCCGTAAAAAAATTTTTAGCTGAATCAAAAATGTCTTAGTCCCATTTTGTCCTAATCTGTTCGGCATGTAAATGAATGACCAATATATGGAATTTTTCGTCGTCCCGCGCTCGATAAATTAATTTATTTCTAACAGTAAAAATTATTTCTCCATTAATTAAAAACACAATTTTTATAAAAAATTGAACGTAGAATACGATGGTCATACTAAATACTCATTTGTTAATAACATTTATTAATTTTTTTTTTTTTTAAACTAGCATCTTTTAACGTTAAAATAAAAGAAATTAGAAGTTTCTATCTTTAATAGAACCGAAGTAACCGAAAATAACTCGTCAAGCCAAAAATCACGAAATTCTCGAAATTTAGAACCGCTATATTTTCCAAAAAACAAAAAATCCTCGAACACGTATATCTTTTTTTTCGATATAAATCCTGTAAAAAAATTTCAGCTAAATCCGTGAAAATGGTGTTGTTTACAGTTTAGTAGTCAAAGCTATATAGTCACAATATAAATCAAAGCTATGTACTCACTATAAAAAGAAATGATATCCTGTGTCAAACAGAAACGAGTGTAAAACAAGACATTTTCAAAAAATTAGGTATTCTACCTAATTCGGAATATTTTCTATGTTACTTGGAACAGAGGTTAGAATAAAACTACTTCAACTAACTATAGATATTAAACAAAGTTTCTAGTAAAGTAGACAGAATAAAAGTTTTTTTTATTTCATTTCAATTGAAAATGTGGGATGGGATGTTTAAACGATTGACTGAATCGAGAGAAGTGCAGACTATTCACGAGACCTCAGTGAGAGCTAAGACTCTTATTTAATAAGAATTATACACAGAATAACAATGTCTATAAAATAATTGGTAGCAAGCTAATGTATTAGTAAGGTTATTCTACTTCAGGCTACAGTTTGTAGATTAAAACCATCTTAAACTTAAAATCTGTTAGTTCTTCCTGAGTTTTTGTGATTGTTCTGAACTTATTTCGATTCAGTCAATCATCTAAACATCGTGTCCCATCTCTTAAGGCAGGCAATTGGCAGGCAAATACCTGCACTGCAACTACTACGTTTTCATGATAAATTCAATGGAATGAGAACACTATAAAAACCTTTACATTTACAGTAAAGTGCCTATCTTACCACAACTATACCCGAGATTTTTAATAATAAACCCGAATCTATTAATATAGTACCGGATGCTTCTAATTCATATTAAACTACTGATCTGTTAATTGTACAAATTCTACTATACTCACCAAATAACATTTTGGATGTTAAACTACGTCTGCCTGCAATTATATGGACAGTGACACATTTTGAGAGCTTGCAATATCGTGGAATAGTAATCTGAACGATGATACACAGTCTGTATAGTCAGATTAATATGGGCCAAAATTTAAATCTTTTTTTATAATTTAGATTTACGTCGTCGACCGTGGCATAAATTCTACATGACTTGGTCCGTTTCCTCTGAAAGTTTTATTGCAAGACAAAAACGTACATTGGTACCTGTATTTTTATTAAAAGGCGCGTTCCATTGAATATCAATCTGCTCAAATTTACTTTTATCTACACTATCTCGAAAATATTGTGTTTATATTTTATGACAACCTTAACAAGTTTCTTTTGTACCGACCAACAAAAATCTGATTAGTGGATATTTTCTTTTACAATCTAAGAACAAACAGTCAACACATTAATCATATCTTCATACTGTAATATCAAACAACTTGAGATCATTTCATGCATAATATCTGACCGTATACAACGATTCACTGTATAAATAAATTCATCTTTTACTTTATCTTTCATTCGATCTCAACTAACGGATCTTAAATTTCAGTGTACATTCAATTGTTGTTTTATTCTAATTTTTTTTTATGAGAAACAAATATATTTTTTTTGTTAAACAGATAACAAAATAAAGTATATTGAATCTGCGCAGGTGCGTTGATGTTGGGTGATCTAAATATGGCGATCCGCGTTATGTGTTTTAACTGAGATATTTTCAAAATATTAATAATTGATTGAATTTTGATGGACCTTATTGTTGTAAGGGGGTTGTTTGAATAATTTTTTTCTGTCTGTTTCATTTGTTTTTTTATAAGGCAAATTTTCAACGTATGTGATAATTTTTGTTGTTGACTTGAATAAGAAAACCAAAGTCAAAGAGATGAATAAAAAGCCTTTTTTAAAAAATCAAGTAGTTGTGTAAAACCACATTGATTTAAATTTTAGTTCAGTTTTGACTTTGACATTGTGATATCAGTTAATTAAGTTTGAATTTGTTTTTTTGTCCATTTATGGCATTAAAAAATTATAATATGTGCATTGTGCAATGTTTTTTAGTTTCGAACGAAATAAAGGCTTAAATTAACAACAGAAAAAAAACATTATTTAATATATATAACGTTTAATAAAATTAAAACAGGTAAACGTATATTATTATTTATTAGTGAAACAGCGAATTTGTGAACGCTGTGGTTATAAGCTGTGGGTATTATGAATAGTTTAAAGCAGGCAAAACCACCATGCAAGAACGTTGCTAACGTCAACTGATGCGTTTAGAGCAAGCCATGGACAAAAACAGCCTGAATAATCGCCACGAAATTTTGTTTTTTCAACATGACAAATATAGGCCATACGCCCTCTTTTGTATTCACCAGACATAGAATTCTGAACAGAATTTGTTTATTACCTTAAATATGGACGAAGATTATAGATTCAGATGGGAATTATTTTGATTATATAAAGTTTTATTTTCTACATAAAAAATTTCTTTAAGTTTAGCAAAAAAACGATTAGAACTTATTTATATACCCAATAAAATATACATTTGCAATAAATTTTCTTATCAAGAAATCATTAAACTTCAAGTTTATTGACATTAAATGATTCAAACTCTCTTGAATAAAATTACTAACCATATTTCTCACTTAATATGAACAACAACAAAAAAATCCAAATAATAATGAGATCAATAACAAATTGAAACAAAAACGTCGATTTATCCCACATGCCCCTAAAATATTTTTATAGATTTTATAATATTTTTTACCAATACAAATAATTTTTTATGAAAACTTACTCTTTGACTACAACAAAAAGAAAAATCAATTTTAAATTAAAACTAATAATAAGTTTTTTTTGTACCAAAGTTAAACCAATATTTACAAAACGGATCCAAAGAAAAACCAAATTGATTTTCCCATTTTATATAAAAACATAGTTGTTTTTTTTTTGCTCAGAATAAACTTTTTCATTTGAAATATATATATATAATTAAATCTTTAAGAAAACTTTTTATTATTTTAAATTAATTGAAAACAAAACGAAAAAGTTAAGTTTATTTAGTGATTTTATTTTCAAACAAAGTGGAACATTATGTGAACAAGTTATACCGAAATCGACTTCATATACATAATAAAAATAAAAAAAATGTGGAGTAGGCAGGAAAATGGCATGGGAATGATAATAGATTAGAATTAAAATGAAAAATATCAAACATTTTTACACGTCATTTATCTCTCAACTAAGACATATTTAATTTCCCACGAAATACTGTAATTTACGATTGAAAAGTATAACGAAACTCACTTGATTACGAACAAAAAGCAAGAAAATGTTACATTTTGTCTCAATATGTTTCCATCAGAACCATAATCTAGCAAGTTAAAAAAAATTATTTTCCATGTTCTGTTTTATATACTATTCGGTTCCAGAATAGAAGTATGTAGAGAAATACATAGAACTACATAATATATGTAAAAAAAAACTCTGAAAAAATGAAGAATATACGAGACTCGAAATTTTCTCACCCTTAGCATTATATTCTAAAGTAAATTTAAAATTCGTAGCATGAAAATTTTAAATAACTTCAATTTTCACAAATAAACCATGTTTGATGTGTTTGAGTTGGAAAACATAATAATTGAAAAGTGGGAAATATATAGCATATTCTAGGTTCGTCGAATGCTTTATTGATGCGCATTTTTTGAACAAGTTTTTTTTAATGTTGTTTGTTTTTACTTTCATACTTCAGTGCTACATTAAACTTCATTACTTACAAATTACAATTCTGGAAAATTAATTAGTGGTTTTAACATAAACATGCTACGTATTTCGCTCTACTAAAATAAAAAGAAGATATATGATACGTACTTTTAAGTTTTCCATACATAATTTTAATTGTTGTTATAGTACTTATATTAGGAAAACCACAAATTTTTCACAAGGAAAACCGATTAAAATACAGCACATAATGAGCATACAATAGCTACAAAGTAGAACTGTAATTAATTTAGCGTTTTATTATTCATATTCATACCCAATGCATTTATCTTTAGTAGTTAGTCAAACAAAAATAAACAAAATTAATATATTTTGACATAAATTTACCACAGCTATTGCAACCATATAACCGCAGGAAGGGTTGATGTTGATCAATTGTGATCAATGTTGATCTAAGGGTCTGACTACCCTGCGTACTCCAGTCCCTGACATTGACATATGAGTCAGCGTGAGATATCACATACCACTGGCAATGGCAGGAGATATCATTAGCCAAGATGATATCTTAGGGTGCTGGCGGACGAACTTTAATTAGTCAACGGTAGCACTGCCAGTCTTAGCTGGGCCGCGTTCCGTAGTGGTACCGCTCGTTAGCTCTTCCGAGGAACCAGACTAGCACGTAGTTCTGTGTGGGCTTTGTGCCTCGATTGAGGTGGTGGGTGGTGCGTCTGAGGTGCGCTTCATAAGCTGGATTATTGACAATTAGTGCAAATTTCTCACAATTTGTTTTTCACTTATTATTTCTTCATCTTATCATGAAATATTGGCATATGTCATAAAAAAATTAAATAAACCGTTTGACATATATATATATATATATATAATATATATATATATATATATATATATATATATATATATATATATATATATATATATGTATATATATATATATATATATATATATATATATATATATATATATATATATATATATATACATATATATATATATATATATATATATTATATATATATATATATATATATATATATATATATATATATATATATATATATATATATATATATATATATATATATATATATATATATATATATATATATATATATATATATATATATATATATATATATATATAATATATATATATAATATATATATATATATATATATATATATATATATATATATATATATATATATATATATATATATATATATATATATATATATATATATATATATATATATATATATATTAGGGTGGCACTTATTTTCTTATTTTGCATTTTTGAAGGGCGCCGGTCAAAATTTTGTTCCTTTATATATGTTTAACTAGAATCTGAAGTTTGGGCTCAATTGAACAATTTTTTCAAGTGGCGACTTTAGCTCAAAGTTGAGAAATTTGAAAACAAATTTTTCAAATCAACTTAAAAATTGAAAAACTCGAACAAAATAAGTAAAGGGTTCGTCACTGTGACATGGCCTATGGCCCTTTGTAGTCTACGTGCTAGAACAAGTTGGGTCTCGTGGAACCTGTCCGTCCCTATATAATTTAAATGTGTCTGTCAATAGGTGTGACGCAATGTTAAATTGAAAGAAAAAACACTATTCATCTAACATAATGTCAATCTCTTGTTACTTTACGCAAATAACTTATTAAATAATAAGTTTAATAGAAAAATTAAAGAGTAATCCAGATTGCTCCAGAAGATGGCCTAACAAGCTGAAATATATATATATATATATATATATATATATATATATATATATATTATATATATATATATATAGAATAACAGTAAAATTATAAAAAAAATTTGTTTTCTTTAATTTTTCTATTAAACTTACTATTTAATAAGTTATTTGCGTAAAGTAACAAGAGATTGACATTATGTTATTTGAAAACTTACGCCAAGTGCAAACGGCAAACAGTGTACAATTTAAAATGTATATTTTAAAATTTGGAAGCTTCATTGGATAAATTTATTGAATACCAAAATTCATCCCAGAAATTCTCATCGCCTCTAGTAGTATCTGGATTATCTCTATAGCCAACTTCAACATCTACCAAATCTGGTGAACACGCAGCAAAAATATAATAGTGCAGTTATTGACAGCTATATAATTGGTAACCCCGACGTAATAATTGGTGACCCAAGAAATGATCCTGTTCATCCGAAGCTTTAAAAATTTCTTTTTCAATTGTAAGTACCTAAAATTTTCTTAGTTTATTGCTAAATTGCTTTTAAATTAAAAATTTGTTCTTGTTTTGTGATTATTGCAGTTGGTTTATTTTTGTTTTAATTTTAAAAATATGGCTTCCCCAAACAATTCTCCCTCGCGTCCTGCCTCACCTGCGATTGCCATGGGTGGTAATGAAGCACCCATGTTAATGACTCATCAGCAGTTAGCTGATATTATCCAAGCAAACTTGCAGCAGTTTGCCCATCAACAGTTCATGGCACAGCGGCAGATGCCACCACCTTGCTCACAACCTCCAACAACTGAACCAGATTTAGCTACAGTGAGCAATATTAATTTTGTTAAATTTAAAACTCCGCAAAATTTGTTTGACCAAAACCCAATTGTTTAGTTCAGGATGTTGGAACTAAAATTTTTTAGTTCGCATGTTAGGTCGAAATTGACCAAATATTCACATGCATTAAGTGCAATTGATTCACGATTGGACAACAAATTGGCCCCAGGTAATTAAAATTTTGGGCGATAAGGCAAAAATTAATAATATTTTGCATAAATTAGTATTAGGTGATGAAAAACCTACACAGTTGCTAGCTGAGTTCCGAATTAACGGTGCTGATATGAACGATGGCATTATCAAACAACTTTGGATGGCACGTCTTCCTGAAAGCATCCAACTTGTTTTATCGTCTTTCGAAAACGATTTGCCATTAACGTTGTTGGCAGAACGTGCCGACAATCTTATGGAAACGTCGTCACAGAGACAAATTTTCGCAATGAACGTCCCATCTACTTCTACTTCTGCACAATCAACTAACTCAACACGGTTTCATCAAAGTGTTTCTCAACCTCAACAAAATCAAAACATTAATGAAATTCTTAATAATTTTAAAACGCAAATGCTGAGTGAAATTCACTCGATAGTAAATGCTGGCCATAGGTCGCGCTCTAAATCTCGTGATAACCGTCGGAGTACTTCTAGATCAAAGTCTAGAGAATTAAAAATTAATTGGGACATTTTTTTTTTACCACTCCAGATTTAAAGACAAAGCACAACGCTGCGTCACTGGATGTTTTTTAAAAAGGTTTAATATTTTCACAACATTTTTAAAATCACATCCATGCACATGGAGTAACTTAAGTGAATACAAAGAACCGCAAAAAACAGCAAGTTGTTTAAAGGTAGTTCAAAGGTAGTCAACTAAAGATGAAGACCAAAAACAATTTTTGTTAAAGGTAAACAATAAGCAATAATTTAAGATAATTTAGGCATATAAAGAATGAGAATTAATTTTATTTCATGGATTTTCAGACCGTTCAAGACTACCGTAAGAAATATCCGAAATCTGCTACATTGCAGGATTTGAAAAGGCCTTTATAATTTTGTTAACATTATAAAACAGATTCCTGTTTTAAACATTAAATGATACTTTAGAAACTATTATACGGTTATGTTTTTAATACAGACTCGACTATGTGAAAATTACAAAAAATATTGTATGTAAGCGTACTTAAGGATCAAAGTCGCCACGTGTTAAAATTGTAATAGAGTGATGAAACTTTGTCAGTATCCTTAAATTACCCAAAGGAACAAAATTCCGGCCGGCGCCATGCCAAAATATAAAAAAAAAAATCACCCATACAAATAAGTGCCACCCTAATATATATATATATATATATATATATAATATATATATATATATATATATATATATATATATATATATATATATATATATATATATATATATATATATATATATATATATATATATATATATATATATATATATATATATATATATATATATATATATATATATATATATATATATATATATATATATATATATATATATATATATCAGTGTTGCAAAACGAAAAAAAATCGTAACGTTATGCGTTTCGTTTTTATAACAGTATATTTATTTTTTCGCTACGTTATTTCGTTATGAAACAGAAAAGTATTATATTTTATTATGTTATAACGTTATAATTACGTTATTTTAAAATTAAATGTAATGTTTAACAGATTAGTTTTAAACATTACAATTTAATTTTAAAATAACGTAACTATAAAATTTGACTCATTTCAATTTCTTTAATTTTAATAACGACACCTTTTATTATTCACTATTGTTATATATAAAAAACAATTAAAAAACAATAATTTTAAAATTTTTAAGTATATATATTTTTTATAATTCACACTACTATAGTTTTGATCTCGTGGAGATCATCGACGGGCGTAGATATGTAACTGACGTAATTGAAATTAAAGAATTATACAATGGATTATTCACGTCACTCCGACGAATATTTTGAAATCATTTCATATTAAAAATAATTAATTTTTACCAAAACTAAGCAATCTTATCAGGAGTTTTCACAAATCTGATAGTTTGTTTATAACTATTAGAAGTGCTTTTAATAGATCTTCAGATTGATTTCTCGATTTATAGTCGGTAACTTTAACTTAACGTTAACTTAACGTAAAGTACAAATATATGAAAATGCACTAGAGCATTTATAGTCGTTAACGCAAACTTAACGTTAACTTAACGTAAAATTCATTTCATTGTATCTTAAAGATTTTGTTAAGGATTTTTTGACGTTTGGTATAAAAACTGAAGAAAAGTAATATTTAATTGCAAGTGTCCATAAAAATAAAATTTTATTTTTCAAAAAATGCAAAGGATATAAAAAGAGCGACTTTAAAGCCAAATATTAGCAGAAAATTAATAAGAAAATAAATTTTTTTATTTTAAAATTTTGTATCAAATGTATGTTTCGAATTTTATTATTTTAAATATTGATTTTTAAATCAGTTTATTACTTTTAAAGAATTGATTGATTTGTAACATTGATTACAAAACCATAATTAATATCAGATCAAACGTCAATGAATACGTAATTTCTTACCGACTATAAATCAAAATTTTTAGATGTCTTAAGTTAGGGTTAAGTTAAAGTTAACGTTAAGTTAACGTTACCGACTATAAATCGGGCATTAGAACTACCAAAATCTGTAGTTTAAGCGTCCGCAAAAATTGATAAAGAGCAGATAAGTTGGATTTTATTCAACCGGTTTTTGCGTTTTGATTTTCATATACATAATTATAAAAAAAGTCACCCGAAAAACGAAATAAAATATTGAGTTATCGTTACGTTTTACGTTATTGTAACGTAGTTTAATTTTTAAAACGTTATGAACGTAATTCTTACTAATAACGCTATTTCATTTCGTTATTTCGTTTTTGCGTTACGTTACGAGTAACGTTTTGCAACACTGATATATATATATATATATATATATATATATATATATATATATATATATATATATATATATATATATATATATATATATATATATATATATATATATATATATATATATATATATATATATATATATATATATATATATATATATATATATATATATATATATATATATATATATATATATATATATATATATATATATATATATATATATATATATATATATATATATATATATTGTTACGATTGCAGAAAAATCTAGACGATTACGGCCACTTCTAGGAAAATCAAATCAACAAAATACTACACAGATTAATGAAATGAATATTGTTGTTGTTGTCTCTTCTTAGAAATAGGGTCAACATAAACGATTTTATGAATCAAATCAACATAACGTAAAATAATCGAATATTCTAATATTTTCTCAAGGTTTCTGGAAAGTGATGTCGAATTATCTAGAAGTATTGCAGAAAGTATATAAGAAAATTGCTTCTTGTAGTTTTTAATTAGTTTATTTTAAACCTGCGATTGTGAAGTTAAAAATTATAAAAGTGATCTTTAAATTAGTTTTTGTGTAAAGTTTTTGTAAATAAAGTTATAAGTGTTATTAAATAGAAATATTTTGTGTATTATTTTGAACGTTGTGAATTGGAAATTTCTACAATAAACCGTTGGAGTTTCGAAGCTGTTGGAAGAATATTCTAGTTGGGAATATTGTTTTCCTGTTGTTGTGGAACAATTAAGGTGTTGAATACTTAATAAAACCTGGTGTGTTTGCTTACTAATCAGTGATCGAACTCAGAAAGAGATTGGGAATTGCGTTTATCGAATTGTGAGTTAGGCCAATTCGAAGGAAGTTTGGAAAAACGTAACATTGGTGACAGTGGTGGGATTAGTTAGCTGTTAATTAATAATGATTTTATTAAGTGATTTGAAGGTTCTTGAGTTAAAGAAAGAACTAGAACAACGTGGATTGTCAACAAGTGGAAACAAAACTGAATTAATGCTACGGCTTCGACAAGGTATGGAAGCCAATGGAATGGACGTGGAAAGTTACCAGTTTGGAATTGTTACAACAAATACTGATTCAGTTCATGAGGACAAAAGTTTTGTTGCGGAAACAACATCTTCATTGCCATCTGCAAATAGTGATTTTGCACAGTTAATGGCTATGATGCAACAAATAAATTTGAATATGAATCAGCAATTGGCTGCCGTAAATGCCAATATGAATCAAAGCTTGGCTGCTAATAAGGAAGAAATTAGCAGTAACATCAATCAACAAATGGCTGCAACTAAGGAAGAAATCAGTAACATCAATCAACAATTGGCTGCTAACAAAGAAGAAATTAGTGAAACAATCAGCCAGCAATTAGCTTTAAATCGCGATGAAGTAAAGCAAATTATGGATGAGAAACTTCTCCAAATCTCGACGGCATTTGATGGAAAGGTCGAAAAGATTCAAAGTGAAATTCAAGATTTTGAGCATAAGGTTTTATCGAAAGTTGATGATTTCGAAAAACGGTTGCAGGATGTTGAAACAGCTAAAGTTACTTCACAGGTGGTACAACAATTAAAACCACCGTCATACGATGGAACAACATCGTTCGGCATCTTCAAGTTCCAGTTCGAGACTGCAGCAGATCAAAATGTTTGGAACGCCGAAAATCGTCTTGCTGCATTGATAGTTGCACTTAAAGGGGAAGCAGCTGAAGCATTACAGGCAGTACCAGAAAATGACCGGAAAAGTTATGCCGAGGTGATGAATGCGTTGGAACGTAAATATGGCAGCGACCATAAAAAGGAGTTATACAGAATCGAGTTAAAAGGTCGCTTGCAACGCAATGGAGAAAGCTTGCAGGACTATTCCTCGGCAGTGGAGAGGCTTGTACATTTGGCACACTCGAACACTTCACCATATTTTATGGAGAAAATGAAGATCGAGGCGTTTACTGATGGTATTCGTGATCCAGAAACACGAAAAGCAGTAATGTTGTCGCCAAAAGCAACATTCGCAGAAACTATTGCTTATGCCTTAACAAATGAAACTGCACAAGCAATTATAAAACCATCAATCAAAATACGCCGAGTGGAGTTGGCTGATGACAACGGTTATAAACCAAGACTACGAGAGAGTGTCAGAGGTGATAGAATCCGATGCTGGTTATGTGGCAAGTTGGGTCATATTTCGAGGGAATGCAGAGATGTGAGAAGGAAACGAGCAAGATCAGCATCACCTATGCAGCAACGTCAAGCAGAAGAACGGGTGCAGCAAGCTAGAGAGGACGATGGAGCAGCACCGAATCAGCTAAACTACAACGATCCAGCCTAAAGGGGCATAAGCTGGCTCCCACAACCGATTGCCCCATAACCTTCATCCACGTATCGAGATTGACAAGGGGAGGTGACAGCCTTACTGTTAGGGCTAATATTGATGGAAAAAGTTGTGTCATCACGTTAGATACGGGAGCAACAAATACAATTGTCCGCACTGATGTTGTGAAAGGGAAACTAAAACCAGCAGGAAGATACCGAATGCAGACAGCTACTGGCGAAAGTGCAAGTATTAAAGGAAAGAAAGTGGTCAACTTTGAAATAGGGAATACTCACTTTCAACATGAAGTGGTTGTAGCTGACATTGTGGATGAAGTAATCCTGGGAATGGACTTCATGAGGCCAAATGGATTCGTTATTGATGCTGGCAAAGGAGTACTCACGTACGGAAGTGTTGAGTTGCCACTCCAATTTAATGGTGAAGATTCAAATTGTGTTCGTCGAATAATATTAGATCACAGGGAAAAGCTGCCACCCCAATCAGAAACAATCATTTGGGGAAAATTGGAAGGAGGTTCTGGGTCACCCAGGTTGTGGGTTGTAGAAGTTAGATCGGATGCTGATTACAAAATACCAGTAAGAGTTTTAAATCTGTCAGATACCCAGAAAACAATGAAGAAAGGATCAATCATAGGACAATGTGAAGAGGTAGCTAAAATAATAAAGTGCGAGCAGAAAAACATCAATTGCTCGGTCAACACAAAACAACAAAAGGCAGAAATGGAGCAACTTGTGCAGAAATGGACAGAAGGGCTTTCAGAAGAACAGAAGAAAGCAGCACGTCAATTGTTGGAGCGGCACAAGTCTGTATTCTGTAGTACACCTGAAGGGAATGGCAGAACCAATATGGTAAAACATCGTATTGACACCGGAGCAGAAAAGCCGATACGCCAGGCACCAAGACGATTACCATTAGCTAAAAGAGAGGAAACTGATAAAATGGTGAGAGATATGAAAGAAGCTGGTGTGATTGAGCCTTCAGACAGTCCCTGGAGCTCACCTGTGGTGATAGTTGGCCAGAAAGATGGGAGCTTGAGATTTTGTGTTGACTACAGGAAACTAAACATAGTTACGAAGAAGGATAGCTACCCATTGCCTAGGATTGATGATACACTGGATACATTATCGGGCTCAAAATTGTTTTCAACATTGGATCTGCAGAGTGGTTACTGGCAGGTGGAAGTTGCGGAGGAAGATCGGGAGAAAACGGCGTTCAGTGTAGGTAATGGACTATGGCAATTTAATGTCATGCCATTTGGGTTATGCAACGCGCCTGCAACTTTCGAGAGATTAATGGAACGGGTACTAAAAGGCTTGCACTGGAAAACATGCCTTGTATATTTGGATGACATCATCGTCATTAGAAAAGACTTTGATGACCACTTGAGGAACTTGGCGGAGGTACTGGAAAGGTTGCAAGCAGCCGGTTTAAAGTTAAGTCCCAAAAAGTGTTCACTTTTCAAGGAAGAAGTAAAATATTTGGGACACAAGGTTACGGCAATGGGAATTCATACAGATTCTGACAAGATTGCAGCAGTTATGAACTGGCCAAGACCAAAGAATCTACATAAACTACGAAGCTTCCTTGGATTGTGCACATATTACAGACGGTTTGTGCCAGGATTCGCCAACGTTGCCAAAAGTCTGCATGAGTTAACCAGAAAAGAAAAGGCATTTGAATGGAATCAACCTCAAGAACAAGCATTTGTGGAGCTCCGAAAGAGATTATGTACGGCTCCAATTCTGTCCTATCCTATACCAAATGTTCAGTTTATTTTGGATACTGATGCCAGTAATGAAGGTATAGGAGGAGTCTTGTCGCAGAAAATAGATGGTCAGGAAAAGGTGATAGCTTATTATTCGAAAATGCTATCCAATGCGGAATTATTGTGTAACTCGAAAGGAATTATTGGCTATTGTGGAATCCGTCAAACATTTCCATAAATACTTGTATGGTCAGAAATTTCATCTCAGAACTGACCATGGTGCGTTAAGGTGGTTACTCCAGTTCAAAAACCCAGAGGGACAAGTAGCACGTTGGATCGAACGGTTGCAGGCGTACGATTTGGACATTGAACATCGAAAGGGTACTGCACATGGGAACGCTGATGCATTATCGAGACGACCCTGTCAAGTTGAATGCAAGCATTGTAGTCGTCAAGAAAATAAGGAGAACATCATCGATGTACGATTACTACAAGTGCTACCTGACGATGAATGGACTGCTGAAGCCATAAGAAAAGATCAATTAGAAGATCCGGATCTTGCACCCATCATCGAGTTCAAGGAAAAGGGCTGCAAACCAGTATGGAGGGAAATTTCTGATAAAACTCCAACTTTGAAGGCGTACTGGGCGCAATGGGACAGTCTCCAGTTAGAGGATGGATGTTTAAAGAGAGTATGGGAAAGCTCAGATGGCAAGATAAAGCAATCCCTTACAGTGGTACCAAAAAGGAAAATAGAAGCAGTACTAAGGGAGTATCACGAAGGAACGAGTGGAGGTCATCTTGGGATCAATAAAACTCTTGCAAAAATACGACAACGGTTTTACTGGGCGGGGACTCGGCAATCAATTGTGGAGTGGTGTCAAAAATGCGATAAATGTGCGGCGGTGAAAGGACCCGCACGAAGAAGTCATGGAAAAATGAAGCAATACAATGTGGGTGCTCCATTTGAAAGGATCGCAATGGATGTAGCGGGACCATTTCCAACAACTGATAATCAGAATAAATATGTGCTTGTGATCATGGACTACTTCAGTAAGTGGCCGGAAGTGTGTGCGATTCCCAACCAGGAAGCAACCACAATCGCTGAAGCTGTGATAAATAATTGGATCAGCCGCAATGGAGTTCCTATGGAGATCCACACCGATCAGGGACGGAACTTCGAGTCAGCTGTATTCCAGGAAATTTGTCAAATGCTGGGGATTAACAAAACGAGGACGACAGCTTCACACCCACAGTCAGATGGGATGGTTGAGAGATTCAATGCTACTTTGGAGGAATTTCTAGCTAAAGTGGTCAGTAAGAATCAACGTAACTGGGATCAACACATTCCTTTATTTTTGATGGCATACAGATCGCAGTTCATGACACCACGACCATGACACCAGCTCAAACTATTTTTGGAAGTGATTTAAGACTTCCTGGAGACCTCAAATTTGGAGCGGTACCATCAACATCATTGTCTGCGCAAGAATACGTCAACCGAATCCGGGAGAACCTTGAGGATATTCACAAGCTTGTTCGGCAGAAGATACAACTGACCAGTGATAGAATGAAAGCCCGATATGATATACGATCTAATAATAAAGGTTTTGAAGAAGGACAATTAGTATGGCTACACAACCCACAACGAAAACGAGGGTTATCACCAAAACTGCAAGCTGCATGGGAAGGACCTTACAACATTATAATTAAGTTGAATGACGTGGTTTATAGAATTAAGAAAGGACATCGAGGCAAAGCGAAAGTAGTACATTTGGAAAGATTGGCCTTATACAAAGGAGAGCTAGATCCTGTTCGGGACGAACAGGCTTAAGTGGAGGGTATTGTTACGATTGCAGAAAAATCTAGACGATTACAGAAAAATCTAGACGATTACGTCCACTTCTAGGAAAATCAAATCAACAAAATACTACACAGATTAATGAAATGAATATTGTTGTTGTTGTCTCTTCTTAGAAATAGGGTCAACATAAACCATTTTATGAATCAAATCAACATAACGTAAAATAATCGAATATTCTAATATTTTCTCAAGGTTTCTGGAAAGTGATGTCGAATTATCTAGAAGTATTGCAGAAGGTATATAAGAAAATTACTTCTTGTAGTTTTTAATTAGTTTATTTTAAACCTGCGATTGTGAAGTTAAAAATTATAAAAGTGATCTTTAAATTAGTTTTTGTGTAAAGTTTTTGTAAATAAAGTTATAAGTGTTATTAAATAGAAATATTTTGTGTATTATTTTGAACGTTGTGAATTGGAAATTTCTACAATAAACCGTTGGAGTTTCGAAGCTGTTGGAAGAATATTCTAGTTGGGAATATTGTTTTCCTGTTGTTGTGGAACAATTAAGGTGTTGAATACTTAATAAAACCTGGTGTGTTTGCTTACTAATCAGTGATCGAACTCAGAAAGAGATTGGGAATTGCGTTTATCGAATTGTGAGTTAGGCCAATTCGAAGGAAGTTTGGAAAAACGTAACAATATATATAGCAGTTCCATACGAAAACGATCACTTGTTGGACGACACTTTTTTTTATTGCAATTTCACCATGCTTATTCGGTAGAATATAAAAAAAAAATTAGGACGTATTTTTTTTTTGCTCCTCTCTCTCTCCGTTCTCTCGTGGTTCTCTCTTGCAAATTCAACGATTGTGGCTGCAGGGTCAACTTTAAGAGTTTGTTAAAAATCAACGGCTTTACGGATTTTAACGATTTATATTTCGTTTGAAAGATAATTTAATATACTTTAATATAAAAATAATTTTAAAAAATACTTTGGGATAAAGTATGGTCAGAATACTACAAGTAATTTTATTTTTTAAGTTTTTTATCAAAAGGGCCTCATCAAAATTTTTATTTTATTTATTTTTTAAATCTTCAATTTATTCTCTTTTGAAATAAAAATAAAAAAAAGTGACGTCAACGAACCGTTTGGCCAGGAAAAATCGTTAAAGTTAATTCGATTGTATTTTTCATCAAACTACGACCTATGTACCGGGGTTTTACACTATATTATCAAGCTTTCTTTTCGCTTTCTCACCTCTAAGACTATTGTTTGAGTAATTTAATTTAAGTAATTCAACTTAACAAACTAACTATTGGTTCAAATAGCGTTTTTCAGTTGAATTTACGCATAATATTTTTAGCAATAAATCTTTGTAGTTGTCAATGGATGAATCAAATATTTGAAGTGTTGCCATGGGTTGGAAGATTGTCTTTATATTTTGATGATACATACAAACACACACATAATGTGTACCATTTCTATCCAAAGCTAAAATACATTCTTTAGGGCGTAGTGTTGCAAATTTAGAAAAACCAACTTTAATTTCAGGATATTTTTCTTTAAAAATTTGAAATCTTTCTTTTAAATTGAAAAGCAAAAGTCTGCGTTGCTTTGATATAGTTAAACTATCCTCAGTAGTTCTTACGCAATCCCGTTTACCACGACAAGCCCAACTATTCTCATCGTCGAAATAAAAAGATTGTATTATTTTAATTGTTTATTCACTCAGTGTTATTGATCCTAATTTCTTTGAAGAAGTCACTAAAATACCTATTTCTTTAATCAATAATTTACTTCTTCTCGCCATATAAAGTGATAAATTAAATTCTATTTTTGATGCTATTTTTCGGATAGACCATGACATCGGTAAAGCAGTAAGAATCAAATATTTTTCTGAATTGCAGGTTGTTGTTCGCATTTTATCTTTCAATTGCTGAATTATTTGTCCTTCATCATTTTCTTCACTGTAATCACTTTCATTTGACTGTTGAAATATTTTTGAAGCAATGACCTGCGTTACGGTTTCCAATTTTCTCATTTTATATGTTTAACTCCTTAACTGTCTGTTTGAAATAGGACTTTTTCCTAACGAAGTAATGTTCAAATTCTTGTTTTCTTAGTTTATAAAAGTTCACTATCACTATCTATATTAAGTTGTAAAAATTGGGCATATTCCAATAATTTGGCCGAAACTTTAAACGTTTTTACTTTTTTAGAATGTTAATTTAATTTAAATGGATTGGAGCAATAATTACGCATTTTAATATGTTACTTCTTTCTGAACTATTTATTAAGAACTAAATCAAAGAAAAGTAGATAAACTTTTCACAAAAATTGCTGGAGAGAACGAAATAGATATATGGATTTGGTAAAATCTCTTTCTTTCATATTGAAATTATTATAAACCAGTACATAGTGAAGTGAAAAATAAAATCGAATTAACTTTAATGATTTTTCCCGGCCAAACGGTTCGTTGACATCACTTTTTTTATTTTTAATTCAAAAGAGAATAAATTGGAGATTTAAAAAATAAATAAAATAAAAATTTTGATGAGGCCCTTTTGATAAAAAACTTAAAAAATAAAATTACTTGTAGTATTCTGACCATACTTTGTCCTACAACATTTTTTCAAATTATTTTTATATTAAAGTATATTAAATTATCTTTCAAACGAGATATAAATCGTTAAAATCCGTAAAGCCGTTGATTTTTAACAAACTCTTAAAGTTGACCCTGCAGCCACAATCGTTGAATTTGCAAGAGAGAACCACGAGAGAACGGAGAGAAAGGAGCAAAAAAAAAATACATCCTCATTTTTTTTTCATATTCTACCGAATAAGGATGGTGAAATTTAAATAAAAAATTATGAATCCAAAAAAACGCAAATAGTGATCGCTTTCGCGTGGATCTGTTATATATATATATATATATATATATATATATATATATATATATATATATATATATATATATATATATATATATATATATATATATATATATATATATATATATATATATATATATATATATATATATATATATATATATATATATATATATATATATATATATATATATATATATATATATATATATACATATATATATATTTATATATATATATATATATATATATATATATATATATATATATATATATATATATATATATATATATATATATATATATATATATATATATATATATATATATATATTTATTATATAGATTTTATACGTCTTAAACCCGACAAGGTAGGAATTTTTATTGAAAGAGATAATTAATTTCCTTAACCTCACTATTTGTGATTTTCGAAAGTTAGTAGGTATATTCCATACTATCCTAAGTCACGTGTGCAGTTATTATTGAATGCTGCCAATCAATATGAAATCAATTTTACGACATAAATGTCAAGTAAATTAGTGAATCGTATGAATTTTTTAATTCGAAATCAGTTTTTGGGTTTATCTGAATAAACCTTATAGTTATTTATTAATAAAAACAACTTTTATCTCTGAACGTGTTTCGGTTCGGATTCGAACTTAGAACCTCATCAGTACCAACTAAGTTTGAATCTTTTGGTAGACACGCTGTCAACTGCCCCTCGGCGTCGACATTTAGAAACATTTTTAATTACGATGTTGTAATTTCTTTTTTCTTAGTGAAAAACTTTTTTGTCATACTTCACTGGCTACAGAGTTAGTATTTTTATTATTTGGATTTTATTTTATTTTAATAAATATATATATATATATATATATATATATATATATATATATATATATATATATATATATATATATATATATATATATATATATATATATATATATATATATATATATATGGCAGTACAACCGAAAAAAAGTAAGTCGGCAAGTGGTAAAGCAAATTTGTGCAATCCACCCGCCCATAAAGCGGCACGTCCACGGAATTTGCAGGAACAACACATATATGAATCAATAAAAATTTTAAAATACATGTTCAAAACATCTGCGGATTGAACGCTAACCATGACCATGTGCAGCATCATCTTGAACACGACAAACCAAACATTATATTCCTTACAGAAACACAAGTTTCTGAAAATTTTCCCTTTATAGAATCGCTTAATTCCAAATGTAGGCTCGAATCAGCTTTCAAACTCCATCAGGGCGTTTGCGCATTCATTCATGAGTTTGTTGCGTATACACGCTTTCCAAATTTTGAACTACACGGTGATGGCTTCAATACAATGGTTTTAAAGATTTGTTTTCCCGAAATTACTTTTTTTACAATAGCTTTATACCGGTCTCCAAACAAACGTAACCCAAACTTTTTTAATTCACTAACAAGGGCTCAAGGTTTGGAAGGCAAATCTCCGGGCGCAATAATAATTACATAAAAATAAAAAAATGTCAAATTTTTTTCAATTCAAATAAACAGAATTCGTTTGAAAACAAAAAAGTCGGACAAGTGCGAATAAAATTCGCTCGCCAAGGGTTCCGTGAATGTAAAAGAACACATTATCAAAAATAAATGACATAAAGTTATGTTGTAAAGTCTTTATATCGCCAGACTATGGACGCATAACAGAATAAATGTTTAATCGTAAACGTCAATAGTAAATGTTGATCACATCTACATTGATCAAAAATGTTACTTGAGGTTAAATCTTATCCATAGCTGTTTATGTAAGCTAAAGTATTTTAATAGTCTAAATTGGGAATATTTGTTCTATAAATCAGCGTCGAAATATATGGTGGTATACATACACTTAAAATAGCACTTTTTTTCATCAATAACTAAAAAACTATGCATCGCAGAATTCTAAAAAATATTGCAATGTTTCTTAAATTAAGTGTTCTTTCAAATGACACCCCACTCGTTTGGTTCCAAAAAAGTTTTTTTTTGCTCTCCCCACACACATCCCCACACACAGAAATATAATTATTTGAGAGTTCGCTATAATTTTCGTTCAAAATATAGCAAACTTCCTGTCTCTATGAATTTTTTCAATTTTTTCTGTCAATCAGTGTCGAAACGTAGGGGGGTGAATGGTCTGGAATTTGCAAATTTTTTAGAATAACTCCAAAACGGTATACCGGAAATTTCTAGAAAAAACTGCAATGTTTTGGAAATTTGATGTTCTTTCAAATGATACCCCACTCGCTTGGGTCAAACAAAATTTTTTTTTACCCCCTTTACACCCATCCCCTAAACACACAGAAATATAATTATTTGAGAGTTCGTTATAATTTTCGTTCAAAATATAGCAAACTTCCTGTCTCTATGAATTTTTTCTGTCAATCAGTGTCGAAACGTATGGGGGGGGACGGTCTGGAATGTGCACATTTTTTAGAATAACTCCGAAACTGTGTACCACAAAATTCTAAAAAAAATTGCAATGTTTTGGAAATTTGGTGCTCTTTCAAATGATACTCCACTCGCTTGGGTCAAAAAAAGTTTTTTTTTACCCCCTTTACACCCATCCCCTAAACACACAGAAATATAATTATTTAAGAGTCCGCTATAATTTTCGTTCAAAATATAGCAAACTTCCTGTCTCTATGAATTTTTTCAATTTTTTCTGTTAATCAGTGTCGAAACGTAGGGGGGGGAACGGTCTGGAATGTGCACATTTTTTAGAATAACTCCAAAACGGTGTACCGGAAATTTCTAAAAAAAACTGCAATGTTTTGGAAATTCGGTGCTCTTTCAAATGATACCCCACTCGCTTGGGTCAAAAAAAATTTTTTTACCCCGCTCACACCCATCCCCTAAACACACAGAAATATAATTATTTGAGAGTTCGCTATAATTTTCGTTCAAAATATAGCAAATTTCCTCTCTCAGTGAATTTTTTCAATTTTTTCTGTCTATCAGTGTCGAAACGTAGGGGGGGGGGGGGAACGGTCTGGAATTTGCACATTTTTTAGAATAACTCCGGAACTGTGTACCACAAAACTCTAAAAACAATTGCAATGTTTTGGAAATTTGGTCCTCTTTCAAATGATACCCCACTCGCTTGGGTCAAAAAAAGTTTTTTTTTACCCCCCTTACACCCATCCCCTAAACACACAGATATATAATTATTTGAGAGTCCGCTATAATTTTCGTTCAAAATATAGCAAATTTCCTCTCTCAGTGAATTTTTTCAATTTTTTCTGTCAATCAGTGTCGAAACGTTGTTGCGAAACGAATAGTTGCTTTCTTTTCGTTCCTCAGAACCCCCTCCTTCCCTCTTTCTGTCAGACCTGACGCCGAGGGGGGGTTTTAAGCAAACATGTAAATTTTCGCAGCGATTCCCACTTTTTGCTCAGTATCACTTATTTATTTTCTTTGTCATTCGGCAAATTACGATTTTAAAATCTTTACGGCAACTCGACTTAAAATAGCCGAAGCAGAAAAATCTGGATGAATGACTAATACATTTTTAAATAAAATCAATAATTTATATAAATAAATTATTGTAATTATAATCAATGGAACAAACTTTTTTGGTATATATTTATTATAACATGTTTCGAATGTAAACATTCATCGTCAGATTACCAAAATCAGTGGCGTAGCGATATACGGGTTTATTCGGGTTTAAACCCCTCCATTGAAATTTTAAAGTTTTTGTCTTCTAGAAGAATTGTTCTAATATTCTAATATTAAGATTTTTTCCCTGGAATCTTACAGTTGCTTTCTTTTCGTTCCACAGAACCCCACCCTCCACTATGTTGTCATAGTGATAGCACACATACTCACTAGCACACATACTCAAAAAGTTGACTGACAGTTGCATGCCACGATGGGTACTATAAGTAGTACTATCAGAACCACCCCTTAACCTTGGCCCTGTGTTAAGCAATATCGCTCCACCTGCACTCAGACGATCGCATGCTCTCATGCGTGAACATAAAAAGGTAACCAACAACATCACGTTACCCTTACACGAAGATAACGGTGACCACACTCGTTGTCGATTGAAGTCAAGAAAGCCTCCACATAAAACTGCCAGAAACCTGCTGGCAACTAATTTTAATATCTTGGATGTCTGGGACACCTTCTGGCATCATCAATACAACTGGCCTTTCTATTACTAACCCGACTTCTACCCTACCTGGTTTCGATCTGCCACGTCATACCTGGACTACACTAAACCGAATAAGAACGAATCATGGACGTTGTGCTGACTCTTTCTACATGTGGGGCATTTCAGAGTCCCCTGAGTGTGACTGCGGCGCTCCACAATAAACCATAAAACACATTGCAACTGTGTGTCCAATTCGACGGTACAATGGCGACATCTCAGACATCCATTTGGCAACTGCCGATGTAGTAGCATGGATAGAGTCGTTCGATGTAAACATCTAATATGCAAATGTACTGCCCAATGTTCAAATATTTTACTTTTTTTTTTTTACTAAAAGACGCGCAATCAAATTGAATGTAAGTTCATTTAATGTGTATCCATGCTTTGTTTTAGGTAGATTTCATAGAAGAGTCTACCTATTTTAAGTTTAATTTTTAATGTGTCACAAAAAAACCATACGCTAAATAAAAAAAAAATAGTGATAAAATAATTTGGAAAAAATAACAAATATTATGTCAAAGGTAACTTGTTCCACATATTTTTATTTCAAAATTTATGCAAATTTGTAATTTCAATTTAGAATAAACATTTTTTTTTAAATATTTTACTTGCGGCGAATAAAAAATAGTATGTGATGCACGGACATAAGCTATTTTGGACTTAATGTGGATGCAACTCCATATACGACCAAAATCTTTAGCTTTACATCCTAGCATCATAATGTACTATTCTGGCGTCTTTTATTTATGCCCACTGGTCTACTATTTTGTCTACTATTCTTTCTTTATGAGTACATCTGTAGCCCTATTCCTGTACATTGTGAAATAGGATTTGAGAAATAAATTACAGCAATTTTTTCATAACTAGCATTCCGTGCCGGAAATAACAAATAACAATTTCGTAGATCGGACAATAGATAACATCGGACAAAACAAAGTGTCCTGGAAGTTGTTCTAAATACAAAACAAAATTTATTGTGTTAGAAAAGTTAAAATGACATCTAACGCCTTGATATTTTAAGGAATTTGATTACTCAAGAAAATCATTTTTCATCCCTTCCTAGACACAGGTTTGAGGCGAATCAATAGATAAAGTGTCATTCAGTTTCAAATAAGTTTAAATTTCAAAATCACTAGCACAAAAATTTCTATTTAAAAATAAAGAAAATTATCATTTTTTAAAGTTAATAAAAAATTATTCGAAATTTGCTTTTTAAAGTTAATTAAAAATTATTCGAAATTTGTTTTATGAAAGTTAATTAAAATTATTCCATATTTTTGTTTTATATTGCACCAACTCTCACCAAAATATTTTATAAATCCTATAAATCTGGTATTTTTCCATCCTGCTGGAAGTTGGCCAATGTCCAGCCTGTCCCAAAAAAGGAACGAAATGTGATATTTCAAATTACAGACTAATAACCTTACTCCCAGTCCTGTTTAAAATATACGAGCAATATATTAATTCACACATATCCAAATTTTTGGAGGACAACCATTTGATATCACGACAGCCAATACGGTTTTAGAAACAAAAGATCAACAACCGATCTATTGAACTATGTAGCACATCTTTGGAATAGCATACTTGAGAAAGCAAAGTACGAAAGCAAAGTACGTAATCGCATTAGACATCTCAACAGCATTTGATCGAATCTGGCATGCCAACTTGATCAAGAAGCTCGTTGCGTACGGTTTTTATCCCGCAATTGTGAAGTTGATTCAAAAATTTCTGTCTAACCGATACATCTCGGTATCTATAGATGGCTTTATTTCTGAGTCCAAATTAATTAACGCTGATGTACCCAAGGCTCAGTTTTATCTCCCACTTTATTTTTAATTAATATCAACGAACTGTTGCAAAACACCAATAACCCAATAAATAGTTTTGCAGATGATAGTACACTGCACAAGTCATTCGTCCCCCTATCTTCAAAGGATAAAATGCATGAAGAAATAAATCCCGCCCGGAGAGACGCTGCCGTAAATGTAAACGAGGACCTGAAAAAAGTCGCCGATTGGGGTGACAAAAATTTGGTCATTTTTAATTCCACCAAAACACAGCTATTGAGTGTTTCCAGATCAAAGACCGAGTTTCCCAATGATATTTCAATTAATATGTGTAACGACCAAATAGACGAATGTGAAAACATTCGTTTATTGGGAGTCACAATTTCTAATGACTTACTCTGGAGCGATCATATCATGGCCATGGCAAAGAGCGCATCAAGAAAACTCGGCCTCCTCAATAGATGTAAAAAATATGACTCTGTTGAAAAGCGTGCTATACGAATTGTTGGTGATCGAAATTTAACATTAAATCTTGATTCCCTACAACATCGTCGCACTGTTGCTGATCTCGTTGTTTTTCATAAATATCGTCACCAGCAGTGCTCGGATGAAATTAGATCTATAATGTCTCAGACATCTTCTTTTCCTTGTTCAACTCGTCAATCTGTTTGTGCAAATAGTCAAACTGTCGGGATTACTCACTGCCCCAGTAACAAAATGCAAAGGGATTTCTTTGTGCTTACATCGTACAAATGGAATGCTTTGCCTGAATCAATAGTCTCGGTGCCTTTAATCCACAAAGATTTAAATGAAACGTCCACCAACACCTCAAGATGCATGTTGTTGCGGGACCTATAAGGTCTTAAAAGGTATCTATGTGTTGTTGTGACATATTTTGTAATTCCTACTACACAACACTTTTTACTAAAAAAAATATTGTAAAAATATTTTTGTTTTGAAATAAAAATTATTCGATATTTGTTTTCTTAAAGTTAATTAAAAATAATTTAAAATAGTTAAAAAAATCATTAATCTATTTTTTAAAAAATTATTAATTAAAAAAATTAAAATTAAGGAAACATTAAAATGAAGTATCTATTATTGTAATGAATTATTAATAAAACTAATTAATTGGTTTATTGGGTTAAACTATTAAGTCTTATAAAATAATCCTTGACCCCCCCCAATGGAAAATTCTGGCTACGCCACTGGCTGTTGTAGAATCGATTAATAGACTCTTTATATTGTTGTTGATTGTATGAATTCTGAACAATGTAATGCATTGTCGATAAAATTTTGTTTGTTGTTATGCGTGTTTGCAGATGCTGATTTAAAAGTGCCAAGTAGTCTTGTTATAAGGGAGATATTGGGTAAAGGTCTCCTTATAAATGCTACTGGTCCGATATCACGTTGAATTGTGGCATAACACTACAGCTCCCAAACCCCGTAAAATATTTCACTACTCAAAAATGGATAAGAGTGGTCTTCAAAATTTTTTCCATGGTTTCCCTTTCGACCGTCATTGTTTTTACACTGACAATGTAAATGTTTCTGCTCAAAACTTTACAGAAACCATCCAATTTGCTATCAATAAATTCGTCCCTTTTCCATAGTAAAACCCAAGCAAAAATACTTGTATTCGAAAGCTGCGAAAGCGGCACGTAGAAACAAACCTAGATCATTTAACATATGCATTCATAACAAAACTCCCGCTACTCGATCCCAATATCTAAGGGCCAACAAAATATATAACCAGATTATTTCAAATGAAAGCGAAAGCTTACGTCTATCTCTAGAAACTCACGTCTCATAGATTTACGTCTACACAGAAAGAAAAAATCGCATTTACTTTAAAAAAAAAAACCCTAAGATCAAAAAAAATGCGACACGATTTTTCGCCAAAAGAAATTATTTTTATTTTTAAAGATTTTTTATTTTTGATTTCAAAGTCATTTAAAAAATATTTGAATTTAAAAAACATTGTATTATAAATGAAAAACAAAATTTTTAATTTAAAATTCTAATTTTGATTTTTAAAAAATCCACTTTTGATCCTCAAAAAATTATATTTAAATTGAAAATTGGAGAATTTTGATTTGAAAAAACAATTTTTTATTGAAATTTGTTTCTAAAATTTTTATATTAAATGTTTCAATATTTTAGTCTAAAATTAAAACGGTATTTAAATTAAAAAATAATATTAAGGATTTCAAAATTTATTTTTTATTTTGAAATTACAGTTTTTATTCTAATTCTAAGAGTACAAATGTTTATCGATCTATTTTCGAATCGATAAGAACTTTTTATTACACTTTAAAAAAAGTATATCATTTTCATCAGGGCTAGCCGACTACCAAAAAAATTAACGCTATATAAACCAAAATTGGTCTAATGATCTATCGAAGTATAAGAAAACAAAAACCAACTTTTTGGCAACTATCGGCTTTTTAAAATTTTAAACATTGGTTTTGCATTTTAAAATTTTAAACATTAAAACCAAAAAAAAGTTTTGTACAAATTTTCATTACAACAAAAAATGATTTTGATTTAAAAATATTGTTTGATAAATCTAAAGAAACATATTTATTTTAAAAGCTTTAATGCAACTAAAAAAAGTTTTTAATTTTAAAACATAGATTTTTTGATTTATTTACCTTTTTATTTAAAGTTTAAAGGTTTTTTCAAAAATTTATCCATTAAAGTTAAAAAAAATATTTAAAAATCATTTTCAAAAGACTAATGTTTTTAATGTTTTAAAAGTTTTTAATGTTTTTTCTAATGTTTTTTAATTTAACATGGTTTTCATTTAAAGTTATATGGATTTTTTTTTATTTTGGCCGTTTTTTAATTTAAGAATTCTTTTTTAATGTTTTTAATGTTTTTAATGTTTTTTCTAACGTTTTTTAATTTAACATGGTTTTCATTTAAAGTTATATGGATTTTTTTTTATTTTGGCCGTTTTTTAATTTAAGAATTCTTTTTTTTTTTTTAATTGAAAATTATTATTTCTTTCTGTGTATGTCTATTTCTGACAAGAGTTTCTACAGTGCTATCAATTCTTGAAATTTTGGTACAAAATCTTCTATTCCCCCTATTATTGATGGTGATTTAATCGTCAATGATCCCGCAAGAAAAGCTAGCTTGTTCGCTGAACGCTTCTGAACCACTGTTCAGTAGTCAGAGTCCACTGGTCACTGTCTGGTCACAGAGTCCACTGGTCACAGTGGTCATAGTCCACTGTTTTGGAAACTTCTAAATAAATACCCCAAATCCAGTCTTCAGGAGTTAATATGAATGAACTCCACCTTCAAACTCGAAATAGTCGCCAAATTTATAAAGGAGTTAAACATCAACAAAGCCTCAGGAATGGACAATATTCCACCCATCATTTTAAAAACATTTTTTAAAGAATTTGCACCAACTTTGACTAAAATATTCTACCAATCCTACAAATCTGGTATATTTCCCTCGTGCTGGAAGTTGGGCAATGTCCAGCCCGTCCCCAAAAAAGGACCAAAATCCGATATCTCAAATTATAGGCCAATAGCTTTATTATCGGTCCTATCCAAAGTCTATGAGCATTATATTAATACACACATTTCAAAATTTCTGGAAGTAAATCATTTGATATCCGACAGCCAATACGGTTTTCGAAACAAAAGATCAAATACCGCTCTATTAAATTATGTGGCGCATTGTTGAAACAGCATACTCGATAAAGGTGGTGAAACATACGTTATCGCTTTAGACATCTCCAAGGCATTAGATCGAGTCTGGCATGCCAACTTGATCCACAAGCTCGTTGCGTATGGTTTTCATCTCAATATTGTGAAGCTGATTCAAAATTTTCTATCCAACCGATACCTTTCGGTCTCCTTAGACGGATTTTCTTCTGAGTCTAAACTAATTAACGCTGGTGTACCTCAAAGTTCAGTATTGTCCCCAACCCTATTTTTGATTTATATCAACGAATTGTTGAAAATCACCAGCAACCCAATAAATAGTTTTGCAGATGATAGTACTCTGCACAAGTCGTTCGAGCCCCTTCCTTCAAAAGGTAAAATGCGCGAACGAATGAATCCCGCCCGGAGAGACGCTGCCATAAACGTGAATAAAGACCTAAAAATGTCGCCGATGGGGGTGACCAAAACCTGGTCAATTTCAACTCTACCAAAACACAGCCGTTGATTGTTTCCAGATCAAAGACCGAGTTCCCCAAAGATATTTTATTCAGTATGTGTGATAAACCAATAGGTGAATGTTAAAGCATTCGTTTATTGGGTGTCACAGTTTCAAATGACCTACTCTGGAACGATCATGTAATGGCGATGGGAAAAAGCGCGTCTAAAAAACACGGCCTCCTAAATAGATGCAAAAATTTTTTCACTCCATACCAATTGCTCCATGTTTATAAGTCCTATATTCGTCCCTGTATGGAGTACTGTTGTCAAGTTTGGGGTGCTGTCTCTATTTCCATCTTGGCCCTTCTGGACTCTTTTCAAAAGTGGGCTATACGAATTGTGGGTGATCGAACTTTGACATCAAAACATGATTCCCTACAACATCGTCGCACTGTTGCTGACCTCGCTGTTTTTACAAATATCGTCATCAACAGTGATCAGATGAAATCAGCAGCATCATGCCTCAAACTTATTCTTACCCTCGTTCCACTCGACAATCGGCTACCGCAACCAGTCAAACGGTCGAGATCCCGCTCTGTCATTTTGGCAGATCGCAGAAAGACTTCTTTGTCCGAACTGCATACAAATAGAATAGTTTGCCGGAATCCTTAGTCTCAGGTGACTTCAACCCGCAGAGGTTTAAAAAAAGCGTTCATCATGACCTTAGAACGCCAGTTGTTGTGGGACCTAGGTCTAAACCTAGGTCTTAAAAAGTATTTATGTGTCGTTGTGACACATATTGTAAACCCTATAACACAACACATTTTATTCAAAAAAAAAACCATACGTTATGAATATTTATTAATAATTTTCTACTTCCATTATTATTCAGCCAGAATTGGAAACAAAACTGCTTCTCTTACTTGCTCCTCTCTTTTCTTTCATAGCTTTGAAGTCTACAAAATTTTGCTTTTAAAGACACGTGTACCAAAAATCTCTAGGCAATTATCTAAATACTTCTATAATGATTTACGTTGATAAAAATATCTGCAATTTATATATTGTTCTTCTAACGAATTCGATTAACTTATTCTATCTTGAATTATCTTGTTTCCTATTAAACACAGCCTCCACACAAAAAATTTATTTAAATAATAAATAATTCTATTAGAAAAAAACATAATATAAGAAAACATTCTTCAAAAATCTTTTCTTTTTATTTATGGAAATTAAAACGAAAATATTAATTGAATTGATTTCAATTAAGTAAATGTTAAGATTTTATTAAATTTTTTTTCTCCAATAAAATAATTTCTTGCCTTATGGATAAACTTACTTAATATAAATTAGAAATTGATTGATTAGGATTTTAATTGATTTTCTTAATAATTTGTTTGTTTTTTGTTTGTGAAAAGGTAACATTTTAGATTAATTAAAAATGATTGAAATGAAAAAGGGCGGTTAGACCAACAATGTGGTTGGTTAAGGTAAATGCAAGTAATTGATAATATGTTCTTGGTTCACTACAGTCAATCGAAACAATCAAATCATTTGTGATTCATTGACAACTTTTATTATTTTCAATCGACACGATAATAATTAAATTCTAAAAAATAATAGTATGCAAGCTTGTGCAGTTAATTCAAAGCAAATAAAGAAACATGTTTACTTACAATAAAACTGTATGACGTTTCGAAGGTTAAGTATTTCGAATAATTGCTCTGAAAATGTTGTGGGTAATACTTTTTACTAAATTAATAGGGATTGTTTGTTTTTGATGGTTTTAATAAATAGTTTTAAGAAAATGTTTGTAATACCTTGTTTTCCACGTTTGTTAAATTCAGTACGGAGTTAAAATTAGCTAATGGAAGACCAATTAGGATACTAGTTATTTTACAAAATGAGCACCTATCCCCACTATTTTTAACAGTCTGAAAATTAAACCCAGTCAAAAATTATCAAGTTTGAACCGTTGCACAAGACCGGAGGAGGGGCGAGGTGCATTTTTCCTATCACCGAATTTTCTTAAAAAATTACTCTATTGATGAATCTCAAACTAACTAAAGTGTTATCAGACGGTCTCATCAAATGGTAATCTTGAATCTTGTTAAATATTCAGCTTCAAATTTTGATATACTTATTTGATTATTTTTAATTCTAAATCCACAATTTTCAACGGTTTATTACAAAAAACGTAAATAAAAAAAGATTGACCTTTTGTAATGGTTGATTTAACATTTAGAAGTTTTTCTCAAAAATAGTTTTTGATCTAAATAAAATTTAATAATAATATAAATATTTGTTATATTATTATAATAATAACAATAACATTAATTGTATAAATAGTGAATTTCAACTTTAAAAAAAAATAATTTCGTTTTATTCTTTCTATGCTTGTAGCATGAAAACCAAGAATCATTTTGATTTTTACGAGTCAGAATGGTGAAAGTTTAAAAACTAAATATACTAATTAAAATTTAATTATAATATCCGTGTTGCTCTGAAGCTGAAGGTTTACATCTAAATAAGAGCAGAATTTCAATTTATATACAAATTTGTTCTTACATTTGCAAAAGTTTATGAGGTGAAGCGCTTTTTGACATTTTCATAACTTTAATTGGATTCGGTGGTCTACGGCTACATTCACTGTTTGTTTTTAATTTAATTGCATATTTTACGAGTTTTTTATTTTCTTATGGTACTAAAACTATATAATCCCTAATTGAATAGGAAAAAACAACAAAAGAAATAGACTTCGACTTGCTTACGCTTTAAAAAAGAAAGCTAATAATTTTCCATAAAGGCCAACTAGTACTTGAATTTGATTAATTGAGGCTATCAAGTTCAAATAAATAATTTTAAAATTAATCCCACGCATCCAACCTCTTCATTGCGAAAAAAACATGAACTAAAATGCATCAAAATATCAACTTCAAAATCGAAACTATTTGTAATTACTAATGTTAACGAAATAGAATTAGTTTAATTTAATTTCAATACCATTCAATCCATTCAATAAATTGTACAATCACATTAACGAACGTGAGTTGATTTACTTATTGTGTACGGGTATTACTACAATTTCATATTGTTATTGCTATACTTAAAGTTTTTATTTATTTGTAACACTAAAATCTGAAATAAAATAACTGAATATAGTACGTTTAATAGCATAAGTTTTTTTTTATATAATATAATAATTGAATATTAATGTGTATGGATTAGATGGAAGTTTTTATTTGGAAATTGAATGAATATAAAAAAAATTAAATTAATTATTTTATTCGTGCATTTAAATGAAGGTCATTTGGTGTTAATATTTTTAATTTGAGTTATTTGTCTGTTGAAGGATTTAATTTTATTTCCATATAGAAAATATGAATTGAACATATGATTTATTTGTTAGTGTATTGATAGTAGTATATTGTATAACTAGTACGAACGCGTGCTAGTTCCAAACGATAGTGCAATCACTTAGGTTTGGAACAGTAGTTCGCACTACTTATACCAAATAGTTTTTGGAACAAATGCACAAAATTAAATAAATATATTGTTGATTGTATAATTTATTTAGCAAATTTATGAAACTATATCTAAACTAAAGCATGCTATTTTCATTGTCAGCTTTGTCCTCAAAATCATTATTACTTCGGTCTGAAAGACCTAAGTATTACATTCATGAGCCAAAAGTGAAATTCTTACCCCCACTTTTTTGGCATTTCTCGACGTTTTAGGACCTATTGATTCTAAAAAAGCAAAAAAAAATGAATGTCTGTCTGTCGGCCAGCCGGCCGTCCGTCCGTCCGTCATTACCTACGCTGCAGGGAAAACGGCTGGAGGGATTTCAAAAATTTTTTTCCTAAAAATAGGTATTCACAAGGGACAGGTCCGAAAGGACGCTGTGTTCGATAACTGTACCGGGAGTGTGTCAAAAAATCATTATGTGTGTCAAAAATAGCAAATTTTCATATTTTTGGCTTAAAAAACGTTCATTTTAAGTGATTACGAGTAGGAACATTAAATTTGGAGAAATCTTGATGGTCGGGATTGGTATGTGAGATCAAAAACTAGATTATTGCATTATAAGTTTGTCAAAAAAATGTTGTCAAGTGTGTCAAAAAAAGGATTTTTATTTATTTTTTTTTTTAATAAAATGTGATGTGTAGTAGGCATTACAATATGTGTCACAACAACACATAAAAACATTTTAAGACCAAGGTCCCACAACAACATGCGTTCAAAGGATGTTAATGGACGCAAATCTGTTTTTTTTTTTTTTTTAATATTTTTTGTTAAATAATGGATAACTAAACCATAAATCCTATTTCATATAAAATATGACATAGGCCTATATTTCGTGATAGAATAGGGAAAATAAAAATAAAATAAGAGATAAAAAGCAAATTTGTTTTAAAAATTTGCAGGAACAAAACTAAAATTGGTTTGCCAATAGTCCAGCTAATGGCATAATCCTTGATTATGGGACGCAGTATATTTTTCAATGATTAAAGCTCAGATATATAGTTATTTGAAGGCTCGTTTCTTCGAGCAAGCTACTGCGTTCCAACATCAAGGAATATTCATTAGCTAAGATTGAGAGTGCTACCGTTGACTGAATACAGTTCATCCGCCAGCACCCCTAACATATCACCTTGGCTAGTGATATCTCACTGCTATTGCCAGTGGTATGCGATATCTCACGTTAACTCATATGCCAATAGCAGGGACTGAAGTACGCGGGGTTGTCACACCCGTGGATCAAAAAATCAAAAAAAATCAACAAATTAATAAAAACTGATCCCTCCATGCGTTTTACCTAATTTTTTGGAAAAAAAATAAAATTAATTGTTTGTTTTAAATGAAATTTTATTATTATTTTTGAGAATTATGGCATTATCAGTTTGTCAAAAAAATACTGTCAAGTGTGTCAAAAGAAAGAGTTTTATTTATTTTTTTACCCAATTTTTTGGAAAAAAAATAAAATTAATTGTTTGCTTGAAATGAAATTTCATTATTATTACTGAGAATTATGCCACTATAAGTTTGTCAAAAAAATGTTGTCAAGTTTGTCAAAAGAAAAATTTTTATTTATTTTTTACCAAATTTTTTTAGAAAAAAATAAAATTAATAGTTTGTATGACATGATATTTTATTATTATTTCTCTATAATATATTATGGCATTATAAGTTTGTCAAAAAAATAATGTCAAGTGCGTCAAAAAATGATTTCATTTATTTTTTTAACCAATTTTTTGGAAAAAAAAATCTAGCTGTTTGTATGACGTAAATGTAATTGAAAATGAATTTGCACATGGAAATTTTTGAATTTGTTATAGTTTTTGAAATATTTTTGGAATTATGAAAAAGTTTGTATTTTTGATTTTGTAATAATTTTTGCAATATTTTTAGAATTTCGGAAAAAGTTTTAATTTTTGATTTTGTAAGAATTTTTGGAATATTTTTAGAATTTAGAAAAATTTTTAATTTTTGATTTCATTATAATTTTTGGAATTTTGAAAAAATTTTCAAATTTTTGATTTTGTAACAATTTTTGCAATATTTTTAGAATTTTGGCAAAAGTTTGAATTTTTAAGAAATTTTGGAATATTATCGGAATTTAGAAAAAGTTTGAATATTTGATTTTATTCTAATTTTTGGATTATTTTTGGAATTTTGAAAAAATTTGAGTTTATTTAATTTAACAATATTTTTGGAATTTTGATTATAATTTTCCGGTAACGTATTGATGTTTCGTGTTAGTTTTGTAATAAATTTTTAAACAGAGATAAAAAATACTTGTACTTTAACAAAGAGTTATGTTTGATATACATCGCTGCCCAAAACTAAAAACCATGTCCTCAAGTATTTTGCCGAAAACTATATACAAATCCTTAACCCAGACCGAAGTCTTGATATCTCAGAGCTGTGAGATTTCAGCCCCTCCATATATTATATACTAGATTCCAATTTGCTACTAAATCGAAAAATTTACTAAGCTGCTAAATCGAAATTTGATTTTATATTTTAGCACAAATCTTACGATGAAGATGGCATCCTTCGTTAATAATTAAATTTTTTTAATAAATATTTTGATGTCTTACATTCAGTTATTTCCGTGCAATAAACACTTTTGTAGGTGACATCTACTATTTCAAAGGATAAAAAATATTTTTTAGGTCTATGTGTAGTATATACATTGTTAGGGTTCCGATTTTTATAACGAACCCTATTGGTGAGAGTAAAACGAGATTTTCACATTATATCGATTATCTCGTAAATATAAATGCTATGGACCTTAAATTTGAGGTGTGTATAAAACTAATCTGTCCACATAAAATGACAGATACAAATAAAACTAAAGTTATTTTCGTTTGGTTTACAGGGTTACGATGTGAGACCTTTGAGAAAATACATTTTTTTTATAGATTCAAGTAGGTTTTTTTATAGATTCTAGTAGATTCACGTTTTCTTCGTGTTTTCTTATTCCGATTACCTCCGAACTTAACTGATCAAAAATCTTAAAAGTATTTGGAATGTTAGAAAAATTAGTATCTACGTTTTTAATAAAAAATATATAAAAGTGTCACATACTCATAATTATATTTATTAATGGGGTGGAAATGAGAAGGGGTAAAACACTATTTAAAACATGGTCAAGTGGGATGTCAAAGAGCACCTAATTTAGAAATCATTGCAATTTTTATTAGAATTTTACGGTGTACAGCTTTTGAGTTGTTGTCAAAAATATGCAATTTTCAGAAAGCTCTCCCCTTTACGTTTCGATACCGATTGACAGAAAAATTTGTAAAAATTCAGAGTTAGGAAATTTGGTAAATTTTGAATGAAAATTATAGCGATGCCTCAAAAAATTATATTTCTGGGTGTTTAGGGGACGGGGGTGGAGAGGGTAAAAAAAAATCTTTTTTGACTCAAGCAAGTGGGGTGTCATTTGAAAGAGCACCCAATTTAGAAATCATTGCAATTTTTTTTAGAATATTCCGGTGCACAGTTTTTGAGCTATTGTCAAAAAAGTGCAACTTTTAGACCGTCTACGTTTCGACACCGATTGACTGAAAAATTTGCAAAAATTCACAGAGACAGGAATTTCTGTGTGTTTAGGGGATGGGTGTGGGGAGAGTAAAAAACCATTTTTGGTCCAAATGAGTGAGGGCTCCTTCATATAAAGTAGCACTTAATTTAAGAAACATAATTATTTTTAGAATTTTGCAATGAACAGTTTTTGTGTTATTGTAAAAAAAATATTTAACAAAAATATTTTGTTAAAATATATACTCCACCCCCCTAAATTTCGCCAGTTGATTGACCGATAAAAACTCAAATTAAATACCATTTACAAGCTGGTGTAATTGAATCTTTCTTGAGTTACTATAAACAGCTATGGATAAGATTTAACCTAAAGCAATATTTTTGGTGTGATTTTTGATCAATGTGTATATGTGATTGTAATTTACTATTGACATTTACGATTAAACATTTATTTTGTTATGCGTCTATGGTCTGGCAATATAAAGACATTACAACACAACTTATTCTCTATTGTTTTTGATCGCACTTGTCTGACTTTTTTAGTTTAGCTTAAAACAAAATAAAACATTTTTTGTGGATGTGTTTTGAGTGTATGTATTGGATTTCTTTGAACTTGTATTTTTATTTATAATAATTTTAAGGAATGTTGGCGCTTTAGTAATCGTAAACAATTATCAGTCATGATAATATAGTGGTTAGTATCATTTAAACTAACTAAATTAAGAAATTTTAGATTTTTTTTTAGTTATCAAACACTTGAATCATTTCAAGTAAAATAAAATACATTTTGTCTAGATGTAGTTAAAAGACCCGATGATCTTAAAAGAGGAGTAGGTTTCCAATAAAATGGATTTATATTGCTGCAATTATATTAAAGTGTAATCCAATGATTTGTTCACCGTTTTACCCCATCCACCGCGAACAACCTTGCCCTGTTGGGGTCGTCACATGCAAAATAAAAATATCGAAAAAATACAAATTTCTTCAGTTCGAGCCACATATCGATCTTAGAAATTTAAACTGGTCTCTTGTAAATAGCAATTTAAATCAATCCGCACCTTAAATCAATCCGCGGACACCCTTCAATAAAGTGAAGGAAGAAAAATAAACGTATATTCAAAGAAAATTCATCTATTCCATTTAATTCAAGCGCGTAATGCATATGTATTTTTTATCCATTTTCTAAGCACAAAGGCTAAACATAAACGCCATTAACAGATTGGCTTACATTCATTTTTTTTTATAATTTTTTTTGTTACATAAAACATAAAAAAGAAATCATAATTTTTGCAATAAAACAATAAACAATAGAGTCTGAAATTATAATTAAGCGCGAATCAACAAAAGTGAAAACATAATCCATAACAAAATATTTTTAATTAGCCAACGTTTGCTTATTTGGTTACTAATGTTGACAAACATGCTCAGAATATCAAGTAGTTTATTAATTATGATGGAACACAATGACACAGTGACATTTATTTTTAAATTATGAACGTTTGCTGGAGCTAATGTTTTGCAAATTTAAATGCTTATGATTGATTTTTTAATTTTATATAATCATTTTCATACAGACAAAATTGTGGAATAATTACTTAAACTTTTACGTATATAAGAAGGTTATTTGAGAATTTTCGCTATTCGAAATTATTGTTAGGTTACAACCCTAACCGAAAGATAAAATCTATTATTTATTGCATTTATTTGTGAATTGTGATATATTATATTCCATATATATTTAAAGAACCAATAACATAGGTGGTGTTACTTAAGTGTATATTCAAAATTCTATATGATTTTGTAATTTGTAGTCATGTACAAAAACTAAAACATCGACTTTCTCTCAAAACAAACTTTGTTCTCCTCTATCCAAATATTCCTATCAAAATAACATGTTACAATAAAAATCCTTCGATAAAGTTATTCTTTTAAGTAAACATATATAATTCACAATATTTGTTGATAGAATCATAGAAGCCATAAATTTGTACAAAATCTAGAACAAAAAACTGTTCTGAATAAATACATTAAGTAATACTCCTTTGGGATTTTTCCTTTTTTATTTATTTTTTTTTGAAACAAGAAAACTTTTCTTTGAGCTCATTAGGCTGGCTTCCAGCGAATTTATACTTTAGAGTCGAATTTGTTTTATAGATTAGAAAAGAAACTGAATATTTTTGTTATGTGATGCATATTTAATTTCTTGTGAATATTGTTGTGTAACTGGAACCAGAAAGAATTATAATATGCTTTATAGTATGAATGCAGTCTTTCTTCTATACAATTGTGATTGGTGAACAACACTTTAATTCATACAACAGAAATGTTATATAAATTGACTGTTTAAAAACAATATTTTATATCGGCGTTTGTCAATAGGGCTTGTGGAGATAACTTTCCGTAATATTTAAAAAAGTTTAACTCCTGTTTTTTGAATGAAGTGAAAAGTTGCCTGGAAAGTAGATGTATTGTGGGAAATAATAAACATGTAATGTCATTCATTTTTTCATTCTTCTTTATTGTTTTGTTTTTCTTTAACAACTCTATTCTTGTTAATTTCAATTGCATTAAAATTTAATTCGATATTAGAATAAGAATGTGACTTATGTTTATCATATGTTTTTGAAATACTTGGAGTCTCATTTTGTAATTTTAAAATAATCAAATATGTTTAATTTAGTGTTCAATAATAAAAATAATTCCTCTCAAATTTATCATTGCTAAATTTGTACAATAAATTAACAAAATAAGTGTTTGGTAAATAAGTAACAAAATTACCATTAATTCTGGACCTGTGGCATAAAGTTGATACCTTGTTCACGATATTATAAACAAGGATTTTAAGAAAGAACAAAAATATAGCAAATTCAAACAACATTATCAACCATGAAATATAAAGATAAAGAAAATATTTATTCAAGGCACAAATTCAAAGAATTTAAACTCATTTGCTCAAATAAAAAGTCAATAACATTGAATACCGGCCTGAACTATTAGAGTTAAATTATTCTCCACCTTCACTTCGACTACAACAGGACATTCTAAGCAGTACTCATTTCCTGGACGAACGCCTCTATCAGCCAATCACATAGGATCTTCTGAACCACTTCAATCAACTCCAACTAGTAAAACTACTTTATTCGGACAACGTACCTGGATTGGCAAACTAGAATTCGGAAAAGTTTGCCGAAGTTTTGTTTCCCACAGCAAATATTTCGGTCGGTTTTAATTGCTAAAAATCTATATTTGGATCTACTCATTCATATTATACACTAATTATAAAATACTACAATGAACAAATAAAGTTAATCTAATTTTTTCCTTTTTGGACTTTAAATGGCTGGAAATGGGTTTATTCTTCAAAAAATTATATAATTCATATATGGGTCATTCTTTTACAAACCGAACACATTTCTGATCGACACATTTTTGATTTGGCTGAAATTTATTTTTTATGGGTTTTATTTTGAAATAACTAAAGATATCCGTGTTCGAGGATTTTGTTTTTGGAAAATATGTTCTAAATTTCAAGAATTTCGTGATTTTTGGCTTAACGAGTTATTTTCAAAAATTCATAACTTCGGTTCTATAAAAGATAGAAACTTTTGTTTTAATTTATTTTAAGGTTAAAAGATGCTAGTTTAAAAAAAATTAAAATCAATAAAATTCATTAACAAACTCCTATTGTTATAAGCAAATAAAATGTACAAATCGATCTTTAGTCATTGCCCCACCCACGAAATGAGTTTTTAGTATGACCAATGACCATCGTATTTTACGTTCAATTTTCTAAAAACATCGTATTTTTTATTAATGGAGAAATGATTTTTACTGTTTGAAATCAATTAATTTATCGAGCGCGGGACGACAAAAATTTCAATAAATGGGTCATTCTTTTACATACCGAAGAGATTAGGACAAAATGTGACCAAGACCTTTGTGATTTAGCTGAACATTTTTTACGGGTTCTACATAAACAAAAAGATATACGTGTTCGAGGATTTTTTATTATTTTGTTTTTAGGGTGGAAATAGAGCGAATCTAAATTTCGAGAATTTCGTGATTTTTGTCTTAAAAACTTATTTCAAAAGATTCATAACTTCGGTTCTGGTTAAGATAGACACTTTTTTCTGTTCTCAGTCAGAACTGCTATCTTTAAAAATTATTAGCAAATTTCTATTGTTATAAACAAATAAAATGTTAAAATCAATTTTTAATCACTATCTAACAATATTAAAGAGTGTTTAGTATGACCATCGTATTTTACATTAAATTTTATATAAAAACGTATATTAAATTAATAGTGATTTTTGAGATTGATATTACTAGATATTTATAATTTCTTTTATATGAAAAACGTAGAGCCCAATTTCAGACCATATTAGAAAAAAAAGAAGAGGAAGCAAACATCCAAAATGTTTTTTATTCGTCTACATATTAAAGTGTGTTACTTTATTACTGTGATTTGCATTCTTCAAGTGTCACTTTTTAACCCTATATTTTGATTTCATAGTTACGTCCAAAAAAGTGAAAAACATTTGTATATGTTTAAATTCTATAAAAAATAGAAATTTTTATCAAAGCAACCTTTCAATTCAAAATTTCATAATCCAATCAAAATATTTGTTATTTTTTGTTGTCATAGTTATACAATTTGAGTGAAAAAAGATAACAAACATTTTGGTCAAAGGTTACTTGTTCAACATATTTTTATTTCAAAATTTATAAATTTTGAGTTTGATTTAGATTAAATAATTTTTTTAAATATTTTGCATGCGGCGAATAAAAAATAGTATATGATGACCGGACGTGAGACATTTTGGACTTAATGTGGGTGCAAATCTCTCTACATACTTCGAAAAGCCTTAGCCTTACGCCCTTGCATCATAATGTACTTATTGTTTGTATATACTCTTCCTGCCCAACAGACAAAAAAATTTTAATTTCTTGAATCAAGAGAAAAATTATTTATTAATGTGCAATGTTGTTAAATTTATGTCTTGGAATTTTTATTTTTTATAAAATAAATACATAAACAACTTCGTTTCACCACTGCTCGTACGTACAACAGGGTCAAATTATAAGGATAAAGTTCTACCGTTGTTTTTACCTAACTAAAACTTTACATTATACTAATTGCTTGATTTAAGTTCGAATTACATACGTTAGCCGTTTATTATTCCTTTTGCATGCAGAAAGTTTTAAATATAAGGCACAACCGAGTAAAAGTAAGGAATTTGGCTCAATAACTGAAGCGTTTGGCTCAATAACTGAACGTTAAGTTATAAAAATTATTAAGTGTGTACCATTTGTGTATACCATTTTGCTCATAAATCATTCCAAGCGTGATGATAAGTAGTAACATTTAAAAGAGGATCATACTGACGGTTTCAAATTATGTGCAAACCAGGACCTCTAGCACTGAGTTTTAAGTGTGCCAAAAAATCGTTAAGGGTAATTATTTTCATACATTTTACTACCGCGTTTTTTAGAAACGTATAAGGGGAAACAGTTTCATCTACAATTTGACACCTAAAAGTAATTATTTGACTGACATGAAGTTAAAAAAGAAGACTGAAGACTGTTTTTCAGACCATTTGCTTACCTGTTGCCTAAATTGTGAAACTTTAAAATTAAAAAAAAACTAAAAATTTGTTTTAAAAAATAAAACTCTTAGTAAGGTCTGTTTAAATTTTAAACTTTGTGACAATTTAATTCAAGCGACTATGTGTTTTACTTCCGTAAACTTTTAACAGCTTAAATAGAAAAAATAAGTAATTTGTCATAATTTAAGGTGATCAGATATCTATTTAATGATTTACAACAATGATTTATTGGCATGGTAAAAATAACTTACACTAACAACAAAAAACAAATAATTCTAAAACCTCAAAAAAACTTATTAAATTATACATTAAATCACAATCAATCATATTTTTTGTATTCCTCCGAAATTTAAAACAAATTCAACAACAATATAAATAAAAATTTTACAAAAACGAAGCTTCATCTAAAAAAAAGTAAAAGACTAACCTTAAAAATTGCCTTATTGTTTTATTTTTTTAAGACAGCAACGGAAAATGATATATATATTCAGAAATTTAAAATAATTTCCACACATAATCCTCATGGGTAACAGGTTGTTTATTATTCTAATAAATTCAACCTCAAATCTTATTATTAAACACAACAAAACATATTCAAATACATAGACATAAAATAGTCCACCCACAAACAACAAGCTTAGAGCAAAAGAAAATTATATTATTGTAAGAAATCAGTGTTTACAAACACTGTAGAACAAGGAGATATTGAAAATTATTTTAACGATCTGGTGAAATCAAACGCCATGTTACAAACTACAAGGTGATTGGAATAGTATAAAATTCAAAAAAACATACTGATAAGTTATTTGGTATCAGCTATATAGCTTATGCTTCACCCTGTTTGCATATATTCTTTTCTTACATTTCCTTTATTTATTTGATAAATTTTCTTCATTTCGAACATTTTTTTTGATTGTTTACTTTTTGTGGTACTCAAAGCAAATACACTAAAAATCCGAGTTCAATTTATTCATTCAAAATGTTAAGGTACCATTGTGGTGGAAAAAATGGTAAAAATAAAGCTTTTTCTAAAAAAGAATAATCCAGTTATCTTTGAACCGAGAAAAACGAAAACGTAATACTTGTTCTTTAGTAAAGTAAAATAAAGTTATTTGGAAAACATCAGGCATCTTCATTTTTGGTTTATATGAAAATATAACGATGATGGTATTAAGTTAATGGATCGAATTATTTATTTGTTATAATAAAGCAGAAGTTTTTTGTATTTAGTAGTCAAATTCGTAATATTCGTGCCAAGTTTTTTTGTTTTGATTTGAGAAACGCGCTTGAATCAAACAAATGCTTTCATCAGACACCAAACAACTTTGAAATTAACAAAAAACAATAATGCTAACAATAAATTCAAAGTTTTGCTTTGTTTTCACAATTATGATTAACGTTGAATAACAGCCTTCAACCGATCAATTAGTTATAAGATTATTAACATCAAATCTAGAATTCATAATTTTAAAACAATGAAATACATCATAAAATTTATTTCTACATCTAATAACTCATGATATGCAAGATAAAAAAGACGGAAGAAATTTTCAATAATCAAATTCACCATTGAAATTCATTAAATCTGAATTCGTGCCAAAAATAAAAACATAACTCATGCCAAACCAAAGTTGCTATATCAGTTACTAAGTTTAAAATAGCTAATAAAAAAATCGACAGTCAAAGCATTAACTCAATTAAAAGTATAAATCAATCAATGTTCATCTTTTACATAATTTTAATAAATCAGGACTGTCTATTAATTTTTAAAGTATTAAAAAGAAAAAATCGATTTAATTAAAACATTCCTTTGTTACTATTTGTTATCAATTTGATGCTCTTCTGTATTATAAGGAGTAAGGAGGTAGAAGAACATTATTTATTATTACAATAGCATATGCAACAGAAAACTAACTGACGGAACAAAATAAATATATGCTCTAAATCAAAAAGAAATAAAGTTATTTGAAAATTAAAAGAACTTTAAGGTAAAAATGAAACGGCTTAAAGCTTAATTGTGCTCGAACGGTTTAACCGATTTTAATAATTTTTTTTTGTTTCAAAGTTTATATTTTACTTATATTTATATTTTTATACTTATATACTTATATATATACTTTTACTTATATATACTTATACTTATATATACTTATATACTTTTATACTTATATTTTACTTATATTTTACTTATATTTTACTACTGTTTATATTTTACTACTTAATAACAAAAGTTAAAATTAAAAAACAAATTTTTTTTAAAGATGGCGATTTCAAAAGATACCTTAATTTTTGCTTTTGTTTTTTATGTTTTAAAGATTTATTATCTACCTAAAGCACTAAAATTACAGAAAAAAATTTTTTTTAAAGAATTTGCTCTAAATGCATATTTCAAAATGTGTGTTTATCAATTCCGCATCGACCCACACTTTAGTGTTTAGTACAGTTTTTTAGCTTTTCTTCTTTTTTGTTTTTAAAACTTTGACAGCTACATTTATTTTCATTGTTTTTGAAGTGTTAAACAATAAGTTTGAACCGTTAAATAGTAGTCTGAAAAAACATGTATTCTAAAAAAAAAATTTTACTTGATTTGATTCAATTTTGAAAAAAAAATATAAGTTATATATGCAGTTATCGAAATATTTGTTAAACGCGGTTCCATAAGCAGCGCTTTGTGGTGACCATTAAAACTTCTTACAGGTACATTTAAAATAAATCAAATCAAAACATTCATTTTAACAGTTAATCTAGTGCCTGATTGAAGCTTTTTTTGGAAAATAAACAAAATGGCGTCTTCTAAAAATTTGCTTTCGCCTTTTCACGCAAAAATGCAAACGTCAATTGTTTATAAAAATAGAAGTTTAAAAAAAAAGCCTTCGATCAGGCTCTATCTTTCATGCTTTCAAAATACTGTATGGTTTTTGAATTACAATGGTCACCGACTTTGAAAATATAGCTAGAAATACTAATTATTTAATTACTTACACCATCTAAATTGTAGATGTATGTATATTAGAAATGCGTGTATTACTGTATATTCATATATAATATCACGAGTCGTCAAATAATAGTCGATTATTTTTCATAATCATTATTACGAATGTCATTTGAGGTCCTGAGAGCGCGTAGCGCACGAGGGAAATTTTTAACCTCAAAGGGCATGACATTACCACATTACCACAATGTTGAAAAATAATCGACTAATAATTTGGTGACGAGTTGTATTTAGCAGACAATTTAACGAACAGAAATAGTAACATTATTTCATACAACATAATCATACATAATAAAATATTATTTCATCTTAGTAGGCGCATTTATTTTTGACAAATAAACAAAAACATGCAATCATTTATGAATGAAAACGGACATTTTTACTATTTGCAAATTGCATTTTCACATAATTTTGTATGTGAATTTTTGTTTTAAATTAATATATTAAGTAGGCCGAAAATATTCGAAAATATTCGCTGTTCCTTCCCACCAGAGAAAAATAATCGAAACAATTCGTTTTGATTTGTCAAAAAATAGTAAATGAAGCGTTTTTATTGGACCTTTTCGAAACTTTATTTAGTGAGTAGAATTGTCAATACAATTTTAATTTATTTAATTTTGACAACAATTAATTGACATACTTTGAGAAAATACAAAAACAAATCGATTTTTTCAAAATTTTGAGTGCTCCTAACTCCTAACCACTTAAACAAAAAACCTTCAACGTAATTAGTATATGCACTGGCATTTAGAAAATGGGACAATGTTGTTGGAGTTTCAGTATTAAAAACTTAAATTAATATTTTTTTTTTGGTTTTGGATTTTTGAGATCAATTAAACTCAAGTAAGTAAAGAAGTAATTAGAATATTTTCAATTCAAAGGTATGGTTTGAAGTTTCTCAGAAAAAAACTACAATTCACATTTTACGTGTTTCGGATCGGATTCGAACCTACCCTCGTCAGTGCCCGGCTCGAATCCTTGGGCAGACACGCTATCGATTACCCCGTTGAGGCGATGACAATTTCAAAGTTGAAACTTCTTCATCACTTAATTATTTTTTACTTAAGTTGAATTTTTCCACTGTCATTAGACTCCATATTGTGGAAATGCTTTTACATTATATGGGAGTTTTTAAATTAATATATCTATTTAAATTAATATATCTAAATTAATATATCTTGTAAATCCAATTTATCACTTATAGTTCAGTGTGTTTTCATTTTTATTTTTCAGTTTGTGTATTCTAACGATCTTAGTATACTTTTCTTTTCTTAAAAAACAAAATCAATTAAAAACAAATATTATTATTGCTTTTCGAATTGTACAAGTTAGATCATTGTGATGAAAAAATATAAATAAAATATAAATAAAATAAATTATTAACAAATTGACAGAAATAACTAAAAATTAAGTTGTTTTTCATTTTCCTATATAAATAATAAACCTAAAATAATATAAAAATACAGTCCACTCATTCTGCAAAAGAACCAGCATTCCAACATTCCACCATTTGATCCGGCTCGAAGGACCAAATGGTGGAATGTTGGAGTGCTGGTTCTTCTGCAGAATGATTGGACTGTATTTTTATATTATATTAGGTTTATTATTTATATAGGAAAATGAAAAACAACTTAACTTTTAGTTATTTCTATTAATTTGTTAATAATTTATTTTATTTATATTTAATTTATCTTTTTTCATCACAATGATCTAACTTAATCAATTCGAAGATACATTTGTTTTTAAAGTACAACCTTTTGATACGCAGTCTGTTCTAACCAAATGGTCAGTTTTATCTGACACTTATAAATTATACGATCCACTTGGATTGTTAGCTCCCGTTGTAATTACAGCGAAATTATTGATCCATAGCATTGAAACGGATTGTCACACCTCCTTATAAATTAAAGACTTTTGTAGCCAACCGTGTCAATCAAATTAAAGAGTGGACTTCAAATTTTTTATGGTTACATTGTAATGAAGCGCTACTTCATTGGAAATCAACAAAGTCGCATAGCAGGTCGCGTACCTAGCGAGATTTATTTAAAGCCCCTGACCAGCGGCAGACTATTGGAACGAGTAAGAAATCCTGCTACTCCAGCACAAATAAACAATATAGTACGCGAAAAAACATGATATATACGGAAATGGAAAAAAAAAACCAAGTGAAAGAATGAGACTCTGGCGACACCCCAGATACGAAAGAACCGTGATCACCACGTCCTACCCCTTACTTTAGCACAAGATCACACACTATCGCACCTCACACACTCACACATACGCACCTACATTCATCACCACATTCATACATACTTGAAATAATCGGATAACGTTCAAAAAATTTGTATTACTTATTTTTGATGATTTATAAATCATATAAAAATTCCATAAAATTTTTTCTTCATTTTCATTATTAATTGTTATTTTATGTTTATTTACGTCATCAATATTTAGTGAAAATAACATTTTATTATTATATTTCAGTGATAAATTGTTTGTTTTAACTACAATATCATTTTGAGTATCTTCAATTTGATGATATAAATTGTTCACAACATGTATTCCACCATCGTTCACTTCATTTACTTTCTTTATTACACTGTTACTTTCAATTTTATTATTTAAATCAATTTCAGTTAACAATAAACTTATATCATTATCTTCGCTATAATTTAATTCGGTTAAAATTACTTTTAATTTATTTTTATCATAGGGTTGTACTTTAATTTTAAGAAAAAAAAATATTCTACGGTATTTTTTATTAAATTATATGATTCATTATAATTATTATTATTATAAAAATAAATGTATAATAATTCGTTCAACTGAATCAGTTTCATTGAATATAATTTATAATTTTTTGTTAATATGGTTAATATGTTATTATTTACAATTAATATATTTTGAATATCTTTCAATTGATTATTCCATAAACTTTTTAATGATGTAGCTGAATTGAAAATTATTTAAAAAAATAATCGGTAAAAGCTAGAACGAATGTGTCGTTATAAGAAAACAATTTTGAAAATTGCATTGCTTTTATATGAGAATTATTGTCGGATGATTTTCTTAAATGACTTAAATTATTTATATTATTGCAACTACTACTCCAGCTACTACCGCTACAATTATTTGCTATATTATTAATAGTTGGTGTGAAGATGATGAAGTTCCAGTCTTATTTAAATTTATTTCATTGAATACTACTTTGGTTGGTTTTAGATTCAATAGAATATTCTTTAATTGATGAGTTTGTAATACATTACCATCATGAATCGTAAACAGGTTTAGTACATTTCACTGGTAATTTATAATTTAACCAATACAATATGACCAGGTTAACATTATATTACATTGACATTGGTATCGCCGAATAACTTCCCACCCCCACATCCACCCATTCACGCACCCGCAATCTCACCCCTCCACGCACTCTCACTTATTCACTACATCTATAGATTATTATATGATATAATAGAACTCACCCCATGTTATAGTCCAATTCCGTCCCTCTCGTCCTTGATCTCGCCTAGTCCTCCATACAGTCACACTCCCAGTGACTGTGATCTAATATACCCTCCGAGATTTCTAGCCAAATCCGATAAAGCTTGATGTATAAGTTAGGTTCACAACCCCTCAACAATTCATTAACAAACACAGACGCTGGTTTTAGTTTGATTTGTAAGTATATATATATATATATATATATATATATATATATATATATATATATATATATATATATATATATATATATATATATATATATATATATATATATACAGTGTAATTCGCTTATAACGACATTGAAAATGACATCAAAATCCGTCGTTACATCCGAATGTCGTAATATGCGAAGTGTTCAATTTTTTTATCAGAAACAATTTAATGACAGTAGATAAGGTAGTAGATGTATCTGTAATTGTTGGAGACGAAAAATTTATGGTATCTTCAGGTTCATTTTGAATATCTTCTATACGTTAACGTATACGTTAATATTAGCTTAATTTATAATATCGTCGACAGTATCTTTTAATGTGGGCTCTTCATCTACGAATAAAAATTTAAAGCCGTGATAAAACCATCCCAATTTCCATCACTCCTGACAGAAGTTGTTATCGACAGAAGTTGTTACTTGGCCTATCCGATTAGTGGAATATTATCATCAGCATCGTAACTCACAGTGTCTATATCATCATCATCATCAATTTGCAAGAATTCGGTATGTCTAAATCAAATTGAAATACGACGTTTACTTACTAACACGATTTCTTGTTGTATAGCATCCACCAATTATAATGTGTTGTGCTTTGGTCATTTGCCATTTCTGACAATTTTTATTAAAGAATTCTGTCGATAGTGATTTTAAAATATTTTATTACATCCTTATCCTTCGACTGAAGAGCAGAAGACGTGTTGAGTAGTATAAGCACTAACTTAATAAATTTTAGATTTTTCAAGTATATATGTGAAGGGCAATTATCCAACAGTTAATTTTTTTTAACTCGGTGTCCAATTTTTTTAAAAATATTCAATAACATTAGAAGTCATCTAGGCCTTTGTATTTCCTGTATTGTCCAAAGGTAGAGCCTTAATGTTTCTAAAAAACCTGGGTGATCTACTTTTTCCTATCACAAGCCATTCATATTCGCTCTCAACATACACATTTTTATTATTTAAATTTTTTTCTGGAGTCATTTTATAAAACAGCCGTTTTTGCGACGTTGTAAATTTCATTTGCTTTGTAGTCGTCGAGTATTTTTTCGACTACGCTGATTGTTAGCTATTAGTCACATGCACTTCCATCAACACTTGCTGACTCATCAAAAATCTCACTCTATGCTCCAAAGCACAATATATGTCTCTCACGGAAGCGAAAAGTTCAGCTTGCCGTACATTTGAATTCAAAATTTAACAGCGATCCAATTTCTTCTGTTTTTTTTTTGCAATATTGAACAGATGTTGCAACAATTTTTGGATTGCTATTGCTTAATCCCGATATATTCACGATTAACTTTTACTATACACTAACGATCAGGCCTGAAAACACACGTTCTGAATAATGTAAAGGAAAAGTGATCTCCGTCGGGAATGGAACCCGGCATCCTTGAGTTACAAGGCTAGCGCCTTATCAACTGAGCTTAAACTGCGACAATGTAAACCAAATCACCAAAATAAAAAAATGTCTAAAATGGAAAGACATAGTGGATATAGAGCACCAATTGATATTTAAATAAATTAGAATTATTTTTTCTCATATCTAAAAAAACGTTTTTATTTTTTAAATTATCGGTCGCAATAAGCGAACAATCTGTACATCTATCTGTACAAATTTTACTGCAAAATTGGTCGCTATATCAGAAATGTCGTAATAACCGAATTCGTTTTAAGAGAATATTTTTACATAGGAACAAGAGCAAACAACTAGGTGTATTACTCTTAATTACGGCACTAATCCGAATACATTAATTTTTAATTGTAATTTGATTAAACCAAACAACCACTATTGTATTACATAATTCAAGTTCATTGACATTCACAGAACTACTCAGAACTAATCCGGGCGAATTAATGTTACTTTTAATCAGTTCGACAAAGCAAACACTATTGCCTAATATTTTAATTTCAATTTTAATCAGTTCGACAAAGCAAACACTATTGCCTAATATTTTAATTTCAATTTTAATCAGTTCGACAAAGCAAACACTATCGCCCTAATGCATTATATTACTCAAGATTCTTGACTTTTACAGAACCAATCCTGCCAAAATTAATTTCATGGTCACCGTTCTTTAGATATTTAGTTGATTGGACTACTTAAATTAATCACATGCGCGACGATTTTAACTAACGTAACAACAAGAAAATAAACTATGAGGTCATGCAACGGTCCTCGTAAAATTAACATTCGAATAAATTAACATGACTTTAAAGGTACGGGACGCAAACAAACATATAATATATACTTCTTTTGAAATTTTTGTTTTCGGATAAATTCCATGAACCATTGATTAGAATTACACTATCGGTTCCACTAATGCAAATTCAGTTCTAGAATTAAGGCACAACAATTTTAATTTACACTATTTTTTGTGACGTTTTGATTTTGTGGGTAGCTTCAACACCGTTATGATCACCAACTCTTATCAGAAGATATATTGTATCAGAAAGTCATACCTTTGGCTATGCATAATATCAATTTAATATTCTCCGATAATTACGATAAGATTAAGTTAATTCCCGATAAATTACCATGCACAAAGATATTTCCTTTTTTATCGTTTTTTTGTTATCACGTTCTAAAAAAATAACCTCCATCATAACCAAACGTCAAATAAAATAACACAACCAAAAACAGTCCAATCAGAAAAAGAATTGGAAAACTAAGAGAGCGAGGCTGGCTGTCAACAATTATTTATATGCGGTCAATAACGAATCGATAAGATAGTTTTTTGGGGAGTAAGACAGCTAGTTTAAGGAGTAAGACAGCTAGTTTGTAATAGAAATTGGAAAAGATTTTTAAAAAAATGAAATATTGTTTACGAAACAATGGAACGAAGTAAATAGCGCGTTTACGGATCAATGATAATATACAACCGTTTTCTGACAATTTTATAGCGATTAATGATTATAAATTAAACATAGGAAATTACACCGGAAAAATATTACTAATTGATAGACGATCGTAGGACATCTACCTGAAAGTAGCGGAAGTACGACTACAAATTGAGCAAAGGAAATTACATTGGAGAAATATTACACAGCTGTTTTTCTGATAATAAATTTTTGTGTGGAAACTGTAGTAAATGATAACCATGGATCGAGTACAAGACCATGCGTACAGAACAGAATGAAAAACGACTATGAAAATTTACGCGAATGCAAACTTGATGCGTATGAGGTAACAGTGCATGTCTAAATCAGGGAATTTATATAACCACTTCATCGATCCCCAGGCTACGACATAACAACATGTCAATTCTTCTGAAAACCCCGCAAATATTGTATCCAGAGGTTTAATGCCAAACGAACTCAAGTATAACAATATTTGGTGGCATGGTCCACAATATTTACACCAATTAAGTTTTCATCCTTCTCAAAACTTATTCAAACAATTATCTGATTGTGAAACTCCCGAATTAAAACATGATAACTTGACGTTGGTTTTAGCAATCCAAAACAAGGCTTTTAATTTAATAAATAAATTCAGTTCATATTCTAAATTACTGCGTTTAACTGCGTATTGTATGCGCTTCATAAATAATTCTAAACCAAATTCAATCAAACTGGTTGGTGCTACCTCATTAAACGAAATTGAATCAGCATTATTTCAAATTGTTAAAATAATTCAGAAAGAAGAATTCCTATAACATCTGTACCTGATAATTGAATTGGATGAAACTTGGTACATGAGTATTTAGTACGGTTCACAATAGTTCTGCATCCCAACTTCCGGTTTTTCACTTCCGGTATAAAAATTTTTTTTGTACTTTTTTGAAGTTTTTTCAGTGTGTTTATGCATACTACAGCCTACAACAATGAAGTGATTATGATGAAACTTATGAAAAGGATTGCAATTAGTGTGAGAAAATAATTATCATCTTTTGGGACACATTGATCAAAGTGGCGGGGGGTCTACCATACAAATGCTGACTTTTCACACTTTGTTTTTTTAAGTTTGTTGGGAGCATACAGATTTCATTCATTAATCAATTTTAGTGACATTTTGAAAAAAGATGGAGACTTAAGTAACAAAGAACTGATTAGTTTTTGGACAATATTGGAATATGTGGTACGGGGCCTCCCGAACACCTGTTTAATGTGTTTAACTTTTTTCAATGTTTGTTGAGAGCACACATCATTCGTTCGTGAACGAATTTTGATAACACTTTGGAAAAAGATGCAAACAAGTATGGCAAGGAACTGATTAGTTTTTGAGCGTTAGTGAACAAAGTAGTGGGGGGTGTCCCATACACCTGTTTTTTTTTAAAGCTCAATAACATATGTACCTGATAATCAAATTGGATGAAACTTGGTACATATAGCATTTAGTATGGTTTACAACATCTCTGCATCCCAGCTTCCGGTTTTTTACTTCTGATAAAAAAAACTTTTTTTAATTGTTGGAAGTTTTTTCAGTGTATGCACACTACAGCCTGCAATAATGAAGTGGTTATGATGAAACTTATGGAAAGGGATCCAATTAGTGTAAGAAGATAATTATCATCTTTTGGAACACATTGATCAAAGTACCATACAACTGCTGACTTTTCAAACTTTGTTTTTAAAGTTTGTTGGGAGCATACAGACTTCATTCATTAATCAATTTTAATGACACTTTGAAAAAAGATGAAGACTTTAATGACAAAGAATTGTTTAGTTTTTGGACAATAGTGGGATAAGTGGTGGGGTCCTCCCGTAGACCTGTTTATTGTTGCAATGTTTGTTGGAAGCATACAACATTCGTTCGTTAAGTAATTTTGATGACACTTCGCAAATATGTATGGCAAGGAACTGATTAGTTTTTTGGCGATAGCGAACAAATTGGTAGGGGGTCCTCCGAGCACCTGTTATTTCGGAAGCTCAATAACTTCTGTACCTGACAATCGAATTGAATGAATCTTGGTACATACACATTTAGAACGGTTTACAACAGTTCTGCATCCTAACTTCTGGTTTGTCACTTCCGGTTAAATTTTTTTTTACTTTTTCTCGTGCAACAGAATTTATGTTTGTTGGGATACTTCTGCCTGCTTTAATATTTTTATTATTAGAACTACGAAGTCTATAACATTGGTCAGCTTTTAATTAAAGTATTTGATGGATATTAGCTCATTATATATCCAGAACACTATGTTTCCAGAGCTGTGGTGAAGTCAGCCTATGGATCAGCGTCGCAATATTTTCTTTATAAAAAGTGTGTGTAAAAGAAATAACAATATGTATCACAGCAACATATAGATGATTTATAGATACAACAATCGTTCGGAGATGTTAATGACACTTTTTTTTTAAATTTGTAATAAAAGGTGCTGTGTTATAGGAATTACAATATTTTGCCAGAAATGCAAATGTAACTTTTAAGACCTAGTATATGCGTTCTGAGGTGTTGATTACCGCTTTATTAAATCGCTCCAGTCATATTCGTCGATTGCGACGGCACGCAGACAGACATTTTTTTTGATTTTTTAGAATCGTTATGACCGAAAACGTGAAGAAATTCCAAAAAAGTAGGGGTATGATTTTGACTTTTAGCCCGAGATTGTAATAAATACTTAGGGTCTTTCATACCGAAGCAAAAATCAAAGCATTAAAAATATTTCGACTGTTGTACTAACTAACCAAAACCAATAGACTAAAGAGCGTACACACAATTTATATTATGATATAAGGTGATTAATTTAGTAGCCTTGAAGAAATTCGATTAATTAAAAATAATGTTCATTTTCCGTTGTCTTTATTTTAATTTGTAATCATAACGATAATGATGATGGTGATCGTGACGTGAAAATATTAAACAAAAAAAAACTGAAGAGGTCAAAATAAATAACAAACACTTAATTTTAAATAAATATAGGAAAAGTATAATAGGTATTAGAAATGACGTGCATCCTCCTCGATTTATTATTGTTCTGAGAATAAGTATTTCTTGCAATCTAATTTTCGGAAAATCATTCTCACGTTGAAAAACTTATCGATTGTTTTTACTGTTAAAGCACCTGACCATATTAAAAAAAAACATCATTAATTTTAACTGACGTTTTTTGTGGTTATTACTTGTGAAAAATAATTGTTATGTTGGGAGTAGTTTGTTTTGTTTCGAAAGGATCCTTTTTATGTTATGCAATAAATTTCAAATAAGTTTTGTGAAGTTTTAATTAATATGTTAACATTTTTTGAAGAAGCCATAACCTTAACCGTTTTTGTTTTATCCGTGTGATGATAATTTAGTTGAATTTTCTAAAATATCAATTCCCATTTGTAAAACTACCTTTGAAATATGCAAATGATTAGGATTCGAACCACCGGACTACTCCATTGTAACAAAACCAAACAACTGTCTATTTGAATAATTATATTTCCTGTTATTGAACTATCAAATTTAACTACAAAAAAATTCAATGTCAGTTGAACAATTAACTACAAATTTTCTTACAGACTTTTTTGAACAATTTTTATTTTTGTGTTGAGGAATTTTATATTTTTTTTTTAAATGAATAACCTTAAGTTATAAACTGAGTGAAACTACAGTAAGAAATGGGTGTTTATCTTATTTCGACTTTATCTCCTTTTGTAGCATGATAGTACGAGTACGTTTGTACGTATGTTGATTTGCAATAAAACATTTTCTTCACCTATTTCCAATATCCTCTTTCTCTGCTCAAACCACATTTTCTGAACGTCAATGATTAAAACTAAACAATCTTAATTTATTTTAATTTAAAAAACATTGTAAATAAGGTTGTGTTAGTTTATTTACTTTAACAACAATATCACAATGTGCTCTTTCTTAATTACATCAATCAAATCAATAACGTCTAATCTTATAAATTCATGTTATTCACATTAACACATCCCATTCCATTGTTCAAAATTTTAATTTAAAATCTGGACAAAATAGTAATTAATCATAAATAAAATAGTCAAGCGACCCTCCCTACAAATTCTGATTAATTGAAAACTTAAATATAACAACCTTTACAAGACGAACTATTCACCTTGTTTTATTTGTATAGTAAGTAAGTAATACATATATTTTTTCCTAACAGAAAATTGCTTCATCAATCTTTGTCATTTTCACGAGCCCAAGATATGTTAGAAAAAATTAACGAACAGAACTTGTGTAGAAAACTGTTAAACATATTTTAATATATAGTATAGTTGGAAACTAGTTGATATGATTGTTTCACTATTATAGACGTTTCAATTAAGTACAAACTGATTAGGTATGCAGGAGTTCTGTTTTGTAATCAGATTATCCGCATGTTTTTAAATCAAGAAAAACTAATTTTCTCTTATAACTTTTCAACCAACAATGGTAAAATTGACTATTATTTTTCTCATTTCATTAAACAAAACATAAAATAAAAGAGAGTTGATTGTCCTTAACAACCCAATCACTTATAATATTTATTGTTCTAATATGAAATAAAAGAGACATAAAATTGTGTTCTGATGTTGATTGGTGTGGTTTTTTAATAGACTAAACCGGTTAGGTTATTCATTTTATGAAGTCAAAGAATCATTTATTTCCACAAATATAGCTGTTTAAAATTAACTCAGTTAACCAATCTTCTTCCGCCGACCATTTTAAGTTTATTTTTTACCGTTATGTTGGTTGATTCAGAACCCTCAATAAAGGTGATCAGGATCAACACCAAACGATAATAACAAATTTTTATTAATACTAAAACATGACCAATAAATAGTTATTCGACCATTCAAAGTAAGATGATGTTTCAAAGCTTATAAGCCCACTTTTAACCACATGACATACGAAATCAATTTATTCATTTGAATTGAATGACAAATTTGGTTTGATCAAAACATCCGTTTAGCAAGTTATTTTCTTAACGGTAAACGAGGGTGCGAGGTGGTTAGTAAATTCATCTGATTGATGAATTTATAACCTGAACGAAGCCGTTGATAAAAATCATCTAAATTTCTTCTGATAAGCTTTAAAGCATGTTCTTTTAATAAGACGTTTTCAAGTTCGATGATGTAGAGAACAAATAGTTCATAATAGTTGAGTTTTGTATTATTTTTATGGATTTATTATCCTTCTCACCTTTTATGTGCTTCTTTACATCATAACCTCTTTGTCGTTTTTTATTTAAATCTATTGCATCTATTTAATACAGCAAACTTCACTTATATGAACCAACTATATTTTGCCACAAGCGCAACAAGTGCAATCGAACTGAGCTTCCTATTTTTGAAGACAGCCAAATATAAAAGCTATTTATGTATTAAGGGCGTAAAGTATGTCTTTTCAAGACTCAACAATAACTCGAAAGCAAAAAAGATACTTTATGCCCGTATTATATACAAGATTTTTTTTACGAGAAAGAATCTGTATCATTTGCATAAATAAAAGTACATATATTTACACAAAGTAGTAAAACATTTTTTTAGAAAATTATTTTATCCAAGTAGTTTTTCGAAATAATAGTAATAATAATAACTTTAGGCATTGTTATTTCAATTTTACGCATCGTTATTTCAATTTTGGCATTGTTATTTCAATAGAAAAAAAGGCCTGCTTTACGAACAATTTTTGAATCGTAAAAGTGAATTTTACAGTTTACTCGTACAAAAAATACATCAAAAAACTTCACCAATAGTAAAAAATCACACGAATTAAAAAAAAACAAAGATGAAAAATCATAATTCTAAACGCTTTCAAACAAATCTAGTTGGCTACGATTTAAATTGAACAAATGTCACTTCAAATTGTTTTCTTCTGACTTTTTATAGCATATCATTAGTTTTAATTTTAATTTCAAAGTTATCAATAGAATAGTATATTTTTGTACGAGTTGTATAAAAAGTTCAATTCGGCTCCCTAATTTGCGGGAGAGGATTGGTTCCTAGGGAGTAAAAAATAACAAACCATGACAACAATGATAGTTTTCATGGTATAACAGAAATATTAACATTAAATTCAAAAAAAAAAAGTGCATAAAACCCGCTTACTAAGATTAACATGAAAAATTATTTCTTTGGGATTTTTCGTATTAAATTTTAAGACATTACTATGTATTATAATTTATAAAATGAGAGAATGTTTCGTCAACATCTTAAGTCAGCATTCTAATCAACATGCTACGTCACGATTGTAGAGTCATTATTGATTGTTGTCAATCAATGCGAAACTAATATCTGACGCAAGGTCAATTTATTGCTATATTTTGGTTAGGAAATATTTAGACAACATTAGGAAAATTTTAATTTGGAGGGTTTTTTTTTGTGAGCAATTAAAAGTTATAATTTTCGTGTTCCTAAAATGATTAGATTGAATTTTTGTAATTAATTTGTAATTAAAAAAATAGTACAAACACCTCGGGAGAGAGCATATCATCTTCCTCAGTGATATGTAACCTTCAGGTTTAACCCTCGGACTCCGAAAACATCTCGGAAGGAAAACATGCACTTCTCTCCCTTTTAGAAAATTTAGCAAACTGTACGCCTATTCGTTCATTTCCCTGTGAATTAGAAGTGCAATAAATAAAATATGAAATAAATGAAAAAAGTGCAATAAATGAAATATTTTCTAATACGAATTTGTAGTTTCCCGCGACACGAAATACTGGTTATGAAAAAATTCCCATAATTTTTGTCTCAATTTCTATTTCACGATGTATCGTAGTGGCTACTGAAGACTACTGAAGAAAATTTAGCAAACTGGAGAAAAATTAGCAAACGTCCTTATTGAGGAAATAAAAGTATTTGGAAACGAAATTTCTTGATTGTACGACAATGCAAGCAATATGAAAGGAAAATGAATATAAGCTGGAGTAAAAGTCAAATGAAAGAAATCAATAACAAATGTAAACGCTGGTAGGTGGACACAACATCAGTTTAGTGATAGGAGATAATTGCGTTTGCCAATCGAGTGAATTGCTGAGGAATCACTTAAACTGAATTAAACTAAAATTAAACTTAATTAAATTTAAATTAAACTTAATTAAAAATTAAACTAAAAATGTTTAAAGTAATTAACGAACTCTTATATAACAAAATCTAGGGTGGAAAAAAACAAAATAAGGTGAATACAATGATTAGTGATGATAAGTTGCTCACTAATGAACAGTGCATTACTAACTGTCTTAATACAGACTTTACGACTGTCGGAAAGAAATTAGCAACTAAATTACCAAACACAGTAAGGAGTACTACCAATAAACGGACTGAGGCATCTATGCTACTGGACCCGGTGACTGAAAGTGAGGTAAAGATAATAATAAACGGCTAAAAATCGAGTTCTGCTCCCGGTATAGATGGAATAATGACTGATCATATCAAATGTATTAGCAATCAAATATCTCCGAGTCTAGCTCAATTCATAAATGAAAGCTATGTAACGGGTATATTTCCTGAACATTTAAAAGAATCAATTATAACGCCAATATACAAGGGTGGGCCAAGTGATAATCCCTCTAACTACAGACCGATATCTCTACTCAGCACAATTGAAAAAATATATGGAAAAACCATCAATATCAGAATTAAAAACTTTATAGCGAGCACTGCAGGGTTTGATGATAATCAGTTTGGCTTCCTAAATCATAGCAGCACCGAAGCGGCTGTATCGGAGTGCATGAGAATCATCAATGAGTATCTAGATGCGGGATATTATGTTGGAGCAGTGTTTGTGGACTTACAAAAGGCATTTGACACTGTGGACCATGAAATCCTTCTAGAGTACCTTGAAGAATTGGGTGTTAGAGGGAAGGCTAAGGTACTGATCAAAAACTACCTGACAGATAGAACTTGTCGGACTAAACTTGGTAACACGATAAGCGAAAAAGAAGTTGTGGATATAGGTGTACCACAGGGTTCCGTCCTTGGACCAACACTGTACTTAATCTATGTGAACAGTATTAAGCAAGCTCAACTAGAGGGTAAATATGTTATCTTTGCCGATGACACTCTACTATTATATAAAAGCAAACAACCAAGACAGCTTGTTAATACTATTAACTGGGACTTAAAAATATATAATGACTGGGTAGCGGCGAACAGATTGAGCAGTAACAAGTCCAAAACGAAATATATGTTGTTTAAGTTAAGAGGGATGGGGGCGTTTCCGTTGGATATGACTATACAAATTGATAATATAAGACTGGAAAGGGTTAGATCATACAAATATTTAGGGATGGTAATAGACGAAAACTTAAATTGGGTACCGCACACTGATCAAATGATAAAAAAATAAACTCATTGCTGGCAGCAATAAAACGAAGGAAGTTAAACAGTAATAAATTTTCCAATATTATTTACCACGCTTACATTCGCTCAAGAATAACATATAACTTGACTTCCTGGTACCAGTGCACCAAGTTTGTATTAAGAAAAGTAGAAAAAGTAATGATACGTGCTCTGAAGAGACTTTATGGACTTAGGTGGCGTACTAGAACAGTTGATCTGTATAAAATAACTAACAAATTTAATCTTAAACAATTAATTTTTATTGAACTGGTGAAGTTCTTATTTAAAGTAATTAAAAATAAATTAAAGAACAACCTAACTTTAAAAAAAGGCCTCAATGTGCACAACTATAATACAAGGTACTGTAATAAATATAGGATAATGGCGGCTAGAACAGAGAGAAATAAGAGTAATCTCCTGAATAAAGCAATGAAAGCTTTTGATAAACTACCTCCGGATATAATACTAACGAATAATCTTAAATCTTTTAATATGAAACTTAAAAATTTTGTTCTAAACTCGGCTACTGTAAATCTTGATTTAAGTCATTTGTCCTAATGCTTCCTTAGCACGGAAAGAATTTCTTTATTGCACTCTCAGGGTTATCCATTTATGTATTACAGCTTTTCTAACACCCTAAGTTTTTTTTCAATTTTTTTTTGCGGCAGAGTAAAGAAAAAAAAAAAGAAAATTAAAAACCTAAAAATAAAAAAAAAACAAAAAAAATCATAAAAAAAAATAAACAAAAAACAAAAAAAAAAAAAAACAAAAGTAAAAAACAAAAAAAAAATATAAAACACCCTACTCATCCTCCTGTTCATCATTTTAGAAACTACCTAAATTGAACTTATAACATTAAAAATTATACAATTGAATAACTTAAAAAAGAATAACGCTAAATAATAATTTGAAAACGCTCTTATGCCGACCTTGTTTGTCGCTGAGCGCTTTGATTAATCGAAAATCAATAATTTTAACACCATGCAATGTAAATAAATTTTTGTAATAATATATGTAATTAAAAAAAAAAAAAAATTGCATGCCGGAATTTGCCTGTTCCAATGGTAATATTACGCTGAACGTAAATTGAGTTACTACAGAACGTGTCTATTTGAATTCGAATAAAGTGAAAGAAAGAATAGGTTCATGAGATCAACATATGCATATTTTGAATATTTACGGTTGGTGGTCAAACGTTAAAAATAATAAAAAATTAAATCGGTACATATTTGTTTGTTTTTAAATTTTCGATTTATGTTATATATTTTTTAAAATTCAAAAACTGCTGTTTATGTTGTTATGACTTTGTTTTTGATGATTTACTGATTTACCAAATGGCTACAACCAATTCACTCGATTGGAAAGCGGCTATTGTTAGAAATACTATTAAAAGTCAAAAATATTTCACTAAATTAAATAATGTATTTAAGATTTTTGCTGCATGGCATGGGCATTCAAGTAAAATATTAAAAAGTTAATCTGAAGGCGCCAGCGATACTCAATGGTAGTATGAAACCCATTATATACCAGATTAAAGAAATTATTCTTGCGCGAGATGAACTTAATTATAAAGTGTCGTCTGCACAGGGCTCCCAAAACTCCAATTCTCGTTCAAATAATTTTCTATATTTGTAATGCGTCTCTTCAACGAGATAGAATAATTCATGAAAATTTCATTTTCCGTATTAGGCATAATTTTCTGATAATTGACATTAATGGCGCTGGCGATAACATCATTGTTAGGATTTTGTTTTTTATATCGAAGTCCATATAATGCACTTGACATTTGAGATGCTTCAGATGCTTCAATCACAAAAGATGACGGGTTAAAAATAAATAAAGTTGTTTTCGTTTGTTTTACAGGGGTGCGATGTTATGTCTTTAAGAAACTACATTTTTTTAACAATGTATTTTCGAATTTCACACCCCACCATTTTTTGCATAATATTGAATAATGGCGTTTTCTTTTCGTTTTTATTCCGATCGCTTAACTCGGAACCGAATTGATTGAAAATCTTAAAAAGTAGTTGGAATGATAGAAAAATGAATACGGTTTTAAAGTAGAAAATATAGGAAAATGTCAAATACTCATATTTATATTTATTAAGGGGTGAGAATGAGGAGGGATAAAAACACCATTTAAAAGACGGTCAAGTCATTTGATTTTAGGAACATTTCAATTTTTTCTAGAATTATGAGGTGCACAGTTTTTGGTTACTGTCAAAACTGTCCAGTTTCGAACTTGATTAATTAAAAAATTTGCAAAAAAAACTCACAGAGAAAGGAAGTTCGATAAATTTTCAACGAAAAATATGGTAAAATAATGGTTCTGGCATTATAAAAACTTTGCAACTTTTTGGCAATTTTTTTGAAATATTTTCTTTTTCTTCGCTAATTCGAACAATCGGCGAACGAATTTTATTCGCACTTGACCGACCTTTTTTATTTTAACCATAATGGTTTAAATGTTTTGACGTTTCGAACCAAAAATGAAAACAATTTATAAAAATGAAGTACATATTAGAAATTACAGAAGTAATAGAAAAATACAAAAGAAATATGATTAACACTATTTTTGGCACTTAGCATAGGTTTTGAAATGACATAGTGTAACCTTATTATTAGTTGACGCAAATAACTTATTTCATAAGTTGTATTTCGACGAAAAATAAAGAAAACAAACGTTTATGTTTTTGTAATTTAACTGTTACTCGATAAGTAACAATAAAAACCTTAGTTTTGGTTAATTTATCATTTTTAATACAATTTATTAAATGAGTTATCCGCGTAAAGGAACAAGAGATTGACATTCCTCATTAGATAAAAATATAGTAAAAGTATTACAATTAAGTTTGCTTTGTTTCTCTGAAAAACGTATCAGTGTGATACTTAGACTGCGTTCTAATTGATGCTAAATTATACCAATTAACGTGCTAAATCAATTTAGTCAACTATTTTATTTGATTAAATCGACAGTTTTTTTCTAAATAATTTGGAAGAAATTCATACGTTAAACAATATCTGACAACTTGATTATATTAATTTAAATTAAAATTCAGTAATTTTGTAAAATTAAATTTAGATTTAGTAGTTTAGTACAATTTAGTCGTCGTTTAGAATACAACCTTACTCTTTAGATTTTAGACCAGACAAATAAGTATTTTTCTTAACATATTTTGATAGATAAAATGACATAGCCATGGGCGCAATTTGACATTATGTAAAAGGTCAATTAACAAATTAGTTTGTGGCATGTTTAGCATACCTAATTCAAGTTTGTAATATTAGAATATTTCAAACAAATTAGTGGTAAAAGTGGCACAATGCCCCAATAGGTGTTTTTCGGATAGGATAGGTTACATCTTCGAAGTTTAAAAAGCATTAGATAAACCGAAAAGCAAGAATACCACTCGATGACGAGTATGATAAAAACATTTTGTTAGTTAACAAAATGTTACATTCATATTTCATTTCAAATACTACCAAAGTCTCTGGACTGAACAAACTTCCCTCTTTTATATTAAAAACATTTTCAACCGAAACCCCGCGCGTACAAATCCAATTTTTTGTAGAGGATAGCTTTTCAGGAGCCTTATTCCCGAACACATAAATGTCATCACAATATTTTAAAGTCACACAATATTGGGAATTTCGTATTATGTAACACCAATTTGGTGAAAATTCAACACAATATTGTGAATCTGACAAGAACAATATAGTTGCTCTCAAAATCACAATTTTGCTTTATGTTTTGTGTGTAGGGCTCGTAAAATACTCGAACATTAAGTACCCGGGTATCGAGTAGTTATTTTACTCAAATACCCGGGTTACCCGGGTAACCCGGGTATTTGGATAATTAAAACAAAACAAATTTTCAATAGTTCATTTGTACATATTTAATTCGATTAATATTTATATTTATTTAATTCAATTAATTTAATTCTTAAAAATATATTAAACGTCAAATGAAATTAAATTTTTTAATAATATAACATTTACTATAACTTTTTGTTCATAAAATAGTATTTTAAAAATGTTAAGCCGTTGAGTGTGGAAGTAGCTAACGAACTGCGAATTTTGGTTATTTATGGGATGTAGGATTTATAGTAAGCAGTGAAGCGTACAGATTATTTAACATTTGGTTTCGCTTACCTCCATTTGTCTCCATAAATGGAGGGATTGCTCAACATTTAAATTTTTGCTTTTTTCTTTGGTTTTAGTTATATATGATGCAAGCAGCAAGACAATGCTGTAGCTCATTATATACTGATGTTGGTTCCGGCTCTCAATCAGAAGAGTTTGAGCTTTGATCTGCAACTCTGATGTTGTTTTCATTCGACTATAGACGTAATAATAATTGATGAGCAAGCTGATTTGTAGAAATTTTTGTTGCGTAGCTTAAAAACTCATTGCCTTTTGAAAAAATACAATGATGCAAATATAACAATATTGTTATTATATCCTGTTGTCGACGTCCATCAACTTCGTTTTTCAAATAGTTCACGAGAAAGAGGTGTACTAATCTCGTTTATTTTTTTTAGTACGTAGTAAAAAGTACCTTCAGCTGTTATTAGGGTGGCGTTTTTTGTTCTCAGTTCTTGTACTGCTAGCATAAGTGGTTCGAAAATAAATGAGATTTCTTTTAATATTTCTAAATCGCATTCGTTCATTTTGACAGTGCCTAGCTCAGCGAGTGCAGTATTAATGTAATTTTTTAATTTAAGAAATCAATTTATTGCTGCAATGAGTATGTTCCACCGTGTTTTACAATCTAAAATTAGTTTCAACTTTTGGACTTCCTGAACTTCTACGTGCTCTAATTATAAAAATAAAAGAAACTAAACAATCGGAAAATACCTGTAGTCGTTTGTGTGGGAGTACTCAGGAATCTCTCAAGGATCTACATTTTAAGGTGAAGTATTTCTAAAAAATCTAGATTCATTCATTTTATAAAGCTGCTTTGGTAAAACGCTCCATACTTTGTGACTTACAAGCTTCGTAGCTATTTGACGGCCTTAGCTGATTTACGAACTTATCTAAAATATAACAGTGCGCAACATATATTTTTTTAAATTATTTTTTGAACAAATCAGCAAAAGTGACAGTGAGCTTCATAAGAATTTTGTTTTTGTAATACCCGGGTACTCGAAGCTATTACCCGGATATTCGAGTAGTAAAATTTTTGGTAAAATACCCGGGTACCCGGTTATCTGATACCCGAGTATACGAGCCCTATTTGTGTGTTGACTTTTTTATACAAATTTCATCGATAAGCGTAAAAATTAATTTATAACGCAAAATTAAGTCTTTAATAATATTAAATAATCATATTTTTATATAAATATCATTAACACATATTTATTTATTAAATATATTTTTATTTTATTTTGCATCTTTTAAAATCAAAAAAGTTAGTTGTCAAAAGTACGAATTTAGTACCAAAAATCTGTTATAATTTTTTAAAAATTTGATATAATTGGTTTGTGTCTAAGGATACACAAATTTGAGTTACGGAATACCATTTTTATACAAAGTTGTTAAGCATTTTGGTGAAATTGACAATATTGTCGATTGACAAATATGTGTTCCTGATTAGGGCCCCAGAAAAAAACGACTACCTTCCTCAAACGAAAACGCATCTTTGGTAAAAGAGTCTATCGCTTGTTTTTATATTTTTTAAAACAAACAAACAATTGCGTAATCCTTTCGTTCAATGGTAATTTTCCATTTCAATTACAAATACTTATCGCCATTTACACAAACAAAAGCCTAAACTTATCTTGTAATTATCTATTGACTATATTTCTGAATGAACTCAAATTCAAAGTTTTTCTTCTTTATTACTTTTTCATGATTGTTCAATTTTTCTTATGATTCCTTTTCATTTAGTTGTTTTGTTTTTAATCATTACATTGCAAAATATATTTGAATGTCAATGTTGATCTCCTATAAAAAATGAAACAGAGTAGAAAAAACCAGTCTATCAAGTCAATTTTAATATGTTTTTTTTCTTGTAAATTTCTTACTTAGAGGTGGATTTTTTTTTGTTATTATTCACTATTATTGATACTTCATCCATTCTCTTTTATATCACAATTTTGTTTTCTTCTTAATAAGTTCTGGTTTCTTAACTATTTCTATCGTTTTTATGTAATTTATCGATGCGGATTAATTATTATTTGTGATAGAATTAGAATTAGGCCGGAACTTTGTTTAAAATTGTGTACAAATTAAAATTTTCTGTGGAGCTCCTTGTACTATTTTCAATTTTGTGAAGTTAAAGCCTTTTGAGAAAATAAGTAAGACAAGTATAATAAATTAGAAACAATACCAGCATTTATATTTTTGGGTCAAACCCCTTCATATTAACAAATGGTTCGCCGGTCAAGTTTTTTTCTGTACTTCATAGTTCTTTAATTTAAAATGTTCCTGAAAATTTTTATTTTGGTTATCCTTATTTAAACTACAAAACACTACTCAGAAGTGGTGAATAAACCATCCAACATCCATCAAACCCAAAACTCCCAGAGTATACAATTGAAATTAATTCATCTTCGTATGTATAATGATAAATGAACTAATAAAAACAACATAAATATTTAATCTTAAAATAACATGAAAATAAACTTACCTTAGAAATTTAATTAAAGGTAAAGTAAAATTGTCAAATTTAATTTATTACCATAAACAACCAACATTAAGCTAAACTTAAACTTTATGTAAATATTTCATTGTCAAAATTCATTTTCAAATTTAATTAACATTATTGTTATGTAAGTTGTGTAATTTTTTTTTTCTTGCTTTGAATATTTGAAAGAAATACCATCATCAGAATGACCTCCTTCATAGACGATGAATTTTTGTTTTGTTTGTTTCTTCTTTGTTTCTGTTTAGAAAATGTTTTTGGTGTAGATTTATATCAATGTGACATTGATACTGTAATTATGATTATCAAGGGCTGACATAGCCTTTCTATTTGTTATTTATTATAAAGATTTTATTATGGAATTTGAGATACTGATGATAATTAATTTTGGGTTTTATTGCGAAAAACTTAAAGGTAAGATAACGGTAAAATCAAAAATTATTATTAAAAGTTTTAAAATTGTTTGGACTTTACTTTGGTTATGAAAATTAATCAATTCATCAATATAATGCAGATGTAGAATACAGTAAAACAAACTTATTGGTATAAAGAGTTAGGAATACAGCCTTTGTGGCAAAATTATCATTCTCCTCGTTTACAAGATGAAATTTTTTACTTTTAGCCTGGGAAAAAAATTCAGCAAGAGAAATCTCAAAGGTTTATTTTATAAACATTTTTGGCACTTTTCAGTAAATGGTCCATTTGTTTGTTGACTTTATTACAGTAGTTTGCTAGTGTCGTACTAATACAGGAACAAAAGTTCTAGCAAAACCAACTTTGTTTAAAGTGTACTTGATCGATTTTTTGTTTTAATCAACTCCCTTATACAACCCCAACTGTGTCATATGAAATCCGTAAGTTAAAGACTTTTTAGGAAAATTTGTACAATGTACGTAGCTTAACAAGTTATTATTATCACAGATAACTGTTTCAAGTAAAACTAACTATAAAACCAAATATGTTATCAAATTCATGCTCATAATTATTATTCCAGTTTTTCGTAGCAAACTTGATATGTATCATAATTCAAAGTAATATTTAATTTGAAATTCACAGATTCAAACTGATTACCGAACTACCTGTTGTTGTATCAATAACTTTGTTTGACTTTTTATCAATATCATTGACCCTTAATTTAAAAACTGTAAATATTTTTTTATTTGTTTACTTAAGTTTTAACAAAGAATTAAAATATAAAGAAACTGAAACTTTGAGGAAACAGGTATGATCAAATTGAATCAAAACTAATAAAACTTGAATATTTTGTTGCAATATTGCATTAAAATTTAATTACCTTGATGTTAATGTATAATGACATTTCAAGCAGATTACAAAATTATATTGTTTAAAAATATATTAAATATCGCTTTAGGTGTGAAAAAAGCCAGTTAATCCAGTATCTAAAAATATTCATCAGAAATGTCAGTCCTCCACAATTCACACTCTAAAAATCTTTAAAACTATCCCAGCTGTTAATTTTAATTTACTAACACATATCAATTTGAGTTTTTTTTTCATTTGATTCACAAACATGTCAGATAATTCTAATTGCCATGACCAACAATTACTTAACATCAACATGTTATTTTTTTTTTACATACCAATATTTTTTCAATGCTGATTTTTTAATACACTTTTTTGTTGTTAAAATATTATGTCATAAATAAAACAGTAAAAAAAAGAATTCAATAAAAATTTATTATTTTTTTATAAAAATTTGTGCTCATAAATCAAATAATGATTTATTCGAAGTTACTTTTGGTGACATTTCAATTTGGCAAATAACTTAAATCAGCGAGATAATTGTTTTTTTTTTGTGATATATAATGATTTTGTAGATTTATGTCTAATTAACAGGTCAATATAATTGTATTGTTTTTTAAAATGTTATCTGTAAGACAGGTAGTTGGAATTGCTCTTAAATGCTGGTAAAGTAAAATATTAAATTGTATTCCAACAATGAATGATCAGCGGTTAACACTATCGAATACTTTTCTTAATGCCTTGCAACACGAGTTTGTTATAACAGAACCAGAAATATCTGCAATAACAAAACTGTAAAAGCATAACCAAAAACCTGTTAGATTAAAGTCGTTAAAAAATCAAGCAATATTACATTACCATCCATTAACATTAACAGTATTATGATGGTTTTGTAGAGGTTGGTCTTATGATGTTGGCGTTTATGATAGCAGTTTGATAAAAACAACATCGTAATGCGATGTTTTTTATTTTCTTGTATTCTTACAAAGAAACAAACCTATGTAGTCAATAATTTTATTCTGCAGAAAATGTAAATAAATAAAAGTGGTCGGTGTCATTGACCTTACAGTGAATTTTATATAGATTCATTTATTTTTTATATATCAATACAGAAAAAATTAAAAATATTGTTTCATTGACATCCAAAGGTATTTTTATGAAAAAAATTCTTAATTAAATTCAGAAATCTAAATGAGTTTGATGACTTCGTTGTGGATTAATTAATTGATTAAAGTTATGTGAATGTTTTTTTTTTTTGTAAATTAGAGAACGGAAAAGTAAACTTAGATCGCAAACGTGTCCTTTTAAATTTAATTTTAAAGTTGATTACAACAACAAATTTATTCAATTAAATCGCCGCGAATCAGAAGTCACGAAAGTTGTTTTAGATTATCTGTGGTATTCCATTTGGGTGATAATTAAGTATTTAAACTCCAGAAATTCACTTTGCGTTAATTTTTGAACTTGCGCACATATAGTAGCTATTAGAGCTAATCACAATCAGAATTAAAGAGATGGTATAAATCCAAGTGTATAAACACTAAAACGCAGAAGATCAGGAAAATAAAACAATTTGCAAATAAAACCAATTTCTCCAAACCAAATTATTCTTATTAAAACTAGTTGAACAAGAAGTTTGCATATATAAACTTATCCAACAAGGTTAGCACCCAATAATCATATAACTGTTATTCAATGCAGTGGCGAATTACCATAAAGGCGGAAGAGACGGCCGCCTCGGGCCCCACATGCACCTTTGGTCCCCTCGCGACAAATAGTAATGATATTTTATAGGTATTCAAATATCAGATGACTGCGCTCATTCAACCAAATTTTTTAAACCTAAAGATTTTTTTTTATATTTTCCCACATTTAAAAGTGTTAGGTTGGCAATTTGTTTTACTTTTTTTCATGTATTTATTTTAATAATTCTAATTTGATAGTTTTATAATTTTTTAATGCATTCGTTTCCAAATTTGTATCTTTTTTTTTTTTATTTTAAGTTAGGCATGTTTAGTGTTAATCATAATAAATTATTAATTAACGTCTCTGAATACCCGAAGATACCATGCCAACTAGGGATTCGGATTAAGTTTGAATAAGTTAAGTTTTTCTAAGAAATTTATGAACGCTAACTTTAAAATTTTGATGATTAAAGCTATCAGGAAAAACCCATGACCCATGAAAAACGCATTCCAGAGATGAGAGAGTCTGTTGAAAAAATCACGCTGAAAGGCAACAGTTCTGCACCTTTTATATGGACCGTAAAAGGATGGGCTACAACATTAGCTCTGGTGTTAAACCATAGGTTTGCTAGTTCAGTAAAATTGATTTATTCTCAATAGAAGTTCGTTCATCCATAATGTATTTGTAGAAAATTGTCAGATCAGCAACATTTCGTCTGTGCTGTAAAGAATCAAGCTCATTAGTAAGAGTTGAGTTGCCAATCAGTTTAACAGCTTTGCGCTGAACAGCATCAAGGCACTTCAAATTACTGTAATAAGCTCCACCCCATATGTGAGAACAGTACTCCATACAGGGACGTGTAAATGATTTGCAAATTAAAAGAAGCTGTTCGCTATTTACGACTTTACGACATCGTCTCAAAAATTCTAATTTTTGAACAGCGTTCTTAGCTAGGCTAAAAATATGAGAATTCCATTTCAGATTATTTTCAACTTCAACTCGTAGAAGTCTAACAGATTCTTTCTCTACAAGATCTTTAGAGTCGAACTTTACTGGAAACGGATTAGGTGTGGATAATCTAGAAAAATACCAAGCCTTTGTTTGCTCGTATTGAATTCAACACTATTAGCGAGCCCTCAATCCAAAATAGTTGTAAGGTCATGGTTTAAAGACTCTATCAAATTTGATCTTCAGTTGTTAAGCGCTATCGGTGAATATAATTTAGGGTTTTCATGAGACGCATGGAGAGTGCTATCATCAGCAAAACTATGAATAGAACTAATTGTTGAATTCAACAAATCATTAATATAAATAAGAAAGAGAGTTGGTGATAAAGCTGAACCCTGAGAAACTCCTGCATTAGTTGAAAAGACATCCGATGAAACACCATCAACATTGACTCAAAATTTCCGCTCGGAAATAAAGCTTTGTATCCAAGATATAAGTTGCTCATCCAAACCAATACATCTTAATTTACAAATAAGATTATTGTGCCAAACTTTATCAAATGCTTTGGATATATCAACAGCAATACCGAAAGTCTCAGCATGATTTTCAAGCGACTAATCCCATACATGAGTGACAAAGGAAAGTAAATCTTCGGTCGCTCTTCCTTTTCGAAACCCGTATTGTCTTTCATTAAGTAATTTGGAAGACTCTATAAGAAGCTCACAATATTAAAATTAATGTATTTCTCAAACATTTTAGAAACAACCGATAAAATTGAAATGGGTCTGTAATTTGTTGGATCAGTCTTACTACCCTTTTTGGGAACTGGTTGTACGCTTGCTGTTTTCCATATTTCGGGGAAAACTCCTTTCCAATATGATAAATAAAAGATTTTAGTAAGGATTGGTGCTAACTTTTTAGCAAAGGATTTAAGAATAATTGGGGGAATACGATCAGGCCCAGATGCTTTGTTTGTATTAATTTGTAAAAGCATTTTCCGAATGATGCTTTTACGAAAAATTATGCACATCATGTTGTGCGAAACTCTAGAAATTGGTTTAGGCAAGAAATTGGGTTCTTTAAGTGTAGAATTTTTAGAGAAATGAAAAGAAAAAACATTTTGTTTTGAAAAGTTCCACTGTTACGAATGAATATTAAATATTAATACTAAAACTTTATTTGCAATGGGCTGTTATTATATTAATCGCAAAGTTATTGATAAAAACATAAAATCCTGATAAGTATTTTTTTGGTATTTGAAGTATATTTGAGTTTTAAGTTTTCATCAATGATTTTGGATTTCTTTCAAATTTTCTATCAAATTTTCTATATATTTATTAAAAAATTTAAAGAATAAAAATGTTTTTTAGTCAGAAATACATATAAAATTTTTGGTAAAATCTTAAATTTGGCCCCAATTTCTTCCGCCTCAGGCCCCTTAAAGGCATAATCCGCCACTGATTCAATAGATCATTATTTCACGTTATTTCATTAAAACATAAACGAAATTGGTTTAAAAAAATGCAAAACATATTTAAAATAAAACGGTATTTTAAAAAATTTGTTTTGATAATATCAAACTAATTTATAAAACTTGTTCACTTCATTAACCCCTGAATTCCTTAAAACAAGAACACGCTAATAAATAACATTTTGCAAAAATTATTTAAATTTTAAACCAATCATCAGGTCAATAACACTATCACGAACTGTTTTTAGGTCAAAAAATAAAGTCAAATTTGTGGTAAATATTATATAGTAAAAATATGCAAATTTGTTTGAGCGTTTTGGCATCCTGTAATGGATAGTCTGGACTAATGTCAGAACGCAGTGTGTTACAGTCGCAGTTTCCTTAGTTGTTGTTCCTTATATTAATCTGTACCACTTGTAATAGATTCTCATCCCTTCGTCATCAATAGTCATATTTCATGTAGTTTCCTTAACCCATAGTTTCCTTATATTTCTTAAAATCTACTAAATCTGCAATAGCCGGACAAACGTATGGGAGAAAGAAAATTACACTAATTACCTTGATTTATTTATTCATTAATATAACACAATATTGGTTAATTTGAATTAATTAATAATTTTCCTTAATCATCATCCGTATAATCACTAAAAATTAATCAGAATTTAATCTTGCAACGCACTAAAATTGACGCGCGTTCTACTTCCATTCGATTGTTCTCGCCTTACTACTTGAGTTTGAACTTTTTTGTTTCAAAACACAAACCGTAATGAAATAACGAAATTCTCAAAACCTCATAACAGCTACGTGTATTTTGTTTCCAATCGTCAACATACAACGAATTACTATTTCTGCTTTGTTAAACATTAGATTTGTCTTTGTATGAGTGTTTTGCTTTAAACAATCCTTCCGTGATTGATCTGAACTTCACTGTATTGATATTGCAGAATGTAGTTATTAAATGTCTAAACATCATAACATTGATCGAATCTGTATTTGATTCATTTTGAATTCAATTATCCGTGTTATGAATGTGTCGGAAATATTGGGGATCCCAACCTTATTTTAGTACAATATTATCAAGTAGATAACGGTTTTGTAACTATAAAAAGTTCCCAATAATTTGAAAATCTGATGTAAATTAATTATCTCTCATCTAAACACTGTATTCGAGTTATTGCGAGACTAAAAATTTGGCTATATAATGAGCCACTGTAGCCTTTTCATTCTCTCAGTTTAAAAATTGCGATTCACACAGTACTCGTTCAGTCTAGTACATTTTGATTCGTGTGTTTGACGTCTCTTGGTTTTTGACTGGCATTCTTTTTATCACAATTTTGGTGAACAGCTGTTCGTTTTATTTTTGTTTGAATGACAGATCAAACAATGGAGATCAACGCCTGATGAACTGGCAGGAATTTCGACGATTTTTCTTCTATTTGATAACCTGTGGGTGTCAATTTAATGTTTGATTAGTGGTTGTTGATTCATTATTGATATTAATTGAATATAGTACTGTACAGTCAGTTAATCAAGTTTATTGTGATAATACCAATCAGTGAAATCCACGGAATGTTTAAAACCATGCATATGTGGTTGTACCGCAAAACTGACCTTAAAGAGGTCTAATCTTCCGTTGTGATATGGTGAATAAAATACAAAGAATGTTAGTAAGCTCTTTGTTAATGCCTGAAAATTTAAGTCAAAATCATTGTCCTTGAGTACGCGTTTGTTTTTCATTACAATATTATTTTGTTAATAGTGTAGATAGTTAACATTAAATTTAAAAGAAAAATTAGTAAAATGAAAAGAATTTCTGATATGTGTTTGTGCCGTCCTTAGGACAATTTAACTGTTCATTAGATTATAAGTGTAAGCACCTACGGCATGTTTATTTTTGTTATAAAAGAAAGCCATTTTGAGAATCGAATCATTTTTTTTGTGTTTAGTTAAGAATTAAGTGAATACTTGGTAGTGGAATAAGCCACGAAATTGTTATATGAAGGTGCAGCTTAAAGCAATAAGAAATAAGGAATTATAATTATTATTACTTGATCAACCTATATCGGGATTGAATATTGTGATCGAAATTGATATAAATTGAAAGTTAACCAAATATGCTAGTAATGCCCTAAGGCTTATTGTACAGATGATTATCATGTAATGTGCTGTCCGATTAGTTGTATATGCGTAATATTCAAATTATAAATTAAACAACGAAGTTGCATATCTATTTGCTGTGGTTTGTTTTATTTTGCAATTTTTCACCATGGGGTTATATGACCCGAGATTAAATATTACCTGCCGATACAGTGATGATGTGCTGAACGGGAATTGAAGGATTGGAAATGGGGATCTGATCATGAGGTGAGTTTCATAAATTTTAATATATATTTATAAGTATGAATCTGTATGAGTGCTCGAGCGTGTGGACAGGTGTCTGTATGTAGGTTGAGTCAATGTTGGGATTATAATTCATTTACATTACCATGTGGGCGAAGGTCAAAGCGGTAATACAAACGGTATAAAAAAAAAGGGGTCAACGTCATAACCTGACTTTTCGCGCACAAAATAAACGGACAATTATTAATCCACTTTTAGTATGATCTAACTAAATGTTTTTGTGTAGTATTTTGGATTACAACCAAACATATAATTTTAAATATTTTATCAATTAAAAATAATTTTCTCCCTAATGAAAAATGGTTGACTGCAAGCTTTCTTAAAATACTTTGGAAATATTTATTTAAATTAAATATTTAAATAAACTGACAATTATTAATCCAATTTTAGTATGATCTAACTAAATATTTTTGTGTAGTATTTTGATTACAACCAAACATATAATTTAAATATTTTATCAATTAAAAATAATTTTCGCCCTAATGAAAAATGGTTGACTGCAAGCTTTCTTAAAATACTTTGGAAATATTTATTTAAATTAAATATTTAAATAAACTGACAATTATTAATCCAATTTTAGTATGATCTAACTAAATATTTTTGTGTAATATTTTGATTACAACCAAACATATAATTTAAATATTTTATCAATTACAAATAATTTTCTCCATAATGAAAATTGTCTGACTGCAAACTTTCTTAAAATACTTCGGAAATATTTATATAAATTAAATATTAAAATAAACTGACAATTATTAATCCAATTTTAGTATGATCTAACTAAATATTTTTGTGTAATATTTTGATTACAACCAAACATATAATTTAAATATTTTATCAATTACAAATAATTTTCTCCATAATGAAAATTGTCTGACTGCAAACTTTCTTAAAATACTTCGGAAATATTTATATAAATTAAATATTAAAATAAACTGACAATTATCAATCCAATTTTTGTATGATCTAACTAAATATAAAGTAGTAGTATTTTAGTGTCGTAATTTTGATTATAGTCAAACATATAATTTTAAATATTTTATCAATTAAAAAAAAAAATAATATTCTCCCTAATGAAAAATGGTTGACCGCAAGCTTTCTTAAAATACTTTGGAAATATTTATATAAATTAAATATTAAAATAAACCGACAATTATCAATCCAATTTTTGTATGATCTAACTAAATATAAAGTAGTAGTACTTTTGTGTAGTATTTTGCTTACAACCAAACATATAATTTTAAATATTTTATCAATTGAAAATAATTTTCTCCATAATGAAAATTGTTTGACTGCAAGCTTTCTTAATATGCTTTGGAAATATTTATATAAATTGAATACTTGTTCGTGTCGTTGGAAAATATTATAAATTATTTGAGTTGAATAATCATTGGAAGTAACACGATAAATCTGAATTACTCTCGCAAGTAGTTTTTTTTTTGGTTTTAGCGTTATTAAGTCAGTTCTGCCAAGTGCAAGTCCTGACCAACCTACAGCCATGATGGAAGGAATCGTTGGGTTGTTACTACAAAGATGTTTTTTTTTGTTTGTTGTTATCAACATAGTTATTCAAGTACGGAAGAATATATTTATCGTTTCGGATTACATCCACCACCTCATCCGTTTGTAAGGATCATGCCAACAGTTGCGGAACCTGTGAACAGTTTGGTCACTAACCTTAATGGGATATTTAATCATTATGACCCGAAACTCAACTCAGTAGACATCGAATGTTTAAGATCTGGTTGTTTGTATTGGCTTAATTATTCATCGTTTTCACCGGCTTTTCGAGCAGCATAGACATCTTTACTCACATGATCCACCAATGAACAATGCCTTTCCGTCTATCTGCCAATATTTTATCTTGGTTTCGGTCGGCTTCTTCCTCGACGGTGATTTTAAATAGTTGATTGATTTAATTAGAAGATTCCGGGTGTTAACAATTGATTTAACTTATTGTATTGTAATTCCAATGGATACCCTTCTTGCTGCCGTACTACCATAAACAGCTCTTCCAGCATTCATTTCTTCGAATCCTTTTTAAATCGACGTATTGATCGACTACTCCCTCTTCTATACCAGTTCGTAATACTAATATATTGGTGGTAGCTGTAGAAGTGGTCACGATAATTCATGCTTTGTTGAACAATGCTGCTCTCGTTTCAAAGGTAAAATCAACATATTTCTTTTGCAGAAATGTATAATTTTCGAAATCCTAATTTTCCCTTTGAGTAACCTTAAATTATTTTACGTGTGTCTATATGCATGTGTGATTGCATGCTGAGTGTGAGCGTGTGTAAGAAGTGAGAAAGTGGGAGTCTGGGAGTGACGGTGTAAGAATGTGAGAATATGTGAGTGCGTGGGTGAATGTTAGCATGTATGAAGCTTGAGTGTGTGGGCGTATGGGAATGATTGTGAGGGTTGGACGCGCTGATCGTAGGTCTTTCGCAAACGGGGTCGCCAGAGTCTCATTTTCACACTTGTATTTGTTTCCATTTCTGATCTACTTTGAAAAATGCGTACATTTCCGTATTTGTGCTGAAGCAGCAGGTTATTAATATCTCTTATCCACGATGATTGAGACTAAGTCGAACGGCAATACAACATTTCTAGGTACGCTTCCTGCTATGCCATTCTCATTGGTTCGCCAATGAGAAAGCTCTTCATTACAATCCTTTAGGCATCGGTTAGCCATTAACATCGGTTAGCCGTAAATATCGGTTATGACATTAATTGAAGTTTTTTATAGTCAAATTAGTTCACTATACATATTTCCAGAACATTTTGTTTCCAGAGCGTCGCAATATTTTTTTTGCAATTAAAAACGTCATTAAAAAAATAGAACCGACTTGAATAGAACTTATTTGTTATTACAATTATTAACACTATTATAGTTGTTATAATAGTTACAATATTATAAAATTTATTTTTAGTACAAAACTGTTGGATGTCGTTGCCAAGCCGGAGAAATATTTATCAGTTTTTGTCAATGACTTCGAACAGTTTTGTACTACAAATAACTTTTATAATATAATAACTATTATAACAACTATAGTAATTATAATAACAAATAACTTCTATAATATAATAATTGTGTTTAAAGGCAATTAGCTGTAATTATATATAACTACATTTTTGTCTCTAAGCCACAATTGAGTTATTTTTCACTTTTTTGTGTTTTGTTTCTGAAGTCGGTTCAATTTTTTTAAGAATATTGTTTTATTTTTAGTGAATAAAAGCGAATGTTTATTAAGAAAGCGTTTTTTAAGCAATAACTTAAAATTCCGAAAAGAATTCATCGATGAAAATCTAGTAATCATGGTTTTCCGATTTAAAAAAACGAAGTATTTCCTATCATGAAAAATAATATAAGACCACCTCGGTATCTATAGCAATATAATGCAGCTCAAACAAACCAAATACAATAAGCTGTTTCGAAGGAATCGGCGAAAACTCCTTAGAAATATAATTTTTCCAATTTTCTGAAAAACGGCGTTTTTTGCGTCATGGAAAAAAATATTGAACCAATTCAGAGGTAGAGATCGGGTAGAAAACGTGGTTTTTGGAAATTTTTTTGACTTGATTTTGGTATCAATCGATCGGGCTTGACCGTTTCCCGAAAACTTTATGAGATTAGGGTGGTAGGACCCACCCCCACCCCTTTACACCCTCTTTAAGTTTTAGTATATAAAAATCTATATAAAATAAATGGGAAGAGATAAAAAAAATTTAATGGCACGATTATCTTTTATTCAGACCGGCGCAAATTTTGGGCCAACAGTAGGTTTGCACCCCCACCCCCAACCAACAAGGTGGGTGGGGTTGACACATTAAATGAGCAAAATATGTCATGTTGGGTATCATTAGAATTTATTCAGGTATTCATCAGAATTTCATAACAAATCCAATCCCCCATATTACCCCCTGATCGGTGACATAACCATTTTTTACTCCCAATGGGGAGTAAAAAAAAAATTAAAAAATTAAATTTATCGTAGAAAAAAATATTTTTTTTGCATGCCATGTTTGGTGTCGATTTCAATATAATCGGGGATGCTGAGTTCAATGATGATGATAAAAATGGGGGCCAGGCTCGATATAGTCCAAAAAGGGGTGGAGGTTGGGGGGTTGATTATAAAAAATATCGAAATTACCATCATAATAAAAATTGGGGTCGGACTCAGGGTAGTCCAATAATGGGGGTTGGGGGGTGGGGGTTGAGGGGTCTGTCATACAAAGTATCGAAATTATTGTCATTATTATTGATTTTTACATAATCGAGGATGCTGAGTTCAATGGTGATAGTAAAAATGTTGACCAACTCAGGATAGATCAATAAGGGGTGAGGGTTGGGGGTCTTGTCATTAATAGTATCAAAATTATCGTCATCATTTCGATTTTAACATAATCAAAGATGCTAAGTTCAATGATGATGATAAAAATGGTAGTTCAATAAAGGGTGAGGGTTGGGGGTCTAGTCATGAATAGTATCAATTCTCGTCATTAGTGTTGATGTCAACATACTTGAGGACGCTGAATCCAACAGTGATGTTTAAATTGGGATAAAAAGTATAAGGGTGTCACCAAAAGGTGGAAGTTGGGGGCTGAAAGCCGAAAATGTTCACATATATATTATGAGTATTGATTTTGGGTAAATCAAGGGCACCTTTGAATTCGGTGATGCTGAAATTAGTATTTGGGCTCTAGGGAAGAAATTAAAGGATAAGGGTTTGGGTTTAAAATTGGAGTAATGTTCAAATATACATAATAAATACTGGTTTTTATTTGGATTCAGCGTCCTCAAGTATGTTGAAATCAATAATAATGACAATAATTTTGATACTATTCATGACCAGACCTCCAACTCTCACCCCTTATTGAACTACCCTGAGTCCGGTCAACATTTTTACCATCACCATTGAACTCAGCATCCTCGATTATGTAAAAATCGATAATAATGACAATAATTTCGATACTTTGTATAACTGACCACCCAACCCCCACCTATTATTGGACTACCCTGAGTCCGACCTCAATTTTTATTATGACGATAATTTCGATATTTTTTATAACTGGCCCCCAAACCTCCACCCCTTTTCGGACTACCCCGAGTCCGACCCCCATTTTTATCATCATAATTGAGCTCAGCATCCCCGATTATATTGAAATCGACACCAAACATGACATGCAAAAAAAATATTTTTTTCTACGATAAGAGTACCCCCTTGGGAGTAAAATATGGTTATGTCACCGATCAGGGGGTAATATGGGGGATTGGATTTGTTATGAAATTCTGATTCTAACAATACTACACATGACATATTTTGCTCATTTTATGTGTTAACCCCACTCACAGGGTTTGTTGGGGGTGGGGGTGCAAACCAACTTTTGGAATCAAAAGTTGCGCCAGTCTGAAAAAAAGATAATGGTGCCATTAAATTTTTTTTATCTCTGTCCATTTATTTTATATAGATTTTTATATTCTAAAACTTAAAGAGGGTGTAAAGGGGTAGGGGTGGGTCCTACCACCCCAATCTCATAAAGTTTTCGGGAGACGGCAAAGCCAGATTGATTAATACCAAATTTGTAAAATAAAATTTTGAAAATTTCCGCGACTGCCCGATTCTTAAAAAAAAGATAGTTAATAGAAAACAAAGTAAATCGTCCAAATCGAATCAGTGAATATAAATAAAACTAACACAGTTTTCTCGATTTTCTGAAAAACGGAAATTTTCTTCGAAAAAATTTTTTTCGTCGGAGAAATATTAGATTCTATAGCTTGAAGCACAATACGGGCGAAATCGTCCGACGACGACATTAGTAACATTAGAATACACAGGATCCTATGTATTCAAATGAACATACATTTCAAACACAAGCACAGCGATAAACGAAAAAGTTTTTTTCGTCAGAGAAAATTTAGATTCTATTTCTAATTTATCGGCGATGATTATTGCCAGATATAAATTTTATTTTTATTTGGCTGCAAGGGTAATTTTTAATGTTATTGTGACAGTGCCGCCAACTGAAAAATATGGTTTTCTGATGTTTTTCGCGTTTCTGAGGTTGTTTTGAGTTGTCAACTGAATTTTCAGTTTATGTTCAAAGTTCGGTTTTATTCATTTATATATTTTCATAATTTGAATTTTGTATTTTATTTTTAAAATTAGTTATTAGTAGAAAAATTATTATTATTTATTTATTAGTAAAAATTAGTTATTTTTAAAATTGAAATTTGTGAAATTCATTTTGACAAAAAACAAAGTATTTTAGTTTATGCAATTTTATTTTTGACAGCTTTTCACGCTGACGCCTTTGTTGTGCTTACAACAGCGAAATTGGAGACGTTTTTTTATCGTCCGACGTTATCGTCCGTGTTGTGTTTCTACCTATAGACAATCCAAAAATCTTTAATATTTACAGAGGAGGAAACTTGTCTAATTGGTGTGGCACAACGTTGGTTGATAGGGGAAGCAAGGGTGGATAGGTGGGAGAAAGGCATATGCTCTAGGTCGATAAACACAAATTCTACGAAATGCAAATTCCACTTCCAATTACAATTCATGAATTCAATATTTGTACACAAATCTTTCTTTTTAAAAAAATCTACAGATTTTAAGCAAAAGTCGCGCTACTTAAACATTTGTTATTTTATTACGGGATTAGTTGATGCATTTACCATCTTCTATGTAGTCTATCGAATCATAAAAAAGGAGGGATAATTTCTTCCGAACTACCTAACAATTTCCATCTGTATAAAAACAAGTGTACTGGTTTTATTATATCATCTGTATACAAAAACCCAAAAATCCACAAAAGAATAATTTATGCATTAATCAACTTAATAAGGCCATTAACTTTGCAAAGTTATTTGTTGTTTGATTTCATTATATTAAATCTATTTTAGGAAAATATCGCGCTCAATTTGACGATACACTTGACAAAACTAATTATTCTATGTTTTGTCGATCAAGAATCAGTTCAAGAATTACATGACTATTATACAGAGCGACTGTGTTCAGTGTTGATATTACAATTTAGGAAAAAAAATCTCTAATCATGCATTTATCCTTAATATTTACAAAATAATTGCTGTTGTATAAAGTTCGACAATGACACGATTTTTTTTTATTTTTCATCTTAAGTTATTAATATATAAGAAAAATAATAATAAGTTAAAATTATGCAATTAAAGATACACTTGGAAATTGGTATATGCTATTTGTTGTGTTTTGTTATTTTTCTTGTTTGTTTATCGATGTGCTATTCTCAAATAATAAATTTATGTTTATGGTGTTTTCGTTTAGCGGTGATAATAGTTTAAATAATTATCATAAAAATTAAATCAAGAAATTTGTCTTTTCTGTCTTTGAACTGTTAACATTTAAGTAATTGAAAATTGTTCGGTATCAATAATTGATGCGGGGTAGGTGATGACATTGTTAAAATTTACATTGTACTGATAATTGAGGTGAAACCTTATATGTATAAATTTTTTTTATGAATAGAATCAAAACTTAATAAATTTATACATGAATCGATAAAAATTGATTCATATCTCTAAAACGAAAATCAACATTCATCAACACACAGCAGCACACGTTTGCTATACAATTTACTCATAAAAAGTATTAAAATCATTGATGTATGGATTTTGTGGTGAAGATTGGTTTTACGGTTTTCTATGAAATAAAGAATAATTATACATAGTTCCCAATTTTTGTTTAATTTTCTACCGCAAATCAATTGAGATAAAATTAACATATCCATTTATTTTATTATTAAATTTAATGGTTAAAAAATGTGTTAATAATGAAGATAAAAAGGGTAATAATATTTGGAATGAGTGGCTTTTGTTTTTGTGTTTGATTGGAATTGGTTGCACGGTTGAAACATTTTTATCTAGAGCACAAATAGTAGTCTAGATAGACGTGAATAGTTTGATAGTTTGTGAATTTCTAGGTTTGGATTGGTTGATTTGAGGAATTTGCAAAATAAACATTAAAAGTTGGGGATTCATCTGCGGTAAAGAATATCGGTGAATACCATAATTCTACGTTTTATTATATGAACTGTGAAATAGGTGGAATATTGGATTTGATTTTATAAAAAGATGGTAACGCAAGCTTGCCCAATGTTCATTCATAATGTATCAGTAGAATATTGTTTAGCGAAGTAGGTAGACCAAGAGTAGAGCCAGGAATAATTTTGAAGGGTTTCTATTACTGCTGCATCTCACAGAAGATAGCTCCTTTTAATTTTTAAATCAAATATACGTTTCTACACCACAATTCTGATCTCATTTGGGGGTAGACCGCAGTAGCATACGCTACCAGCTTGAAATGTCTAGATGTTGTACAACGAAAGACGCTAAACTGGCAGCCGGCAATTCTGTTCTTACTAAAGAGCTTTACTTCTTGCAACATGGAACGTCGCTGATTTAACAATATTTTACTGATACATAATGAATGAACATTGAGCAAGCTTTCGTTACGTTCTCTCGTTTCACAAAATCAAATTCACTCGCTTATTCACTATTCATATAATAAAACGTAGAAATATGATTCTCACCGATATTCACTACCGCAGATGACTTTAACCCCAACCCCTACAAATTCTCTAAATTCCTCAAATTCATCAATCCTAAACATTAGTTAACATGCTGTCTTCGGATACTCAGAGACATTTGCTTGTAGTTTATTATAACTACCACAGTAGATATTTTAATATGTACTAAAAGTTGATTCCTTCTTAACGAAATCGGATGTCATGACCATGTCTGAGCTTAAAACTTAATATTTTATTGCAGAAAAAAACACTTCTCAAGGAAATATTTAATATAAAAATCATTCTTTTTCTTTTCTTGATTTTTATTACTTTTGTTTTATTTTTTAATTTTTTTCTATGTTTACTATGATTAGTAAAATTTTTTTGTGTGATCTGTCCCGATTAAACGAAATATTGTCCTGAAAAAGCGAAGTAAATTTGTGTTATTTGCTTGGTTTTGTTTCCGTTCTTTAGTATTTGTCCCAAATAAACGGCTGTCCTGATTAACCGGTGTCCCAATTAAACGGAATCGACTGTATTTAAAAAGACAAATTAAAAATTATATGCTAGCATTTCTCATTACCACAAAATGTCTACGCAAAAACTTTATTTATAAGCGTAGCGAAGCACGCCGGGCCCTCCTAGTTCATGTAATTTAGGAAAAAGAATGGGATCTGAGATTTCAGTACATACAAATTTATTAATCATTTCATTTCCAATTCTATCTTCATCTGACAAATTTAACAAACACATCAGGCAGGAATTAAAGCACCAGTACGATGATAAAAAATATTATGAATTTTAAAATGATAAATACCACGTGCAATTCATTTCTTCATACACAACATTCATTTCACCATTAACACCATTCATGACACCATTCAATTATGAAGAAAAAACAGAACAAAATTTTCACATTCATTCACTTCAATGTACATAAGAAGACTAAAAAATTAGTGAAGGAATTGTAATTTGGTAAATCAACTTATATATTACATAAGCATTTATTATTGTCTATATAAAATCTCTACCTACCTAACACATACCCAACTCCTAACTTTACCTAACTCCTTACCTTACCTAACTACGTACCTAACTCCTTGCCTTACCTAACTCCCTACCTTACCTAACTACTTACCTAACTCCTTACCTTACCTAACTACTTACCTAACTCCTTACCTTACCTAACTATCTACCTAACTCCTTACCTTACCTAACTCTTTTCTTTACCTAACTCCTCACCTTACCTAGCTCCTTACCTTACCTAACTACTTACCTAACTCCTTACCTTACCTAACTCCCTACCTTACCTAACTACTTACCTAACTCCTTACTTTACCTAACTCCTTACCTTACCTAACTCCTTACCTTACCTAACTACTTACCTAACTATCTACCTAACTCCTTACCTTACCTAATTCTTTTCCTTACCTAACTCCTTACCTTACCTAACTCCTTACCTAACTACTTACCTACTTTATTTAAAAAATCAATATAGGGTCCGCGTTGAACTTCGAACCTTTCTCACAACCCACTACATCGACAATGACAACGAAACGTTTTTTATGTTCTAGCTAAAATACATTTTACATATTATGCTTAATATGTATATTCTTTTCAGATAATTCAGTTGTTTCAGTCAAATCGAACACGTCTATTATGAAATATTTCTCTATAGCAGGCTACAGACCTACAATCAATTTGTCAATCAATTTGAAAACGAAAATAAACGAAATAAAATTTAGTGTAAAAACCCCTAAATTTTATTTCGTTTATTTTCGTTTTCAATTGATTGACAAATTGATTGAAGGTCTGTAGCCTGCTTATCTTGTTTTGCATAGAAAGAACAAATCAATTTTATGAATTGTTTCTTTAATTTCTAATCAATAGAAAATATTTAAAAACAAAGAAAAATAATAATTATTTCAAAGAAAATCAAAGAAAAATAATAGTAATAAAAAACAAAGAAAAATAATACGTCTATCCACTCCCAAAGCAATGCATAAACTAAATTGAAATTTGAAAAGAAACAGTTCAAAAATAGTAACCGTAGCGTTTAGCAGTAATTTTAAATTTTGTTTCTCTATATATTTTCTATTAAAATTAACATTTTTAAATTAAGAATATTATCATTTTAACATCGTTTTTTTTTATTATCATTCGACATTTTAATCGACAAAAAAAGAAATACAAGCTATAATCATTAGTAAAATACTAAATGGCGTCGGCCATGCCGACGCCAGTTATCATACAGAAGTCTTGAACATACAAGAAACTCAAATAATCAGCAATCCAAATATTAAAAGAAAATTAAATGTTAGCTCTAAAAAAATGGAAAAGATACAGAGGAAGGAAATGAAGAAAAAAAAGAATGATACGATAGTGAGTTTTGAAAAGTACAGTTTGAACGAGGATAAAGAAACTTCAGATAGTAGCATCGAGATGGATGATAAGGATACTTCCCTAAATATAATTAAAAAAATATCTACTGAGATGGACTCAAAAATTGAAGTCATTAGCCAACAAAAAACTTCAAATAACAATAGCATCAAGTACTATACAACCAGAGATAAAGGTCCTTACTATGTCCTAGCTCACAAAGAAAATATAAATATAATAAGACTTGGTAAGGAAATGGCTAACATTAATATTAAAAATATAGAAAATATATTTAGAATTGGAAAGAATAAGGCCAACATAATGTTTAAGGACGAAGAATTAAATTATGAATTCAGAATTCCTGAAGCCTATGTCAAAACCATTGGCATAATAAGAAATGTTCCTGAAGAAATAACGACAGAAGAGATTCGTTCATCGCTGGAAGTTGATAAAGGGGTAGATATTATTGGAGTAGAGAGATTGAAAAGATGGAACTTTGAAAGAAAATTAGAAGAAAGTACTGAAATTATCAAAATTTCTTTCAGAGCAAACTACTTACCCTCAAAAGTGAGATTATTTAACACTTCTATAAGAACTCAATATTTTGTTCCTAAACCTTTTTTTTGCAATAATTGCTTAAGATATGGTCATTTTAAAAAATATTGTAAAAATCAACAAAAATGCAGACTTTGTTCTGAGCTTACTGAAGAACAGCACTTATGCAGTAAGATAAATAAATGCAATCTGTGTAACTGCACATAACTAATTCTAAAGATTGTTCTTATAAAAAAACTGAAATAGAAATACAAAAAGTAATGGTGAAAGAAAAAAAATCGTATACTGAGGCTAAAAAAACAATTTTTACAAGTAGGAGAGATATGAATTTCAAGCTAAACCAAAAAGAATTTCCGAAAATGAATTTTGCCAAAGCTTTAACAACAGAAACTGAACAACCTTTACAAAATCCGATTAATCCGAGAGAAAGACTTGAAGCAAACAAATTTAATGAAATAAAAGAAGTTCTAAGAAAAAAAGATATTTTAATTCAATTAACAGCACAATTAATCTCTAAGATGTTCAGTGATGATAACCAAGATAATGATATACAAATTATTAAATTGCTGGAAATATATCGCAAAAATCCGGATATAATCCAGGGTGGTTATTTTGTAGTGTTATCTCACTAGGTGAGATAAAAAGTGAGATAAAATATTTGACTTTAATCGATTATATTAGATAAAAGAAATCATTTAAACATAATTTTTTTATCTCACTATTTATCTCACCTAGTGAGATAACGCTACAAAATAACCACCCAGGAATTTACTAATTATTAAATAACATAAAACCCATTCTGCAATTCTAAATTAAAAACTTAATTTAACATGTCTCATAATAATTTTAAAATATTGCAAATAAATATCAGAAGCATCTATAGTAACAAACTACTATTAGAAAAATTTATGTTGGACAAAGAAATAGATGTAGCAATTTTATGGGAAACCTGGTCAAAAAATTCGGTAACTTTAAACTTCGGTAATTATAAAATTTATGATACAAAAAGGCCTGATGGTTATGGTGGAGTGGGATTTTTGATCAAAAACGAAATTTCTGTAAATAAAATTAACTTAAATCTAAATTTAAACCGAATAGAGGTAATGGAAATAGAAATTCAATACAAAAACAAGAAAATGAACCTTGTAACCATTTATAACAATTCAAACAGAAATCCTGCACAAGTTAACGAAGACCTTGAAAAATTATTAGAGCATTATAAAAACCAAAATAGAACAATCATTGCTGGTGATATAAATGCTCATCATACTTTATGGGAAGAAAATGGTAGAAGTGACACTTTAGGAAATAAACTAGCTGATGTAATAACATCTTCAGAGTTTGTATTACTTAATAATGGTAAACATACACGACGAGATGAAAGGAACCACTTAACATACGCAGTTGATATATCATTATCATCACCTGATATATGTCCAATAATGTCATGGGAGTGTGTACACGAAAGTGTAGGATCTGATCATTATCCAATTATCATAGAAATACAAAAACAAATTGAAAAGAGAAAAGAGGTTAAGAAAGTAAATTGGAAAAAAATTACTGAAACAATAAATTACTTTAATCCACAACATTCCTTTGGAATCGAGGATTATGAGTTTTTTATGGAAGAAACAATTTTAAATAATACTATTTCAATAGAAATTGATCCTAGACATAAACCAAAACCTTGGTGGAATTTCAAAATTGCCAGACTATGGAAAATAAAAAAAGAAAAAGAAAAAATATTTCTAATCAAACAAGACTTTTTTACAGCCATTGAGTTGAAAAGAGCAATTGGGAAACTTAAAATAGAAATTAAAAGATCGAAAAAAGAAAATTGGAATAAATATTTAGAAGAAATCAACCAGAATCAAAATACAAAAACGATATGGGATAAAGTTAATAAACTTTATAAAAGAAACAATGATAAATTTACTATAATGAATGATACAAACGCTGCTCAAAATTTCTTAAATTTCAATTTTCCAAACACAATTGAACAACTACATCTTCCGTTTGATTCAAATGAACTTCAAAGATTCTTAGATGAGTTTTCATTAAAAGAAGTGCAGGAAATTATTAAAAATAGTTCTCCAACGGCACCTGGGAATGATAAAATAAGCTACAAATTATGGAAAGATCTTAATATAAATCATAAAATCAAGCTTACTGAATACTTCAATAGCATTTGGTATACCTTTTACTACCCTGAGAAATGGAAAATTGCAGTAATAAAACCAACTAAAAAACCTAATAAGAATGGGAAAGATATAGATCATTATAGGCCGATTTCCCTTTTGTCAGTACATTCAAAAATTATGAATAAAATGATACAATCACGGCTAGAAAAACATTTAATTATAAATAAATTGCTTATGAACAATCAATTTGGTTTTAAAAAAGGTTGCAGCACTCATGATTATCTTGTTGAACTTTTTACTCAAATTAATAATTACAAGAACAGAAAATTTAAAATGAACCTAATAACATTTGATTTAACTAAAGCTTTTGATCGAGTGAATAAAAATAAATTATTAAAAGATCTTGAAAATGAGAATTTTGATAAGAATATTATTAATTGGATTTATCTCTTCCTAACAAATAGGAAAGTGATTCTTAAAGTAGAAAGTAATGAAATTTCAAACGTAACAAACAATGGACTACCACAAGGAAGCTCTCTTAGCCCCATCCTTTTCAATATATAAACTAAATATATACATAGTATTCAATCAGAAACAGTTCAAATATTTCAGTTTGCGGATGACTTCACCTTTCTAATCGCAGAAAAATCTGAAGATGAACTAAAAATCAAAACAGAACAATTGATTAGCAGATTTATAATTATGCTAAGCGAAAAAAATCTTCAAATTAATTTAGCTAAAACTCAAATAATGAAAATGTTCTGTAAACGTACTCCAATTGCAGATATAACAATAAATGGAACAAGTGTTCTGTATTGTAATAATATGAAAATTTTAGGAGTTACAATCAGTAACTGCCTCGCATTATCTGGTCATTACAAGGAAAAGAAAAAAGATATTCAGTCAAACTTAAACTTTTTAAAATCTATATCATACAAGTTTGGAGGAGCTCATTCAGGAGTTATGCTGAACATATTTAAATCTCTCATTAAGTCTAGGATTAGTTATGCTTATGAAATTACCCATAAACATACTAAAGAAATAATAAACACATTACAAACTATTAAAAATAATGGAATACGAACTTGCATGGGTTTTTGTAAAACAACTCCTATCCCTGCGATATTAGCAGAGTCTGGAGAAAAATGTGTTCAATTAGATATATTAGAAAAAACTTTAAAATATATGGCGAGAAAATTAAGTAAAAACCAAAAAATTGGAAAAGACATTAGAAGTGGTATATGCCTAGCTCATTTTCAAACTTTATTGCAACAATATCCCTTTTTAAATAAAGTGGCTATTGAAAACTATGAGGAATATATCTCTAATAATATCATAGTAAATACAAACATATTTATTAAAAAACAAAAAATGAACAATTGTTATTCATCTAATGAAATAAAAGCATACATAAATCAGGAAATATTAATAAATTATGGGGATTATGAACAAATTTACACTGATGGTTCCAAAGTTGAGAATAAATGCGGATTTGGCATTTTCTTCCCTAAGAATAATATGGAAATGGGTGCTAGATTACTCCAAGAAGTCAGCATTAAAACAATTGAGTTGATTGCAATAACTGAAGCTACAGAATTCATGATTTTAAACAATTTTAACAAAATTATTGTATTCACAGACTCTCTCAGCGCATGTAATTCTATAATATATACTTTAAATAATCACAACTCAAAATATTATGAAAATAAGTTGTTAAAGATCCTCTCTAATAATAATGAAGTTAAACTGGTAATAATGTGGATACCTAGTCATATTGGAATATTTGAAAATGAAAAAGCTGACATTTTTGCTAAAAAAATGACAACTACGGATCAAATATCTAGTTTAGAAAATTTAATACCAATTGAAGACTGTATGATATTAATAAAAAATAAAATAGATGAAAAATGGTTTCAAACATACAGTGAAGAAAATTTAAATAAGGGAACATTTAATAGATACATAAATAATAACTACCCTCCAAAAACCAGATGGTATGAAAACAAACATTTGAGCAATAGAGATATTAAAATTATTAACCGATTACGTACTGACCACTCTTACAACAAATATTACAAATTTCTAATTAAAAGAGAGACTAACCCAGTTTGTGAAACATGCAATGTAATCGAAAACAATGAACACATAATAAATAAATGCAAAAAATATGATAATTGGCGAAAAAACTGTCCTATCCTTCAAAATAAAAATCTAAAGGACATCCTGAAAGAAAATAAAAGTGAAGAAATAAAAAGCCTCATATATTTTTTAAAGGAATCTGGTATATCAATTTAAAACTGAAAGATTAACAGCAGAGCTTTCGACTCTCAGTTTTTAAAAAATGACGTATGGATGGAAACGTCTAAGCCGTGTCATCTAAAATAAAAAAAAAAAAAAAAAAAAAAAAAAAAAATATAAAATACTAAATAATTAATTAATTAATTTAAGAAAATATAAAATACTAAATAGTAATAATAAAAAACAAAGAAAAGACTTGGGCAGGTCCATTTGATATTGTATAGCGGGGATCGTTAAATTCAAAAATACATTCTAATTCGTCTATAACTTTTTTATTTATGATCCGATTTGTGTGAAAAATCTTTAAAATCTAAGTTACACTAATATCAGTTAGCAGTGAAAATTTGAAATGAATCCATCTTCGAATAAAAAAGCCTTAGGCTCCTCAAAGTTTTTTTTTACCGTATTAATATATAAGATTTTTATTTTTTATTAGTATTATTTTGATTATTTATTTTTATAATTATGTTTCGGTTTATTATTTTTATTTTATTGTGAAATTAAAATTATTTAAATTAAATTATCAATTTGTGATGGTTTTTAATGTTTTATTTTAATATACGGGTGAGAATAAACGGATTAACGTTAAAATATCACATACCACTGGCAACAGCAGTGTTATTTTAAGTATGCTGGGAGATAGACTCTATACAGCCAACGGCCAATCGTTGCTATAGAGCACACATGGCCAAATTGCGGCTCTCGAGCCGCATGCGGCTCTTTGAAAAAACGAGTGCGGCTCTCGAAAAGAAATGAAAAAATTTAATAACATTTAAAAATTTATTAAAATTTTAATAAAGTTGTAATTAAATTACCAGTAAATTACCAGCTCTTAATCCAAAATATCGAAAAATGGGATAACTTTCGTTAATTAAAACAAACAAAAAATTAACTATTTCCCCACCTATCAACAAATATTTTCAAAGAAAAACACTATCCGGAATTAAAGGATAATCAATGGATTAATGACTGTGTATTCTTATCTGATATAATGTAGAATCTGCAGTTCCTAACCCAGCATTACAAGAAAATGATAAACTTGTTACTGATCTTATTCAAACGATTCTGAGCTTTATTAAAAAAATTAGCTTTTTACCGCGATTTAACTACAAAAATGTTAAACCACTTTCCTTGTCTTGAAAATAAACTCTCTAAAATTGATGATAGAAAACTGAGTGAATACAAAAGTAAAATATGAAGGGACTGACATCCCAAAGCTCTGAAATATCAAAACTTTGGTTTTTATATAGTTTTCGGCAAAAGACTTTTATGATTACTTGTTTTTAGTTGTGGGCAGCAATCTTTATTCAACATAAAAAAATGTTTAATATTCATCGTTTAGAAGTTTATTACAGAACTAACACGAAACATCAATACGTTACCGGAAAATTATAACAGATCATAGATTAACATAGTTTATAGTGAAAAGATGATACACTCAACAAACTACTCAAAAACCTTTCCATTTAGCGTTCAGCAATTTCAACTTTTCAAATACAAATAATCCATTATCTAACAATTTCATGTTCAATTACATTTCATGTCATACAAATAAATAATTTAATTTTTTTTTTCAAATAAAAGCTCTGATTGAATTGATTTCAAAAAATTATAACAATAAACAAAATCAAAAATTCCAACTTTTTCCAAGATTCCAAAAACTATTACAAAATCAAAAATTGCTACTTTCTTCAAAATTCCTAAAATATTCAAGAGAATATTATAAAATCAAAAATTCCAAAAATATTCTAATAATTTAAACGTTTTTTGAAAATTACAAAATATATTACAAAATCAAGGATTGAAACTTTTTTCAAAATTCCTAAATTATTGCAAAGATTATAACAAAATCAAAATTCAAAGTTTTTCCAAGATGATTCAATCAATCAAGATTAAATCTAGCAAGATGATATGTTAAGTAGATTCAATTAAAAAACCGTTTTTTTTGACATACAAATAATTAATTTTATCCACGACTACTAAAGAATATATACTTTCCATGCGTATATCTTTCATTGTAATTGTATTCATTCCTTTTCTATATATCAAATTCTTTTTTATTTCTTTTAATTACGCTTTATTTATTCAAAATTCCCCTAACAAATAAAAAACTTGATTTGTTGGTATAGTAATATAAACCAGTTAAAACAAAAACAATACATATACAAAATCTAAAGTAAACAAACATGTTTGGTTTTGTTTTTCATTTCATTCAATATGGCGATACAAACTTGTACAGGAAAACATGAATCAAATTATTTGAAATATTTGTAGTCGTGGATAAAATAGTATCTTGTATTCGCTTAGGATGAAGGCAATTCTTCACTCGGATGATTCCCTCCAGTCGCTACGCTCGTTCCGGGAAACTTCATCCTCGTGAAGAATTGCCTTCATTCTAGCTCATACAAGAATATACTATTATTTGACAAATGTTTCTAATCGAAAATGTTTCCCATTTTATGTTACTCAAAAAAAATTGGGCAAAAAAATAAATGAAAATCATTCTTTTGACACACTTGACGTTATTTTTTTGACACACTTATAGTTCAATAATCAAGCTTCTATTCTCACATACCAATCCCGACCATCAACATTTCTCATTATTACTTAAAATGAAGGTTTTTAAGCCAAAAGTATGAATTTTTTTTTTGACACGCTTAATGATTTTTTTACACACTGCCGATACAGTTATCGAACACATCGACCTTTCATCTCTTACAATTAAGTCGTCCTATTTCTAGAAGCAAAGCTTATTATTAACGATGGATTATCAATTCCTTATTATATTTTGAATAAAAGTTCCACAGAAGAAATGGAATTATTAGAAACTCAGGCGAACATTCTTAAAATGCACCACAAATCAACATCCATCTATAGTTTTGGAAACGACTGTCTTAATCAAAGTACCCCAATTTGAAAAAAGCCGCCGTGCAGATTACTGTCCATATTCGGCACATCATCCACAATGTTGTGAATCACTTTTTCCAACAATAAAATTTATAACATAAAATTTATAACATATATCAAAGCATATTTATACCAACTCAATCAAATAAATAAAGTTAATATCCTCACGTACTTTTTCGTTGATTCGACACGACCGCTTTACAATCCCAATAGGATTTATATTATATAAAGTATTGGATAGGATTTATATTAGTACTCAATAGGATTTATATTTTATATTATACTCTATAAAGGATTGTTTTGCTACATCACGTATAACGACAATTTGTTGAATTTAATCGATTGTGTGGTTTATACACATTCTCACAATATATTAAAAAAAATCAATGCTTTCATGCTTAAGAGTTATAAAGTTTTTTATCAAAGCTACCTTATAATTCAAAATTTCACAATCCAATCAAAATATTTGTTTTTGTTTGTTGCCATAGTGACAAATATTTAAAATAGTAAAAAATAACAAATATTTTGGTTTTGTTCAACATATTTTTATAAATTCATAATCTCATGTTATGTTACTTTTGATGATGCCGCAAAAATGCAAAAATATGGAATAAAATGGTGTCACTTTTTCCGCCGCCATAAAAATATGAAAGATACTTTACTGCCGTCGTAAAAAAAAAAATGGCGTTATAAAAAAAATAAGACTTTAACCTTCTCCTAAGCGGCTGTATGGTTAAGTTTTACAGCAGTTTGCGGAAAATAGTACATTATGATGCTAGGACGTAAAGCTAAAGATTTTGGACGGATGTGGAGTTTGCACATCGAGGCGCTAGCCGAGATTTGCACCCACATTAAGTCCAAAATAGCTTACGTCAGTGCATCATATACTATTTTTTATTCGCCGCAAGCAAAATATTTTAAGAAAAGTTGTTTATTCTAAATTAAAATTATAAATTTTCATAAATTTTAAAATAAAAATATGTGGAACAAGTATCCTTTGACAAAATATTTATTATTTTTTCCAAATTATTGTGTAGCTATGACAACAAATGATAACAACTATTTTAATTGGATAATGAAATTTTGAATTTGAGGGTTGCTTTGATAAAAGATTTTATTTTTCATAGAATTTAAACAAATACAAATGCTTTTTACTTTTTTGGACGTAGCTATGACAACAAAATAAATAGTAGAAAAGTGATACTTTAACAGGGTTGTGCCGTAGACAAAATAGATTACTTTACATGTATAGATTACGCATAGATTACGTGTAAGTTACGCGAGATATTTTCGTGTAATCTATAATGTAAACTATTATGTAATCTATTTAATTGATATGTGCATTTTAAACTTTTTTAGCAATTAAATTAACTTTTTTCAAGATCGCAAGATCTTGTTTTTGACAATATTATTGATCATGTCTTTTGCGAAAAAATCAAAAAAATTTTCAGTAGGGATAATACAATATTTCCACATATTTCTTCTTAAATCAAAATTATTAGATTACACCAAATTTACATAGATGCCATAGATTACATGTAATGTAATCTATTTTAGATTACGCGTAAAGGAACAACCCTGCTTTAAAGCCGCAAATCACAGTAATAAATTAACACTTTAATATGTAGGCGAATAAAAAATAATTTATTGTTTGCAATTTTTGACTAATACAATTTTGTTTTATTTAATTTTAGGTAAGTGGAGAGCAAGTTGACAAAAAATATTTGGCTTCTGTTCAACATATATTACACAAACTAAACAAAAAGAGCAAAAACGAGTGAGAAGGTCAGTTATGTATTGTGAAAAATACACCGTCTACCACACCTTATCTTTAATTTTAAACTTATTTTAATTTTAGCCTAATTCTTATTAAAATTATTTTCATTTATAACAATTAAATTGCAATAATTTATTATAAAAAAGTAATAAAACTATTCAAATGTCAAAGTATCAGTTGGGTAAAAGTATAAACATTTAAAGTATTTAGTATTTACGCTGTTTTAATAACTTTTTGAGTTATTTTTAATGACCTTTACTTGTTTTGTTAAAAATAAATAGTTGAAATTAGTTTTGTGCTCAGCACGCGTATCGAGATGATATAACTATTGTGGTTAACTTGTATAATTGTTTTGCTTTTTTAAGTGCACGCACACAACCATGACGTTAAACAAAAACGAATAAGACTAGAATTAACCTAATATTTATTATAATTTAGTACCGCAGTGATAGGTTGAGTTATTGCTCAAAATATTCTATCCTCACAAAAAAAATCATATCTTAATCAATTTCGATGTTTTAACTCGTTTGGTTTGAACCAACACCTAGTTTTTCAAAATCATTTGAAGAAAAATATTAAAATTAATAAAACTAAAACTGACCAGTTTGTTCTAAGGTTAGCTTTTTTTCCTAGTCAAATAACTTCAGTTGTATTATATGAGAATAAAGGCGAAAATTTGTGTTCAAATATGCATGCCAGGCATACCTAGTAAACCCTTATTTAGCTTATTGGTAAATTTAGATTTCCTTAAAAGTCATGGAAAATTATTGATCAAAGTAAAAAAAAAGAAAATGATGATTTGGATGATTTTCGACCCACAGAAATAAACTTGCAAGGCAAACATAATTTTTACTGAACGACAAATTCAAAAAAATTGTTCGTTATGATAATAAATTTAATGAACAATTTCATTGGCTCAACAGAGAATTTATTAATACTACAAATGTTTTCGTAAAAGTATAGTTTTTAATCGCTGTTTATTAATTTAACGAACGAACGAACTCTGTTATGTAAAAATCCTATTAAAACAAATCAGTTTAAATCCAAAGCTTTTAGCAAAAGACTTCTGTTTTGGCCAATATCAGTTTATAAAGCACTCAAAATTATCATTTTGAAATATATCTTCTTTAAACTTCTCCTGCGTCAAACTTCTACCTATCTAACCCCATAGTCTCTGAAAATTTCAAACTTCTAATCTAGATCATTAGGTTTCAATTTGGCAAACGCCAACAATATTTTATACAAAACGTCTTTTGAGTAGTTGTTGTTTTTGTTTTCTTGGATTAAATTTGATATACCAAGAACCGTACAAATTAAAACCAAAAGAGGAGAATCTTTTTCGCGTCTGATCGTTATGTTTTGATATAATATTTGTGTTAGATATTTTCAAATGTTTTAGGCGTAATGACCAAATAATTAAACAACTTATTTTTCAAATATCATGTAAATGAATAATACTAATGAGACCATTGACCTATTGTTTTCTTTTTCATTATGTCAGGTGCATATTTATTATTTATAATAAAAATTAAAGCAATAATTGATTTTTTAGTTTTCGAGTTTTTTTTTTCAGAAATATGATCAAAGTTAATGTAGTTTTTGTTCGAACATATATGAGGACAATGAAAACTGCGATCAAGGTCATTGACATCCAAATCGATTAACTTTAATATTTGTTGTTACACAATACATGCGTTCCTTTAGAACAAAATACCTACTCAAAGCAGCTTTTGAGTAGATCACCAATGGAACGCCAAACATTTCCAACCTAGACCTATTCCTAAAGCATCGCTCAAAATGAAGCGAATAATTTTTCGTAAAAACATTATTCGAAAAATGCTTTTACAAATTAATACCAACAAGGCATCTGGGCCTGATAATATTCCTCCAATTATACTTAAAACGTTTGCTAGGGAGCTAGCACCTATCCTCACTAAAATATTTTATTTGTCTTATAAGAAAGGGATTTTTCCTGTAATATGGAAAATTGCTAATGTACAGCCAGTAGCAAAAAAGGGTAGCAAAACTGACCCATCCAATTACAGACCCATTTCAATTTTGTCAGTAGTGTCTAAAGTTTTTGAGAAATATATAAATTTTAATTTAATGAGCTTCTTAGAGTCTTCCAAATTACTTAATGAAAGACAATATGGCTTCCGAAAAGGAAGAGCAACAGGAGATTTGCTTTCGTTTGTTACTCATCTTTGGAACAAATCCCTTGAAAACTTTGGTGAGACTTTCGGTGTTGCTCTTGATATTTCCAAAGCATTTGACAAAGTTTGGCACAAAAATCTGATATGCAAGTTGAGATGTTATGGTTTAGATGAGCCACTAATTTCCTGGATGCAAAGCTTTATATCTGAGCGGAAATTTCGAGTCAATGTTGACGGTATTTCATCGGATGTATTTTCGACTAATGCAGGAGTTCCTCAAGGTTCCGCTTTGTCCCCAACTCTTTTTCTTATCTATATTAATGACTTGTTGGTTTCAACAATTAATCCTATCCATAGTTTTGCTGATGATAGCACTCTTCATGCATCTCATGTTGCACCTAGATCGTATTCACCTTTAGCGCTTAATAACTGTAGATCAAATTTGATAGATTCATTAAACGTTGATCTTAAAACTATCTTTGATTGGGGTGTTACTAACAGTGTTGAATTCAATACGTCCAAAACACAAGTTTGCCATTTTTCAAGATTATCAACACCTAACCCTTTTCCATTGAAGTTTGATTCCAACGTTTTGATAGAGAAAGAGTCCGTGAAACTTCTAGGAGTTGATGTTGAAAATAATATGAAATGGAATTCTCATATTTTTAACCTAGCAAAAAGCGCTGTTCAAAAATTGGGGTTTTTAGGACGATGTCGTAAGTTTTTCAGTAGCGAACAACTTCTTTTAATATACAAATCTTTTATACGTCCCTGCATGGAATATTGTTCTCACATATGGGGTGGAGCATACTTATGTAGTTTGAAGTGTCTTGATTCTGTACAGCGGAGAGCAGTTAAATTGATTGGTAATTCAAATCTTACTAATGACCTTGATTCCTTGCAGCATAGAAGAAATGTTGCTGATTTGACGATTTTCTACAAATATATCATGGATGAACGGGTTTCTGAAGAGATCAAATCGATTTTACCTAAGCCTGCAAACCTATCGCGTCATACCAGAGCATCGGTAGCGGCCCATCCTTTTACGGTTCAAATAATTAGATGTAGAACAGTAGCCTTCCAGCGCGACTTTTTCAACAGAGTCTCTCATCTCTGGAATTCATTACCTTCGTGGGTTTTCCCTGATAACTTTAACCCTCAAAAGTTCAAAGTCAACGTTCATAAATTTCTAAAAGAAACTTAATTCTCAATTGATTATAATCCCTAGTTGGCATGGTATCTTCGGATATTCAGAGACGTTAATGTATAATTAATTATATTAACACTAAACATGCCTAACTTCCAATAAAAAAAAAAAAAAAAAAAAAAAAAAAACATTTGAAAATATTTCAAATATAACCACACATTTTTATTATTATTGAAAATATTTATTTTGGGCTTATATTTAGATTTGACTGTCCCATTTTATTATTAAAAATACCAAAATATGTTTATAACTGACCCAAATAAAATCGAAAAATAGAATGAATCTCAACTACACAGCTTGTTCTAAATTTGAGCAGGCTGATCTTAAATGGAACGCGCTTATTATTACAATTTAAACAAAATTAGTATAATGTTAGAAACCGGTATTGGTTTCTTACCCGGGATATGTACAATAAACAGATATATGCAACCCGGATTCTAGTCCGGCAAAATTTCTATTTGGTAAATTTAACGGTTCATAACAAGAAAAATGACATCCACAATTTATTAAAATATCAATATTAAAATGTATAGAAAAAAATATAAAAATAGTAATATAATAACAATTAAAGGAAACTTAGCTTGAAAATGTTGATTGGTGTGTAATTTCCTTTGTTAATGTTGGACTTAATTCATCATCACTATTGTTTGTTTATAATTCAAAGCAGATTACCCATTGGTCTACTTTTATTAATTTGGTTGTACCTTGTACCCTGTTGTACCTTGAAAATGCGAGGTCGCCTGTGACAGAAAAAGTCCTTCAGTTTTACAAAGTGAAATTTCTCAATTATTTTTATTTGAAAGAAAGTTTTTTTTTCACGAAACGCTTATTTCGATGTTTATTAATACAATTTTATATTTCTTTATTTTTTTTAGTTGATATTATTCTGACTTCGCTATCATACTCACCTTGACGTTCACTGTTATTTAACTGAAGTGCAAGCTCGATACAATTAATACATTGCCAACCAATTCAATTCAATCATCCTTTACATTTATTTGTCTCCATTCACGAAAAATTTAATTTACTAGTTTCGTTTCAACACATCAATAGAATCTTGCCATTACTTAATTGTTTTCATATCACATAAAATATTATTCATAACCATTATCAAAAAAAATGCGTTACTCAGAATAACCAATATAAAATTTATTGTACCGATATCAAAATTCTGTTTTCTTATTATTTAATTTATTTGGAATTTAATATTTAAAAAAAAAAACAGTTATAAGATTAACTTGCAACAATATATAAAAAGAACTTTATTCCAGACAGACTGAAAGTAGTAACTCATAAATAAAATTATTTTAGACTAATTTGTCGAAAGCTCAAAAAATATCTAAACTTTTTCAAAAATGTGATTTTAACGCTTTGATTTCTTAAAAGATTTTGATTCATCTCAGGGTGATTAGGTTTTCTCATTCTAATTAATAAATATCCTATACACGAAAATCTGCCGTGTACAAACAAAAAAACAAATGGAACAGTCAGCGAAAAATCACTCACATAAACAGCCTCATAGCATCAAATCTAGACATAGCAGTTTGTGTCAGAGAAAATGCAGTTTGTGGTTTAACCTTTTAGTACCACAGAGCATATCCCAAATTGCCGATGATGTAACGGGCACTACTTATTTTTTCAAGGTAAATTTATAGTGACTTAAGTAACGGTAATTATGTACAAAAAACATATTACATTTAACATACATATATTTGATTCATAATATATGTATGTATATTGTATATCTATAACAAACGCAATACCAAACAGGTTTTAGTAAAAGTTTGATTCAAAGTCATTTTTTAGCTTTTGGCACTGAGTATCAGTGACCAACACCTTATAATTCAGCCCATAGACAAAAATTGAAAACAACGATATGCATAAATATGTGAAACCGAAAACAGTACATTATTTAATTAGGAGCTAAAGTGCTACTTTTTGTGTTGAGTCTATAATTTGACAATTAAAGACGATACACAAAAGTCACTTTAGCTCCGAATTAAATACACTATTTTTCGGCAAACGTTTAAGTTTGTTATAAATATGAAATTATAATGCATTAAAATTTAAAAATATGATTTATTACCGTCATAATTACATCCAGAAAGTAAAAAACATTTAAATTTGTATAAATAAAATCAAAGCAAGCTCCAATTCAAAATTTCATTATCCAATTAAACTATTTGTTATGTTTTGATGTCATAGTTACATACAATAATTCAAAATTTTATAATCCAATCAGAATCAATTTCTTATTTTTTGTTGTCATAGTTATACAATTTTTTGGAAAAAATAACAAATGCTACTTTACTGCCGCCGTAAAAAAAAATAAAAATGGCGTTGCTTTTGCAGCCGCTTTGATTATAAGTCAAAAAAGTAAGACTTTAACTAACTCCCTAGCGTCAGTAAAGATAAACTTTACAGCCGTTTGCCGAAAAAGGATTTTTTCGGCAAACGGCTGTAAAGTTGAACTTTACTGCCGCTGGGGAGTAGCGAAAGTCTTACTTTTTAGTAGGCGGCTGCAAAAGTAACGCCATTTTTATTTTATCTGCAGGCGGCTGTAAAGTAACTTTCGTATTTTTACGGCGGCTGTAAAGTAATTTTCATATTTTAACGGCGGCATTAAAGTAATTTTCATATTTCTGCGGCGGCAGTAAAGTGAAATAACATGATATTATTAATTTGTTCAAAACAGAATGCATTTCAGTTCATTTTAATGAATTAAAATCAATAAAAATTAATTTTAGAAAATTTATTACCTAAAACATATTTATAAAAAATTTGATGCATTAATTTCATATTTTTAAACAAACTTAAACGTTTGCCGAAAAAAATAGTGCATTCAATTCGGTGTTAAAGTGACTTTTTGTGTTTCGTCTATATATCGCCAAACTATAGACTCAACACAAAAAGCACAACTTTAGCTCCTAATTCATTAATATACTATTATCTTTTATGTTACAATTTTTAATAATGAATAACTTTTTTTATCATCCATTCACTGAAAGAAAAAACTCGTTCACCACAAGCTCAATTTGTGCCAACCGAATATATCTGTCACATTGACTTCAAAATTCAGGTGTCCTACCCGCTTCTATTGGTTAATAAATTGGTATGAAAACTTTAAAAATTAATTGCTTCAACCGAACTAAAAATGCTTTACAGTTGTAGGAACAGAATATTTCGTTCAAGTTTAGTATAGTATTACTTATTATTAATTAATATTACTTATGATTTAATTTCGATCAACTGTTTGGAGTTTCTATTTTCAAAAATAGGATGACAAGACAAAGAAGTTACAATAAACTTAAAAAAATGCTATTTTGGCACGTCAAAATTTTTTTCACTTATTTATACACAAACATCTGTTTTTCTGATTAACTAATTAATTAAAAATATAATCAACATCTCAATGTATTAAAAAAAAACATGTGAGAATAACAGGATATTTTTTAGAAATAAAATAGATTTTTTTCTTACATCGGGCACCACAAATCACATTTTGAACTATAGATATTTTTTCACCATCACCTCACATAATTACTTAAAACTAAAAACAATAGTCAGGAAAAATTAATTTTTTCTATTTAGTTTATATAAATTATAAAACTTTGTATTTCAGATCCCAAGTTAGTCTTATCAGACCACAAGTTTTACCACATTTTTCACTAACAATAAATAAATCCGCAGAGTAAACCAACAGCTTAGCATTGATTTCACAAACATAAGAGGACTGACTAAATTCAAATCTAAACGAAATTCATCACCACATCGAAAAAAATAAACCTGACATATTGTTTCTTACTGAAACAATTGTCAGTGGCAAAGCATCAAAATTGGATCTAGATAAATACCGCATACCCAGTTACGAATTGGAACATTCCTTTTATAACAAACACGGTGTCTGTGTATTCATTCGAAATTCAGTTTCATGTATGAGAATTAAGGCATACGAGTTGAACTCAAAGCACCATAATTCTTTAGCATTGAAGATCTCAGGTGTGGATAAAACTCTGTTTATAATAGGAATATATAGATCCCCCAACTCTCCTCCTGACGGTTCTTTTTTCGACAAACTATCGTCCAACCTCGACAAAGTTTGCAAAGACTACCCCAAAGCAAGTCTTGCCATTCTTGGAGACTTTAACATACATAACAAACATAACACGTAGGAAGACAAGCCGAACTAATACTGGCAGATTACCATGGTTTGACTCGAATGATAGAATGCCCCACGAGATACCGGACAATACACATCATAATAATAGTTTGCTCGATCTGTTTCTGACAAACGAACCAGATACTACGAAGACAAAAGTTGACCAACCCCTGGGATCATCGGACCATTTACTAATATCAGCAGTAGTACAATTCACATCACCTTCACCAATTAAAGCCAATCCTCGTCGCGTTTGGAATTATAAACGCGCAGACTGGGAAGGACTGAAAAACTTTTATGAAGAAACACCTTGGAAAACTATTTGTTGTGTTGAGCAAGATCCTAGCACATCAGCACTAAGAGTTTCTGAAGTCATAAAAGATGGAATGCGGCGGTTTATTCCAAATCGACTAACCACTCCTAAAACTGAACCGTGGTTCACGCGGGATGTTGATGAGGCGGTGAGGAATAAACGCAAAGCATTTAAGCGTACAACTGAAATATAACACCTGAAACCTATTGTGCCTACCAGAAAGCAAGAAATATTAGTAAATACAAAATAGATTTGGACAAAGACGCATTCATCCAGAAGAAAGCGAAAAAATTCGCCGAGCACCCTTCTGGCTCTCGTAGTTTCTTTCAAGCAGTTAAATCAGTGCAGAGCAATTTTACTAGATCCTCTATTCCAACCTTAGTTCTGAATGACATTCCTGTGAGTGAATCGAAAGAGAAAGCGGATCTTTTGGGTCGTATTTTCGCAGAGAACTCAAACATAGTTGACCCGCTCCATCCGCCTACATTTCTACCTCCAGTTGAAACAAAAACGAAGCCAATTGTTTTTCGACGTAATATTGTACGAAAAATGCTTCATTCAATCAATATCAACAAATCCGCTGGCCCCGATTGTATTCCACCCCTCATTCTTATTCCACCCCTCCAATTCTAACAAAAATATTCTATTTATCTTACAAAACCGGCATATTTCCCGATTCTTGGAAGCTGGCTAGTGTTCAGCCTATATCGAAGAAAGGTAGTAAGATTAATCCGCATAATTATAGACCAATTGCAATTCTGTCGGTTTTGGCTAAAGTATTTGAAAAATGTGTTAACTATAATCTAATAGAATATTTGGAAATGTCAAATTATTGATGATAAGCAGTATGGTTTTCGTAGAAGTCATGCAACAGGTGACCTATTAGCCTACGTAACCCATATGTGGAACAAATCGCTGGAGAATCATGGTGAAATATTTAGTATTTCACTTGATATTTCTAAAGCATTTGATAAAGTATGGCATAGTAACCTAATAACTAAATTAAAATCTTATGGTCTAGATCATCTTACTGTTTCATGGATTAATAGTTTTCTTACAGGTCGTCAATTTCTTGTTAATTTAGATGGTATCACATCACATCCAATATTTTCACAACCAATGCTGGTGTTCCTCAAGGCTCCGCACTCTGACCAACCTTGTTTCTACTATACATTAATGATTTGCTCATTTCCACAGTACACCCAATCCATAGTTTTGCTGATAACTCCACATTGCATGCATCACATGCATCTCCTAAATTTCGATCTCATACTGCAGTCACAACTGATAGAGAGCTGCTAATTGATTCTATCAACAAAGACCTGCAGCGTATAATGGAACGGGGTGTAGTAATTTTGTTGCATTTAACCCAACCAAAACCAAACTATGCCGTCTATCACGAATAGAGAGACATAAAAAATTCACTATTAAGATAAACAATGAGGAATTGCATGAGGTTGAATCAGTAAGACTTCTTGGAGTGGATATTGAAAATAATCTGAAATAGAATAAACAGGTGTTCAACCTCGCTAAATCTGCAATGCAAAAGTTAGGATTCTTGAGGCGATGTAAAAAATTCTTTAATCCCGAGCAAATTTTGCTGATTTATAAGTCCTTTATTCTTCCATGCATGGAATACTGCTGTCATGTATGGGGAGGTGCTTTTCAGTCAAAAATAAAATGTCTAGACTCTATACAGAGAAAGGCGATACGCTTGATTGATAATACAGAACTAACTGACCAGCTTGACTCACTCCAGCACCGAAGAAATGTGGCTGAATTGTCAATCTACTATAAATATAACTTTAGCGAATTCTCTTCAAATGAAATACAAAATATCCTTCCATCAAGTGCGCAGTACAATCGACGAACAAGAACTTCAGAGTCCCACCCATTTGCTGTCAAAATATCTCGATGTAGAACTATGTTCTTCCAGAACGATTACTTCAATAGAGTGGCCAAATTATGGAACTCATTGCCCGCCTTCGTATTTCCCGATGAATTTGCCCCTCAGACATTTAAAGAAAATGTCAATCGCCATTTAAAAAAATTAGTATAGTTTAAAATAATTTATTTATTTATTTAATATTACAATACAATATAGGTAAGTATTGTTAAGGTAAGTAGGTATTGTTAAGGTAGGTAAGTATTGTTACAGGTAAGTATTGCCAATACAGATAAGTATTGTACAGTTGTTTTGCTTTTGTCGCACTTTTTCAGCCATTAGCTGAAAAAGTGCGAGAGAATGGAAAATATTGTTTTAATTAAATAAATTTTCCTTTCATTTTCCCAATCTCCTTCCTTTCTGGTTGACATGGTATCTTCGGATATTCAAAGAGTCTGAATAAAGAATATTTCATATTTATTGTGCTAAACATGTCTAACTAATTAATAAAAAAAAAAAAATCAAAACTGATTTATATTGTATTCTCAAATAAACTAGTTCAACAATTTAAACAAAAAATTGACACTTCACTCGAAAAATCAAACAATGTTTTATAATATGATTTACAAAGAATTCCTATAAACATTCCGATAAACACACAATACAAAATGGAATGTTTAACAAAGATAACATCTCAAACTAAAGAAGAGAAAGAATAAACAAAACTCAAAATAAAATAATCATAAAAAAAACGATATTAGCTGTGGCAACCGAATAAATCTGTTGAATATACCAATTTCAAGATTAATGCCGTAGTTGTGACAACTATATCAGAAACAAAGAATTTTTGGCAATCTACAAACGAATTATTCATTTAGTGTAACCGAATTTGAGTTATCAACACTAAATTCAGTTATAGAGGACGAATCGCAATTACTTTAAACGAATCTTAATTGTTATAACTGCTAGTCTGTTACTATAACCTTTTATTGATCCTCACAACCACATTGCTAATAAACTTTTCTTTCAGTGTTACGTCATTTTGAGGGTTCAATATTTCAAGATGCAGTTGCTTCGCAGTTGCTCTTTTTTCAATAAGTATTCCAATAGATGTGGCTAATGCTGTTACATTTTCTTGGGTAGGATTCCATGGATTCACAAAAAGATGATCATTGTTTCTATAATAGCTAACTGTTCAAATGTTTTTTCAATAAATAAATAAATAATGACGGCTCAAAATTTCAATCATTCACTATTTTATTCACATTTGAGAAATGGCCCAAGAACTTAATTTTCGGATATAACTGCATAAATTCAGTTTCGATTTAAATGAGTTTATAGAGCACATTATTGTAGCAATATTATTTTCTTTGCTCTGAAGCTCCAAGTTTACAACATTCAATTTTCACTTGATGTCTGTGAGACACCATGTAATCCATTACCTAGGACGGGTTATATTGATCAATATGTGGCTTTTTAATTCGAGGAAGTTTTTGGTCTCTTATCAATCAAGCTTCAAAGTGTTAGAATCACTTAACCTTTGCTGAACCATCAAGTACCTCTGCATGCAAGATAAATTTGGAATTAAAAACAATAAAACAATTTTCAACATTAAAACTCATAGTGCAATCTATCTCAAATGTTTTATGCCAGATGTTTAATAGGAGCATTATTGAAGGTATTTTCCCCGATATCTTAAAAATTGCTATAGTTATTCCACTCCATAAATTTTGTGACAAGAAAAAGTTGAAAATTTTAGACCGATCTCTTTACTGTCTGGTTTTTCCAAAATTTTAGAAAAATGTATGAAAGAAAGGTTAGTTAGTTTTCTTAACTCAAAACAGTTCTTTTCTAATAAACAGAATGGTTTTAGAGAGTGTTAATCGACTGAAGACGCTTTGATACAATATTTTAGCAAATTTTTTAATAATATAAATAATAATGAATGTGTTGATACATACCAATTTTCTTGATATGACTAAGGCATTTGATTTAGGAATCTCTTTAACTGTGATTCTTTTTTTTTTCATTAATTTACTGTCAATTTTTTTTCATGGCAATATTAATATCTGTTTGCATTTTCTGCATTTTCTTTTCTTTTGTTTTGTTTTTTTTATTATTGTTGTCTATTGTTTTTTTTATCTTATTCAGTTGGTATACCTTTATTCATATTTATTTTGATTTATAATTGCAATACTTTTATATGCATCCATATTTTTCATTTATTTCATTTGAATTTTTGAAAGGAATTTCGCAAGTGATCTAATTTTAGATCACATAAATTTCCTAATTTTCGTTCCCTTTTTCTTTATTAATATCTTAATTTTATAATCTATTTTATATTAATTTTTGTAAAGCCCTGGACAATCGGTGCGGTAAACGTTTTGCTCGAATATAATTAACAATTTTTATTACTATCTTCATAACGTGAGCAAAAGAAATTATTTTTCAGTTCAAAACTTTTTGATGGATAATGCAATGGTGTACCATAGATTAAATCCTTTTTTTTATTTAAAGGTTTAGCCCCTGTTTTGGAGCCATATTGCCCAATTTAAAGCTAATTGACAAACAGAAAATGTTTTCATCTCTTGTAGGAAATGCTATTTTTTCGATATTAAATGTAGACAGTTGGAATACGACAACATACTATTCAAAATTAATTATGTATTTATCATGGTTGCTTTGATTTAAAGATTTTATAAAATTACATGAAAATAACATAGCAGCTACAATTTAGTGAAACAGTTATTTATATATTGAGGGCTGAAAGAATAAGATTACACCCGTGGGTCATATCAAAGCCCGAAGAGAAGTGAAGAATTTGGTAAATATATAGAATTCTTCCGTCACTCCCGATGACCTTGAAAATGGAGTATGTTGTGCAGCTTTTTATACTGAACAACAATATGTATATATATAGGGCGCGGAAAACATTACTAGACAGACTTTTTTTATGTTGAAAATATAAATCATCTGATAGATTATTGTTTTGTTTTGTCGGTGAAATATTTTAAGATCTAATATTTTACGATATATTATTTTATATTTCACTCGCTTCTGCGATTCTGCAGACCTTCGATCAATAATTTATGAAAATTTATTATTTTAGTTTAGAATAAACAAATTTTCTTAAAATATTTTGCTTGCGGCGAATAAAAAATAGTATATGATGCACGGACGTAAGCTATTTTGAACTTAATGTGGGTGGACTTAATCCGTCCAAAATCTTTAGCTTTACGTCCTAGCATCATAATGTACTATTTTGTAGAAGGGTTTTGTTCTTGTAGATTTTAAAAAACACGTAAAAATTATAGAACTTTGAATCAAATGAAATGGTTACGCACGTCTATGGGAATAAATTTCTGTTTTATAGAGTGTAAAACAAAAAAAAATTCGATTTGACAGATTTGCATACACGTTAAAAATTGGTTATAGTGAGCAGTTGCCATTTTTACAAAGAGAATTAGAATTTAAAGAATTTTGATTTTTATATAAGTTGTATTTTTTCCTAGTTCGCCATAGAATAGAATTAAAATGTCAATATGATTTGACACCTAATTAATTCTGTAGTAAGTCCCCAATGTTTTAGAAACAAAATTTTTGTTCTCCAATGAATTAATAACAAATCCAAAAAACAGACAGTGCTATATTAATACATATTAAAACCTTTTGTGTTAAAAAATTATTGACTTTTTATTTTATAAAACATTTTATCCACTACTACTAAAGAATACATATATACTTTCCATGCGTATGTCGTCCATTGTAATTGTATTCATTCCACAACTAGTGAATTTGATTGAAATTCTTTAACAGTTCTATAGTTTATTAAATATTCCCCTAACAAATTAAAAACTGCATTTGTAGTAATGAGTAATATAAACAGGTTAAAACAAGAGCAATACATATATAAAATATAAAATAAACAACAAACTTGTTTGGTTTTGTTTTCCGCTATTTTTGATGCATTTATTTCAATATGGCGATACAAATTTTGCAGGAAAACTGGAAATTAAACGAAATATTTTACAGTCGTGGATAAAATAGCATCTTGTATTCGCTTAGGATGATGGCAATTCTTCACTCGGATGATCCCTCCACTCGCTACGCTCGTTTCGGGAAACATCATCCTCGTGAAGAATTGCCTTCATTCTAAACTCATACAAGAATCTACAATTATTTTGTTAAATTTGGAATACCTTTTATTACTTGTTTTTTGTTTCTTTTTTATAAATTTATATTTTGTATTCAACAACAAAGCAAACTTGTTTAAAAATATATGTATTTGACATTTCTACTCATAACCATCTTAAACAAAAAATTTTTCGCTTTAATTCTAAATTCGATCGTTTTTTTGTATATCCATTACTCTATTCCATATAGATTTACAAAAAAAATCAGAACTCTTGATTCCGAATATTTTTGTTATTTTTTCTGTTTAGCTTAACTAAATCAATATTGATAAGGTTAAGCAAAACAGTTTCACTTTTCATATTTATAACGGAAAGTTCTTGACTTTCTTATAAATGTGTGTTTATTAATTGAAAAACCTTCGATTTAAATATGTAAATAAAACATTCCTATAAACTTGGTGTGAGATGCCATTAGTTACAATTCACTGATTATTTTATAGTCTTCTAATGTGTAACAATATAACCAAGTTCGGCATTTACACTAGATTATATTCAGCCACAAACATTTTTCACTTTATTCTTACAAATTTTTTCACATCCACTATACTCGTAAAATGCCAAATAAATCCACACCACTAAGCTTTTTGAATGGTGGAACTTCATTCTAATAATCATTTTGTATCAATAAAAATTATAAAAATTAAGTTATAGACATATTCTTTAGTTTTGTCAAAGTCAGAATAGTATTTGTGCAACCAAGAACTAAGTGAGCCCCTTAGACCTGTAGGGAAACCCTTCCATCAATAGTTGCCCAAATAGTGTTATATCCAATACACCAAAAAAATTGTTCTTCTTAAACTTTTTTATCCCGCATGGAGGAATCAGTTTTTGTTTTTTTTTTATTTTTGATCTACGGGTGTGACAACACCTTAGAACCGTTGTTGTTGTGGGACCTGTTCTAAAAGTTTATACATATATGTATGTTTTTACGCACATAATTCCCATTACACAACACATTTTGATTAAATGAAAAAAACATTAAACGAATAATAGTACATTATATACCGAGGTGATAAAGTAAATTTTCTACATTGAGGTGAATATTAATTCGCGAGAAACGAAGTTTCGAGCGAATTAAGCACCGAAATGGAGAAAATTTTTTTCACCGAGGTTTATATACTATTTTTTTTACTACTTGATATAAAAAATGCACTAAAACTCTTAATTATTCACGAAATAAAATGTCAATTAATAAGCAAATGGTGAATAAATAAAAATTTTTATTTGGTGAAACATTGTTTACCATTATCATTGGTTTGCGTATTGGACAGGGGCGTCAATTGGCTAGGGCTGGGGGGGGGGGCATTGGCCCCAAAATAAAAAAAACGTGTTTAAGGAATTCGTTTACAAAATAAGATAAATGTAGTTCAAATTAGAGTAGTTTAAATTAGGTTCGCAAACCCTGATCCTTGTTAACAAATCAATATAACTTGTGGCTGTTAAAAATTAAATAAAATATAATTGATCAATGAAAAACTAAGTAATAGTTATAAATATTTAGATGAACTAGTTTACTTCTGTATTTTCATAAATTTGATTCAAAGTGAATTAGTGTTTTAGTGCAATTTACAAATAAAAAATTGTTAGTGACAGAATTAAATAAAATTAAAGTGACGTACATTAAATTAATTCCTGTTTTTGATTGCTAATTTTATTGTTTTTTTGTGAATATTTAAAAACTCAGAGTTGGTAAACCTTATATATGCGTTAATATGCCTACCGACAACTGTGCAAAGTGTAAACTTAAGGTAACGGATAGAGAAAGTTTGCTTTGCTATGGTAAATGCAAAATGAATTTTCATCCAACATGCATTGATTGGGGATTTGAAAAGTGGGTTAAGCTTTTCAAAGAATGTGCATACGCTAAATTTGTATGCACTGATTGCAATAATTCTTTGGAAGATCTGTTATACCATGAACTCGACAAAATCAGTTCAAGCATTGGAGAATTAAAGGAAGCGTACAACCAAACCAATAATATCATTACAAAATCTTTAGATGAGATGAAGACTCAATCCATGATTGTTAAAGAAAACAAGCCTTCGTATGCATCTGTTGTTAAATCTAATCCAACCAAAGGTGTTTTAGTACAACCAAAAACGCACCAGGATTTTAAAATGACGAAAAAAGAAATTAAAGACTACATTGATCCAACAACTATACCAATAATGGGAACTAGAAATTTTAGAAATGGTGGGATATTGCTACAATGTGAAACCAAAGAAGCGGCTGAAATTGTTGAAAAGGCAACTAAAGAGACTTTAGCAGACAAATACAATGTAACAATAGCTCCTGAGTTGAATCCACGAATAAGAATTTTTGGAATTACTGATGAAATGGATTCCGCTGAATTAGTATCCACGATAAAACAACAAAACCATTTTCTTAAAGATAGTGACATTAAAGTGATTCTATTCGTCAAAAATCGAAGAGGTTATTCGTATGAAGCTGTGATTGAAGTGGATCCAACCTCATTCAAAAATATAATCGAAGCCGAAAAACTCAATTTAAAGTTTGATAGATGCAGAGCTGTAGAATCAATACATATAACAAGATGCTACAATTGCAATGGATACTCACATAAGGGAGGGTCGTGTCATCATCCTAAAAGTGTTCTGAACAACATAGTTTCTCAGAATGCTCCAATGAAAATGTTAAATGTGTCAATTGTCACACAGCAAACGAAAAACTGAAGTTAAAAATTAAAACGGACCACCCTGCTTGGAGCTCCGAATGTCCCAGTTACAAAAAACAGATGAGCAGATTGAAACAAAAAATATGCTACAAATAGCAACTATTTAACTTTGATATAATGTATACCAACATACGTAGTTTGACACAAAATTTTGACGAATTAGAACATATTTGCAACCAGTTTAATCCACCGTTAATTCTTTTAAGTGAAACTAGAACAATTTGCGATATGAATAATGCTGAGTTTGACTTAAAAAATTATAACCTTATTCGTAATAATTCAGATTCTAGGCAAACAGGAGGTGTAGCATTGTACATTTATAAAACAATCAAATATGAAGTTATTTCCTCAGTAGTGATCAGTCGAGTTTGGTTCCTAGCTATTAAAATCCTTAAAGGATTCACACCAGGTATTTATGGCGTTCTATATCGTAGTTTTCAAGCGTCTGAGGCTGAATTTTTAAAAGCTCTTGATGAGTGGCTGGATGAGGTTATTGACTTAAGTAAAATTAATTTTGTGATAGGAGATTTTAATATTGATCCTGATCGGGATGCATTTTACGGTTCTAAGCTTATGAGTGTTATTGAAGACCAGTGTTTGACACAAAAAATTACAAACTATACTCGAATAACAGAAAAAAGCAGGAGTAAAATCGATCTTTTGCTTACCAATTGTGAAGACATGCAATGCAATAATATAAATATAAATAAAATCACTGACCATAATATCATATTTGCCAAATTTAAAAATCGTCCAAAAGTAATCATTGAAGAAAAACAAATAACATGCTGGAAAAATTACAGTCGTGATAATCTTATTAATGAACTAAATAATAATATAGAGATGGATTCTAATTGCAATGATGACTTTATAATATCTGATGGTTTAATGAAAACGCTTTTGGAAGTAGTAAACAACATGGTAAAACTGAAAACAATCAGAAACACAATTGATAATCGGTGGTACACTCCTGACCTAAAGGAACTAAGATTAAAACGAAACTCTAAGCACAAACTTGCTAAATTCACAGAAAAAACTACAGATTGGGATGACTATAAGAACACAAGAAACCTATATAAACAACTATTGCGTAGCAAAAAAAATAAGTATATTTCTGATAAGATACTTTGTCATAAAAATGATCCTAAATCTCTTTGGAAAATATTGAAATCATTATATACGAGTAAAACAAACAAAACATTTAACTTAGTGTTTGACAATATAACAGTGATAGATCCTGCGGAGTTGGCAGAAAAACTTAATTCAGTGTTTATTAATAGCATAGAAGATATTTACAACAATTTAGAGCCGGGGATATATGATCCAAAGTACAAAAATTTAAATATCAAAGAAAATTTAAAGTTCGAAATGGTTACTTCTGAAGATCTGCAAAAGGTTGTTAGTAGCATCAAGTCAAAAAGTTGTATTAATAACATAAGTAAAAAAGTTTTACTCGATGCTATGTTCTCTGAGAAATTTATAAATGAGTTTGTTAATATTATGAATAAATCCCTCGAACATGGTATTATTCCTGTAAAATGGAAAGTATCGACGGTTATACCAATTCCTAAGGTAGTTTGTCCTAAAACTGCGGAGGATCTTCGGGGAATTAATATTCTACCTATTTATGAATCAGTTCTTGAGCAGATTGTAAAAACAAAGCTTGTTAACCATCTTGAATTTAATAAAATATTAGCTGAACAACAATCAGGCTTTCGACGTGGTCATTCCTGTGAAACTGCAATCAATTTAATGGTAGTCAACTGGAAAAATAATCTTGATATGGATTTGGTCATCTGTTGCGTTTTTCTTGACTTTAGAAGAGCTTTCGAAACTGTAGACAGAGATATACTGTTGGAAAAAATGAAACGATATGGAATCACTGGTACAGAGTATAGATGGTTTCAGAATTATTTAAGCAACAGAAAACAATCAGTCAAAATTCAGAACTACAAATCAACAGAGTTATTTAACAATTTAGGAGTACCACGGATCCGTTCTTGGTCCACTTTTATTTTTATTGTATATAAATGATCTAGTTGATGCTGTTAAACATTGTCAACTAAATATGTTTGCTGACGATACATTACTCAGTGCTACCGGTGCGACTATAGAAGAAGCGGTTGGAAAAATAAATGAAGATTTATCCAACGTTTGTAATTGGTTAAAGTACAACAAACTTTCAATAAACATTCAGAAAACGAAATGTATGACCATAACTTTTAAACAAAACATCAATCATGACATCAATGTCATTATAGATGGCAGTTGTATTGAACGAGTTGACAAATATAAATATTTAGGTGTGGTTATTGATTCTAAACTAAATTTCAACGAGCATTTGGATTTTATTAAAAAGAAAATGAACAAAAAACTTGGTCTATTTAAACGAATACAAAATAAAATGTAATTTGAAAGCAAGAAAACATTTTATAAATCCCTAATAACCCCTCATGTGGACTACTGTTCTTCAATTTATTTCATAATGAATGATACTCAAATAGGTGTTCTGCAAAAAATTCAAAATAAATTCCTGAGAGTAATTTTAAAAGCTAAACGAAGTACGCCAATTAAAGAAATGCTTAAATGTTTGAATTTGCAATCAGTAAATCAGAGAATACATTTTAATGCTCTGAAATTTGTATTTGGTATTGTTAAAGGACAAATGCCCAACTATCTACAAAAACTTCTCACCACTAATAGAGAGATTCACCAATACAACACAAGGAGAACAAACTATAGACTTCCATTATATAAAAAGCTGTATTCGCAAAAATCTATCATCTATAAAGGCTTTAATGAGTACAATAAGATGATGGAATATTATAGCCAATATAATTTCCAATCAATGACTCAAAATAAATTCAATATGCTATGTAAACAATACGTTGAAAATCAAATACCGATCTAAAAATATGTTCAAATTTCAAATTTTTAATATGTTATTTATTGGTTGAAACTGTTTTATACCCTAATTATTATTAGTTAGTTTTTATTATAAATTAGTTTTTCTTTTTTATTTGGTGACCATATTTTTATAATATTAATTGTATTTTATTCAAAAAAAAAATGTATAAATCGAAATTTAAAATGTCATTTTCACAAATAAATAAATAAACAGTGGCGAAGCGTCGGTATAGACACACTAGACAATGTCTACCCAAACATAATATAAATATGAAACTTTATTTTCATATTGTTCGCATAATGTCGACTTAATACTATTTTGTCAAACGTTCTAAGAAAATCATTAAGTTTTAATACAATAATTAGAACAAAAACAATTCAGCTATGTTCCCGAAACTTTAATACAAACGTTTCCCAGTTTCATGTACAAACAAACAAAAATGTTTTTCTCACTGCAGTAGACATTTCAAATTATGACTACCAAAATAAGCAATAGCAACAACAACAAATTTTCAACTTTTGTTCCTTCTTGGATAGACAGTTTTGTTTCTGTCTATTTTTGTTTCCAAATTTGTTGAGAAACATCAGTAGACGTTTCAAATTATGACTACCAAAATAAGCAATAGCAACAATAACAAATTTTCAACTTTTGTTCCTTCTTGGATAGACAGTTTTGTTTCTGTCTATTTTTGTTTCCAAATTTTTTGAGAAACATCAGTAGACGTTTCAAATTATGACTACCAAAATAAGCAATAGCAACAACAATCTCAATAAAGAACAAACAAAGCAAACAGCGTAAAAACTTGATAAATGGTATAGATTTGCAAAAGATAGAACGAGAGGTATACTGTTTACCTCTTATACTTACAGAATACAGAAAAGATATTAATTATTTAGTAAAATTAAAATGAATTGTTTCAATTGTTTTACAGTCTTTACTTGTGTAACAAAAGTTTTAAACTACTAAAAAAGGTAATTTTATACTAATTTTTAAAATTATATTTAAAAAGTTCTCCTGCAAATCAAGACGGATAGAAAACGTTTACGTAAATTCTTATACGATATTGAATTGGACTATCCTTTTATAAAAAAAATCAAAATATAACGACGCAAAAGTTTAGTGTATTACCAGTCGGAGTGAATTTGAAAATTAACAGTGGACATTATGATATTAAAAGACATATAGATACAGATAAATATAAAAAAGCGTTGCTATAAGCCGCCAGCTCCAGTAGCTTGAACAAGCTTTGTTGTTATTTTGTTTTCTTGTTGTTATTTAACATTGACAAAAAGTTAGTTGCAATTTGCGCTGATAACACGAACACCAATTTTAGTGGTGTCACGTCAAGGGGTGAAAATTTAAAAACAAGCTAAACTCGAATTTGAACCAGAATGTATTGGGTATTGGATTCGCAGCCCATATTCTAAATAATGCAACAAGAAATGCTGCTGATTTAAATGGCAGGGTTAAAAAAATTTGGATATTTTGCTGTCTTTACTGGAGACTTTGAAGTCTGGTTTTGACAAATAAAATGAAACTTAATTTTAAGTTTTTATTCAAGAAAAATTCGTATGGTGTGGTGAATATACATATTGTAATATTTGTTTAATATTATTTTTTCAATAATTATATTAATATTTATCCAGTCACAGAAAAAAATAGTGTATTATACACGGGAAAAATTGTAGATTTTAGCTCTCAGTTTTTTGTCTCCCTCCGCTTCGCGTCGGGAGACAACACAACCTCGAGCTAAAATCTACTACTTTTTTCCCTTGTATAATAAATAACTATTGTCTTGGGTTTTTGAGTAAATAATTGAAATTTCTCATGCAAGTAGTAAAAAAACATTAAGTGTTAGTAACTTCATTTTACTTCGGTCTGAAAGACCTAAGTATTACATTCATGAGCTCAAAGTGACATTCTTACCCCCACTTTTTTGGCATTTCTCGACGTTTTAGGACCTACTGATTCTAAAAAAGCAAGAAAAAAAGTGTGTGTCTGTCTGCCGGCTGGCCGGCCGTCCGTCATTACCTACGCTGCAGGGAAAACCGCTGGAGGGATTTCAAAAATTTTTTTCCTAAAAATAGGTATACTCAAGGGACAGGTTCGAAAGGACGCTGTGTTCGATACCTGTACCGGAAGTGTGTCAAAATATCATTATGTGTGTCAAAAATAGCAAATTTTCATATTTTTGGCTTAAAAAACGTTCATTTTAAGTGATTACGAGTAGGAACATTAAATTTGAAGAAATCTTGATGGTCGGGATTGGTATGTGAGATCAAAAACTAGATTATTGCAGTATAAGTTTGTCAAAAAAATGTTGTCAAGTATGTCAAAAGAAAGATTTTTATTTATTTTTTTACCTAATTTTTTGGAAAAAAAAAAATTAATTGTTTGTTTGAAATGAGATTTTATTATTATAATTGAGAATTGTGGCATTATAAGTTTGTCAAAAAAATGTTGTGAAGTGTGTCAAAAAAAAGATTTTTATTTATATTTTTACCCAATTTTTTGGAAAAAAATAAAATTGTTTGGAACGAAATTTTATTATTATTATTGAGAATTATGGCATTATAAGTTTGTCAAAAAAATGTTGTCAAGGGGGTCAAAAGAAAGGTTTTTATTTATTTTTTACCCAATTTTTTAGAAAAAATAAAATTAATAGTTTGTGTGACATGAAATTTTATTATTATTATAGAGAATTATGGCATTATAAGTTTGTCAAAAAAATAATGTCAAGTGTGTCAAAAAATGATTCCATTTAATTTTTTAGCCAATTTTTTGGAAAAAAAATGTAGCTGTTTTTATGACGTAAATGTAATTGAAAATGAAATTGGACATGGAAATTTTTGAATTTGTTATAGTTTTTGAAATATTTTTGGAATTTTGGAAAAGTTTGTATTTTTGATTTTGTAATAAGTTTTGCAAAATATTTAGAATTTCGGAAAAAGTTTCAATTTTTGATTTTGTAAGAATTTTTGGAATATTTTTAGAATGTTGAAAAATTTTTGATTTTGTTATAATTTTTGGAATTTTGAAAAAAGTTTTAATTTTTGATTTTGTAATAATTTTTGCAATATTTTTAGAATTTTGGAAAAGTTTAAATTTTTAAGAATTTTTGAAATATTATCGGAATTTAGAAAAAAATTAAATATTTGATTTTGTTCTAATTTTTGGAATATTTTTGGAATTTTGAAAAAGTTTGATTTTATTTAATTTAACAATATTTTTGGAATTTTGATTATAATTTTCCGGCAACCTATTGATGTTTCGCGTTAGTTTTGTAATAAATTTTTAAACAGAGATAAAAAATACTTGTACTTTAACAAAGAGTTTTATGTTTGATATGCATCGCTGCCCAAAACTAAAAACCATGTCCTCATAAAATTTTTATGCCGAAAACTATATCAAAATCCCTAGTCCAGACCGAAGTCTTGATATTTTCTGATTTCAGTTTTTGGCCATAGTTTAAAAAGGTTTCCTTGGTGTCGTGACTTATACATTTTTGGTCTATTTTTTTTTTGTTTGGTTAATTTAACTTCTACCACTTAACCTACATGTTCAACTAAATGCCTTTTGAATATTTTTCTGGTGTAATAAATATTCAATAAATATTTTCAAGTATTAGTTTGTGTATCAATCAAGAGACATAATATAATTAAAATTTTAAATAGCGTCAAATAAAAAAATATTTGTGGAAATACAATATTTTCGAATTCCTATCTCATCAAGTAATTTCGACAAAATTTATGTTTGGTTAGATATCTTCGTCTTAGTCCTTGGTAACACAAATCAACTATATAAAATAACGCGCAGTAGTAATAAATAAAGCATTAATATACAAAATATTCGTACTTAATTATAGTATAACTACTTCCATTAAACACAAACTAAATATAAATAAATAGCAAAATTAAAAGAAGGTTTGAAGTACAATAGAAGTCGGTTGATAAGTAAACAAAGTGGCTACGGAATTTCAATTTCGCGGCAAAAGTCGCCCATATATCACTTATCATTGTTAAAATGATGTCTCAACAGTTTAATTCTTAGGCCTAGAATGGGCTTTGTTTCTCCTAATTAATCTGAATGATCGTTGATTTAAATAACTTTCCAACCGTTTCTTATATATTTTTTTGTTTAAATCGAATAATTTTCAAAACATGCAGCTTTTACTTTTGTTTAAGTTATTACAGACTTCCATAAAAAAACAATGGCTTGTTTATTAAACTATAATTTAATTTGATTCTTTTATAGCATGAATTCATAGATTTTGGAATGGGAAAAATTTTGTGAATACAATGTTTGTTGTTATCGGTTTTCGTTATGGTAACCGCCATAACAAATTAAATACTTTGAAATTAAATTGCGTGTTTATGATTGGATTACACTGATAGTAGTAAACTGTCGAAACACACGTAAAATTTATGGTGTGAGGTTTAGTGCTTTTTTAATGTTTCTGTGAGCAAATTATGTTTATTGCAGTATAAAATTTATGTTAACCGAATGTTTTTTAATTGTTTTAGTATATAAGTAGAATTTTATTCTTAAATTGGTATGGATTATAATATGGTGCTACTTTATATTGCACAATTTGACTACAATAGTGAGATTCTGCCAAAGTCCATCTGTTTAAACTTTTCTTTGCTAAATCGAATCGTTTATCTTTTGTTATGTTTATTAAATATAATTTCGTTTGGATTATATTCCATATTGTTTGTTTTCTGTTTTATTTTAAAACAGAAATTATATATAGAAATAAAATATAATTTTTTTTTGTTTGGGTCATGTATGATGCTTATTTGTATTTGTTTTTTATTTAAATCACTCAGGGGCTTTCCGTTACTTTTCCACAATATAGCATGATTTTTTTAATAACAAATAATTTTATTAAAAATTTTTTGTGATACGAAACAAAAGTGGCATCACGTAGACAATATCATAAAAAATTCAATGCAAATGTTAACCGAATATAATACAAACAACAGTTGAAAAAAATCCATAAATAACAACATCATGAGAATAAAAAAAGGTCAGGAAAACGGATATGGAAAATTGAATAATAGATTTTTTTTTGTTGTATGTTAACTAAGGAAAATTAGAAAAAGAAAATGATTTGTGAATTTTGAGTTTTTCTTTTTTAATATCGATGTTTACATATTTGGGATTAGATTAATGGTCAAACTGTGAATAAATAAAGATTAAAATTCAAGTGGGTGTTTACACAATATTGGATTGTGGTTTAATCAAAATTTGCCGTTTAATCGTGTAATATTCGTCAAATTTGTTGTCTCGTCAGTTATCCCTATCGGACATAACGTTTTGTTATTTTTAAAATTGACAATAAACTGCAGTTTTCATTGCTTACTTATAAAGAAAAATTAAAAAGATTATAGATAAATTACTACACTGTTGTTGGTGTCCGAGTATAGCTAATTTTAGCATAATCTCAGAGAGTAAGAGAACAGATTAAAAAGTGAAATTCTAAAAACCGAATCAAAAAGCAATCGAATGGCAAAACGGTCGTTTATTGTCAAATATATTTTAACAAAATCTAACGTATAGAGCTCACATTCTTGAACATATTGTTATTTTGAAAAAAGTTGTATTTGAAACAGATTTTTTTGTATTAGCAGCCAACCAATTGGATTGTAAAATTTGAAATTCTATGTCTAAGTCATGCTATCTGAGTAACACTAACAGAAATAGGGTTGGTGTAGTATAGAGGTACAGGGTAAACACTACGTTACACTGCACTATTCAATGATATTAAATATCACAGCGAGTCATTGACCCTTTAAAACCAAGGATCAAGCATCTCGCTTTATAAATATGTAAGAACGTTTTTCTGAAAACCTCAAGATCAGAATGTACCCATTTACGAAAATTTCGGTTGAACGAAGTGTTAATCCCCCATTTCCGTATAACACGGTAAACTTCCGATAAAATTCGTTTCGGACTCTGTACACTGACCTCATCTTATTAAACTAGTGCGGTCATTAAACGGAGAAAAATTTGCAGTTGACTTTCCCATACATCGTTGTGTGTGATAATGTAACGATTGCCAATGTACATTCACATGCAGTAGACAAACCTGATAATAATAAAAAACTGTTCTTCTTATAACTTGAAGAAATGATAGCAACCACCCACGTGGTAGAAGTCCTCCGTCAACCAAATCGTGGTAGAAATCCTCAATGGAGACCTAAATGCTGAAGTTGGTAGAAGTGCAGAACTTCAAACGCAAATTAGTACTTACCCCGAAGCAATAACGAAAATAACTTTTGGTTATTTTCTTTCCTCACAAAAGAATCGATCAATCGATCAATGTGAAAATCTGATAATGGAGCAGGTGAACTAGTAGAAAATCAAATCAATCACGTCTCTAAGAGACACTCCTTAAGTATAACTGACGTCCGATCAAACAACGGTGCTGATATGGACATCGATAAAACAAACAAGGCACGTTGTGCGCTCCAATGTAAACGCTAAATAGATATAAAAAATCCTATCGGAACACATAACACAGAAGAGTATATATGACATCCCCCAGAGATGCAAATAAATATTCAAAATGAGTGGCAAACGCTTCAATCAACCATTATATCCGTAGCACAAACTACAATCGGAAACCACCGTCGAGTGTACGAAACGAATGGTTTGACGACGGTTGCGATGCAAATAAACAAAGTCTTCGTGTTCCAACAACAACCATACTAGTGTTTGTAGGAGAGAAAGATCGATACAATCCTGGTGTGATGTGAAGGTGATATCAAGACCTTCGTGGGATAGGATGTCAAAACTAAAGCCAATTTTCGATGTAACGAAGTTTTATTATTTAGCGTATGGTTTCTGTTGTCACACATTAAAAAATAAAAATAAAACTTAAAATAGGTAGATTTTTCTATGAAATCTACCAAAACAAAAAATGAATTAAATAAGCTTACAATCGATTTGATTGCGCGTCATTTAGTTAAAAAGTAAAATATTTGAATATTGGCCAGTACATTTGAACATTAGATGTTAACATCGAGTGAGTCTATACATGCTACTACATCGGGAGTTGCCAAATGGATGTCGGAGATGTCGCCATTGTATCGTCGACTTGGACACACAGTTGCAATGTTTTTTATGGTTTTTTGTGGAGCTCCGCAGTCACATTGAGGAGACTATGAAATGCCTCACTTGTAGAAAGAATCAGCACAACGTCCATGATTCGTTCTTATTCGGTTTAGTGTAGTCCAGGTATGACGTGACAGATTGAAACCAGGATGGGTAGAAGTCGGGTTAGTAATAGAAAGGCCAGGTGTGTTGTAATGATGCCAGGAGGTGTCCCAGGCATCCAAGATATTAACATTAGTTGCCAGCAGGTTGCTGGCAGTTTTATGTGGAGGTTTTCTTGACTTCAATCGACAACGAGTGTGGTCACTGTAATATTCGTGCAAGGGTAACGATGGGAACGAAGTTAATGGAAGCTGACTGCATATACGGCTAAATCTTTCCATGGGATGTAAACGTCAGAAAGAGAACTAACAAATTAAAAAAAATAAGCAAGCGCATTTAAAAAATACAAGTTTTATGATGAACTTTTACAATCCACAACCGAGATTTAAAGCGAAAGATAACTTTCAAGTTCAGGTTGAACGTCATGCGCCATCCATTTCGAATTCATTGATACAACTTATTCTAATGAACAGCAACACAATATTTTCTAAATGCACAGATTACCTAAGCTATTCTAATATGATACACTTTAAATTTTTTCATACTGTCTGTCATTCCAATCAACATTTGTTCCCTGTCACGACAGCAAATTACGTTCAATAAACGAATATACTCTTTGTTCAATCAACTATGCAATTAAGTTCTTAATATATAAGAGTGGTTGCAGGTTGGTCCGTAATAATAAATCAATCAAACCATATGATAAAATAAAAAAACAAACACCTGAATTAATAGATATACTGTTCTCAGCTGATCTAACAATATGTTTTCAATGTCATATTCATTTAAAGTTTTTTTCTTTTAATTTATAATAAAAACTTGTTATGTGAATAAAGAATTACAATAATAAATGAACTAACTTGATGGAGATTTTTTTATTATTATTATTTATTATTAATTTTTGCATTTTATTTTTGTAATTTATATATGTAAGAAGAAATATCCCCACTTAATAGATAAGAAACATGAACCGTGGTGTACACGATCGATGTTTAGGAATAACATTAAATTAAAATTATGTTGTTTTTTATCTGCTGATAGTTTTCTTGGAATTGATGATTATACAGTGAGCTAGATAAGTCGATTTGTGTTTTGTTTTGGGTTATATGTCGTTTAAATGTTCATTAAAAGTGGTGCTCCATAATTTAGAGAAAGTGCATAAGTTTTAGCATTTTTGGCATCTTCATAATCATACAAAACAAATGCCAATAAACGCTTTTGGCTGTTAATTATTTTTACCATATAAATATTTTGTCTTATGGCATACAATATACATAACAAGTACTCCATCTCAGGGATGACATTTTCTATAGCTAAAACTGGTAGATTCGGTAGATCTATAGAAATCCTTTTTGTGCATGAAATATAATTAGGGCGTAATTTTTTTGTACATGCCGTTGTTTTTTGTACATATATTTCTGAGAAAAAGCATAACTTTCCCGATTTTCAGTTGACTGTCAAACCATACCTTAAACTTGATATGTCAATCTGTTTGGTGTGGTTTCTGAAACCACCATTAAGAGTTGGTATTCAAATTGCTGCAAATAAAATGACGTAGTAACCATTCAGTTAGGGCTCAAATCCGAGAGCCCGTTTTCCTACCACTTACTTGTTTTCCACGAAGTCAAAGCGAAGAAAAGCAATCAATTGATTGAACAATTAAGATAAATTAGACAGAATTAATCCAATAGATAAAACAATAGAACACAAGGGGCATTTTAGTAAATATTTTGATAACCGACTTACCACCCAGACAACAATCGTCCATTATTTTTCAAAAAAGTAAATAACAATTATCACCATAAAATATATTATTATTTTTTTTTATTGGAGGGTCTTGAGACTTGCAGTTCAAGTAGCACTGCAACCTGAAGGTCTATTGTGCTCACCCTGATTGTGTTATTAGTCAGTCATCGTCTGTGCCGTTTCTGGTTGTATTCTGTCATCCAAGTTGAGACTTTTAATAAAATTAATTAGCTCAATTGGAGTGGCGTTTTGTGGTAATGGAAGTGTTAGTCTTCTACGACCAAGTTGATTGTATCTATGCCAAGAGAGTTAAGGACAGCTGCAGATGTCGTGTTCCATCGTTTCCGCATCCGAGTAGCAGAATCTACACCTGTTGGAAACAAAAGGCCCATTTTGTTAAGATGGTGGCTTAAAGGACCATGTCTAAAAACGCACCACGTTAAAATTCTTAGTGGCTCTCTGTTTAAGTCGATTGTTTTTAAGGGTAAAATAGGGAGGTAACCTAGAAACTTCTTGGAGTGTACTAGTCCCTCCCCGCTTCTCCATAATTTAGCATTTTGTTCCTGTTCCCATGTTTGGATTGTGCGTTTGAGCGAACTCTTAGCCATTCCAAAGCATGGTTCCGGTTCAACAAACTTTTTATTGGCACCTTGCTTTGCTAAAGCGTCAGCGATAGCATTTCCTTGTATTCCTGTGTGGCTAAGTGCCCACACAAGTGTTACTATATTATTGCAGGAGATTTTTAGTAGATTTTGGTAGCATTCCCATACCAGTTTTGAATCAAAGCGCGTAGATTTTAGTGCCAAGAGTGCTGATTGGCTGTAATGAGATAGAGATATTTTATTTCTGTAACGAGATAGATATAATATATATTTCACTATTTTGGTATTTCTTTCTTTCTCTCTTTCACCACATAGCAAAGCGCAACTGCTAATGGCAAAAATTTTGGCTTGAAATATGGTTGTTGTGGTGCCTAAGGCAACCGTTTGTTTTGTTCTAGGACCAAACACTCCTGCTCTCATGCCCACATTGGTTCGAGAACCATCTGTGTGCCAGATGCTGGCGTTATGTGTCAGTGACCGTATGGAGTTTTGAATACGATCTCTGGCCAATATCTTGACATCAAAGTGCCTATCTAAATCTATTGTTTTTGGCATACAATCCGAAATATGGTATGTATGCAGTTCGGCTTGTAATTCAGAAAAGATTTTAAGTTGTCCGGTTAGATTACCCGGCTTAAACCCTCATGTGAACTGCAGTCTATGAACTCTCAACACCGCTACAGATTTAACATGTAGGTGCAATGGAGAAAGCTTTAGAAGAATCTACATTACTGACGTTGGCGTGGTTTTGAAAGCACCTGTAGCACTAAGACGCAGAAGCCTTTGCATTTTTGTAAACATATTTTGAGCAGTTATTTGGCGCGTTTTAGACCACCAAACTAAAGCTGCATATGTTAGAATTGGTTTTATAATACTTTGGTACAACCAAAATATCATTTTTGGGCTATGACCCCATGTTTTCCCAAACAGGTGTCTGCATGTGAAGAAAGCTTTGTTTGCCTTATCGCAGATATATTTCAGGTGTGAGTTCCAGGTTAGTTTGCTATCCTGGATCACAGCCAAATATCTAACCTCTTTTGATGTTTGTATTGAATCGCCGTTTAGAACAGGAAAAATGAAATTAGAGTTTCTCATGTTTGTGAAAACGACAATGCTTGTTTTTCGTGGGTTGATCGACAGTCCCAATCTGTTGCAGCACTTTGATACAATATTAGGAGCTATCTGGGTTCGACCAGCGACAATGGAGCCATGTTTCCCTCTAACCATGACTGCTAAGTCGTCGACACAGCCTACAGTGTTGAAGCCGGACTCATTTAGCTTAGTGAAGAGATCATCAGCCACCATTAGCCAAAGCAGCAGAAAGAGCACGCCTCCTTGCGGGCAGCCTCTAGATGCAGTAACAGTCACTGAATAATCACCTAGTGTACCCGTTAGCTTCCGACTCTGTAGCATCTTGATAATCCACGCAATGACAAGCGGGTTTATATTTTTCTTTGTGGCCATTTCAATGATAGCATTGAAGTGGACATTGTCAAAGACTCCTTGTATGTCCATAAATGTACATACAAGTGCCTCCTTATAATTTAGGGTGCTCTCAATTTCTTTCACCATTTTGTGTAACGCCGTTTCAGTAGATTTTCCAGTCTGATAGGCGTGCTGGCTAGAGTTGAGAGAGTTTTGTTTAAGACATACATGACGGATGTAATAGTCCAACATCTTTTCCATTGTTTTTAATAGAAAAGATGTAAGACTTATGGGTCTGTATGATTTGGCTTTATTTGGCTTTTTTCCTGGCTTAGGTATAAACAACTTTAGTTTCTCGTCATATCTGAGGTATGTAAGCAAGGCGAAAGCTTGCTTTGAACAAACGTATGAGATATAGAAGGATGATTGTTAGACCCATTTAATGGACTTGGCACTTTGACGCAGTGATGTGGCTCAGTAGACTCAGTGATCTTAGGAGCTGCAACGGTTGGGTCACCCATGCCGTTAGGTCCTCGGTGAGAATCAAAGCCAAGATCAAGTCCAAAACCCAAAGCTAAGGTAGACACGTACGCTGAAAGCTTAGCATGGTCAAGCGGTGCTTGATTACTAGTACGGAACTCTGAATACCGGGAATCTTCCAGTTTCAATAGCCTTACCACAGCACAGGGCTCTGTTGTGGTTGACCAATGTACTTCCCTACTTTCTCCATAAATATTGTATAGAAAACAATAAAGTTATCGATGATAGTGATGCTTCTCCAAACGCATCACATAAACTAACAACAAAACTGTGCACCATGTCCTACTCTAGGATCATGCCTGATTTATTAGCTTATCCTAATTCGGATAGTACACACACCATGTCTGACTCTAGGGTAATGTCTGATTCACCAGCTCACTCTAAGTCAGACAGAACACCTGTACGATATAGACAAAAATCTCTAGTACCTAAATTAAGTTGCGTTCAGATTAATCTGCACAGATCAGAAATTTCCTCAGTTAATTTGAACCGGTTAATTGAACAGGATGCTCACAATCTTGCGTTCATACAGGAGCCGTGAGCAGACAGTAAAAGAATAAAAGGTGTATCGTCAATCAAAAATACAAAACTGACATATTTCACAGATGTGGAAAGACCGCGAACCGCGAGTATTTTCAACAAACATCTGAAAATATTTCCATTGAATGAATTTATCTGTAGAGATATTACCACAGTCCAGATAGAAATTCGTCTTCCTCAAGGTGGATTTCGTAAATTCATTTTAGCTTCTGTATACTTCCCCGGGATGAGGACGAGACACCACCAGAAGGTAGAGAGACTCATCAAGTACTCATCAAGTATTGCAACAATAACCACTATAACCTCATAATAGCGTGAGATGCTGACGCTCATCACACCGTGTGGGGAAGTAGCAACATTAACACAAAAGGCGAGCGTCTGCTTCAATTGTATACAAATAATGCAAGCAAATACAAACAAAGAGCCTACCTACCTACCTTTAGAAACGCAATTAGAGGTGAGGTCCTTGACCTTACTTTAACTAACATAAACGATACTAACCATATTAAGAACTGGCATGTTTCGAAGAAAGCTTCTATGTTTGATCATGCTTATATATGTTTCAACATAGAACACTACCCAAGGAGCGTCCAGTACTTTAAAAACCCGAGAAAAACCAACTGGGAACTTTACACAACGTATCTTCATGATAATGTAAATAGTTGCGGCAGTATCAACTCTACATTTGAGCTCGACTCTGCAGCAAATAATTTGCAAGAAATTATCACTGAGGCATACAACTTTAATACTCCAATAACTCAATCCAAAAGATGCATAGATGTACCTTGGTGGAATGGTAACTTGGAGAGGAAAAGGAATAAAGTTCGCAAGCTCTTTAACAGAGCAAAAACAACTAATAATTGAATAGAGTACCGAGTAGCTCTAACCAATTATAATAAAGAACTCAGACAATCAAAAAGAAATAGCTGAAAAGAGCTCTGCAATACGATAGATAATCTGCCTGCTGCAGCTCGACTCCAAAAATTGATGTCTTCTGATTACACAAACCCTCTAGGCTCAATCTGCAAACCAAATGGTACGTATACCACCATCTGCATTAAGACACTAGATACTTTACTTCAAACCCACTTTCCGGGCTCAATAGAATGGAACACGGAAGATAATACCAACGAAAACGTACATCTTCTAGATCCTGCAACTAAAAGTACTGCAGATCATTTAGCTAACACAATTTTCATCCCCAACAAAGCGAGATGGGCTATAGAATCCTTCGGTCCGTATAAATCTACAGGAGGTGATGGAATTTTTCCGGTATTTCTGCAAAAGGGTCTAAAATATATTAGGGATATCAATTTACTGTTGGGGTTTACCACCCGTTTATTTTTTTTGTAAATAATCCTGAGAAAGTGTTTCTTGAGAAAGTTCTTGAAATATCTAAGTTGTTTTAGAGACTTAATTCCAGATTAAGAGATTATATCCAGATTATCTATGTCAATATATAAGCAATTAAAATTTCATGCAATAAACAGACTGTGTTAACATCAGTCAAATACTGATAAAAAATAAAGAATGCAATATATATACAATATCAAATAAAAACAGTGAGAATAGTAAGAAATAATTTTGAATTTTTTGAGATCAATTAAACTCAAGTAAGTAAAGAAGTAATTGGAATATTTTCAATTCAAAGATATGGTTTGAAGTTTCTCAGAAAAAAACTCCACTTCACATTTTTCGTGTTTCGGTTGGGATTCGAACCTACCTCGTCAGTGCCCGGCTCGAATCCTTGGGCAGACACGTTATCGATTACGCCGTTGAAGCGATAACAATTTCAAAGTTGAAACTTCTTCATCACTTTTTTATTTTTACTTAAGTTAAATTTTTCCATTGTCATTAGACTCCATATTATGGAAATGTTTTTACATTATATGGGATTTGTTGCATTAAATTTCTAGACCATACTTTGTATGAATTCATAGAATGGCGAACATTTCTATTCTAATTAACATCCTAAGTCACGATTGTATAGTCATTATTGATTGTTTAGTAAGAAATAAGTTTTTTAGTAGTAATTGGTCTATAACTCTATAGTAATAAAACCTAATGTTTCACTTAAAATCTATAAAATCTATTAAACAAGAATGATTGGTTTACCGTATTGAATAGCAAAACGGGAAAGCAAATGCATTACAAATGCAAATTACAAATGCTCCTTACCTCGACAATAAAAATTTTAAGATTATTGTGGTTTTGATAAAACAACTACTAGAATAGTTATTTACATATCGAGGGCTGAGAAGATAACGCCTGCGGTTCATATTGGAGTGCTTATTTATTGAACCAAGGGCGCAATTTTACGAACGGTGAGGCCGAAAAATATACCAACGTTTTACATAGCAACGGCCTTTATTTTACGGGTGTAAAATTCAACTTCACGTTACGATAACTGTGCGTTTGAAGTAACACATACGTTTGGAGTAACCATACTAATTTCTCAGTCGTTCAGTATTAATTGTATATTGATTTTTGAATATGTGTTGTATGCTTCATAAGAATATTTAAATAAATTATTATTACTATAGTAATAGCAACGTTCCTATAAATCGATATTCCCCCGCTCTTTATAAAAATAATTGATAGCTATTAGCTACATTACATTCTTCTTTTACTATCCAAATAATTTGAATTAATTAAGTTATAGGTACGAAAAAGCATCATGATAAAACGGCTACCTCATTCAATATTTTACTTAATCTAACAATTTATCATATTTTTTCGCCTACGAAAAATTTCTACAAAAATCCGTACAAATTAATAATCAATAATAAAACCATCAAATAAAAAACAAATTACAAGCTAACACACTCATTAAGAGGTTCCCTATTTTTCTATTTTCATTCATCTTTTAGCAATTTTCGCCCCCTTTATTATCAACTTAGTACCGCAATTACGTTTCATTACGAAACTTTTAATATCTTGGTAAACCAGCAAAATTTCATCTATAAAAATAAAAGTAGACTCTTGAAACCAAAAAAGTGAAATACATTTTTTTTAACATATATACCTACATACATTCTAACAAACATCTTAAGCAAGTAATTCCGTATACGAGTGGAAAAACAATAAGAAAAGCCAAAACACAAAAACCTAAAAGAAAATTTTAACACAATAGAATCATAACAGTAACATAAATAAACGACAAAAAAAAGAAGATAGGGACGACGATCGTTTTCTTTTACGTTATGACAATGCATTTGTCATTTTGTGAAAGAATTTTATTCGTTTGTTTTGACTTGCGGATAGATAGGAACAAAAAAAACAACATAAAGAAAATCATAAAGGAAATTGATTTTGTGTCTGGACTTAAAATGAAGTAATTGAAGGAATAGAAAGAAAAATACAACAGAAAACTTGAAAACAATACAAGAAAGGATATATTTTATTTTTATTTGTGAACGACATTTTCAAGGTGGAGTGTTTGTTATTGATTGAACTTTTTTCGTTTTTCATAATATAAAGAAAATGTGCGTGCAGATTTGGTTGAAATCATTTTTGTGGAGGAGGCGTTGGTTGATAAATTAACGAATTAGTTCGATTTATTATATTGTTGTTTGTTGACAGTTTTTTGGTTGTTTTTTTATTGTATTTTGTTTATTGCAATAATTCAGAAAGATATTTTTATATTGTGTTTGATTAATATAGCATATATGATAAGGAGAAAATAAACTAAATGGCTTTACATAAAAGCAGCAAAGTTTTATAAAAACGTATGTTGAAAGTTTATGTATATTACCACTACCACATGCGTAGCACAATGTTGAGTGGTTGCATACCATACACTGCATACATTGCATACAGCTGCTTATAAATGACATCAGATGTACCAGAACAGAAACATTATATATCAGTTACTTGAAATACTTTATATATCAGTTCCCTTACGCTAGTAATTAAAAAGTTGATAATAATACTAACAATGACTCCCAATTATTATAATAATTATATAATACGATGTTCTTGTAATGATTTGATTTATCAAATCAATACATTTAACAGTAAAAATTTATTAGACACAACATCAAAAACAGCAAAAACAAATTCCATTTATTCGTTTTTCTACAACAAATTCAAACAACAACCGCAACATAATCTTCCAACTAATTTACATTCTATTCATAAAAAAAATGAAAAAATAAACAAAATATTTATATAATTGAGTCAAACATCAGCTACAATAACTAGCACAATGTCAAATAGAAGTTTTTTAAACGATTCGTTTTGATAAAAAGATTTAAACTGAAAATTAAAAATTTGTCGACACTATATACCATATACCGCTTTGTTCGTCTAAAAGGTATGATCAATTAACAGTTACATCGTAACAATTGTGTCAAATTTTTGACACCAGTGATAGAATGTATAAAATTACAATGGAAAGCATATATTCTTTTAGTCGTGGATAATAGTAGTTTAATCAATGAGTGAATAATGAAGTAGTTTATTCTCAAGCAAAAGTTTTTGCAAAACGCTTTGCGAGAGAATAAATTTCATTATTTACGAATCGATTACAATACTTTATTCTCTGACAAAGAATTGTGTATAAATATAAAAACATTTTCTTCAATTAAAACAATAAATCCTTATTGTTTTAATTGATAAGTCAAATTTCTTAATAAAAAAACCATGATGATACAAAACGCCCTTCTCATACAATCAACCAAGTTCAACTAAACGAAATAAGAGAATCTATATCTATCTATCTTCTATCTTCTATCTATCTTCTATATAAATAAAAATGTAAATGTTCGTTTGTTCAAAATAGGTAATCTCCGAAAGTACTTGATCGAATCTTTTGAAATTTGGACACAACGTTGCATTCGAACACAGGAAGGTTTTTACATAGTTTTTTTTTTTTTTTTAATTTTTTTTTTTTCGTTATACATATGTATATGTTTTATAACGTAGGCTGTCAACAATTACAAGTGTCTCACCTGCTTTATTCTCAAATCACTCAACTGTATGGTCGATTTTAACTTCATGCTCAATTTAATCGATTAGTTTCGTATAGTGATAGGCCCAAAGATTATTTTATCTAATTTGTAAACCAATAAGGTTGCAACGTGTTCTCCTTTCGGTAGGACTGTCCTCGGTAGGAGCAAAAATGTCCTCAGTTCTCATATGCTATAAAAATATTTTCCTTGAAGCAATCTGTAATACAATATTTTACACTGAACAAAATAGATCTTTTTGCTACATATTTCTCCCAATAAACATATGGATCAGGAAAATAAAAAATCGTGATTGCACCTTTACTTATATCAAAATAACTGATTATTAAAATTTGTGTCGCAAGGTTGGTAACAATATCAATTAATTTACACTGCTCTATAATATATGTGAATATCTTTACTTTTACTATATCGCACGATCAGGTGGTGAACCATTGTTTAAGCAATTTTGGATTCAATCCATCGTTAAACATCTGTTTTTTTTAAAATAACTTCTGTTACTAATTATCTGTTCTTAGTATTATAAATGAAATAGCTGATCTGCATATTATTTGTGATTGTTATAAATTAAAGCATTTGGCTACAGAAAACTTACCATTTTGAAGGAAATTTAAATATATCAAACAGTACTGTGCATGAATAACTAACTAACAACTTGCGCTTATTGATTTTTATGAAAGTGCCAATGAATCAGATGGTAAGTTTAGCTGTATTTCTGAGTACTTAAAAACATTAAATTTAAGTGATTCGAGTGTAGCAATAGCATTGAAGGCCGATAACATCAATACGAATTTGCATGCTATCATCCATCATAAATAAATAAAAGGATTACAGAAGTAATTGTCGTATGTGCAATCAAATATTCCAAAGCTAACGTTTGAACAAAAAACAATTTACGATCACCTAATGCAAAATGTTGATAACGGGGTTGGAGGAATCTTTTTCTTAGATGCGCCAGGAGGAACTGGCAAAACTGGTTTCTAATCAGACTGATTTTAGCAGCAATTCGATCGCAAAATATCATAGCTTTAGCTCTTGCGCCTTCCGGCATAGCTGCAACATTGCTACCAGGTGGAAGAACTGCTCATTTCGCTTTGAAATCGCCATTAAACATGCAATTCATTGAAACGCCCACATGCAACATTTCCAAAGGATCGGGAATGGGAAAAGTATTGCAGAAATGTAAACTAATCATTTGGGATGAATGCACAATGGCGCACAAAAAATCACTTGAAGCGCTTGATCGATTATTGCAAGATTTGCGTGGAAATACCAGACCATTTGGGAATGCATTAATATTGCTTGCAGGAGATTTGAGACAAACATTACCTGTAGTTCCCCGATCAACACCAGCGGATGAAATAAATGCTTGCCTGAAATATTCTACTTTGTGGCGACACATATAAAGGTTAAAATTAACTATAAACATGCGTGTTCTCCTCCAAAAAGATAAATCAGCTGAGATATTCTCATATCAATTGCTGAGAATTGGTGACGGAAAGGTGACGGTTGATTTGACAAAAGGACGAATTTTACTGCCTCATAACTTCTGCAATTTAGTGTCGTCAAAAGAGGAATTAATTGAAAAAGTATTTCCTGATATTCAAATTAATCATAAGAATCACGATTGGCTGAGTGAACGAATCATTCTTGCAGCCAAAAACAAAGACGTCAATGAACTTAACAGTTTAATTCTGTCTAATATTCAAAGCAAGGAAGTCACATACAAGTCCGTAGACACTGTCATGGAAGCAGATGAGTTAACTATCCAACAGAATTTTTGAATTCACTTGATCTACCAGGGATGCCACCACATGTACTGCAATTAAAAATTGGTGTGCCAATCATCATGTTGCGTAATATCAATCAGCCAAAACTTTGCAATGGAACGCGACTCACAGTAAAAAAATTATTGAGCAACGTAGTAGAAGCAACAATCTTGAATGGAGCTTTCAAAAGCGAAGATGTCCTCATTCCTCGCATACCCATGATACCAACAGATATACCATTTCAATTTAAAAGATTGCAATTCCCAATTCGATTGGCATTTGCAATCACCATCAACAAAGCTCAGGGCCAAACATTGGAAGTATGTGGTTTAGATCAAGATAACGATTGTTTCTCACATGGACAATTATATGTTGCGTATTATATGTTCTAGAGTTGGCAAACCAGGCAATCTCTATATCCTCACAGTCAATGGATCAACAAAAAACAGTGTATACCCTCAAGTATTATGAAATAAAACATATTAGAAAGGTGAGTGTTTTGTTTTCTTTATTTCTTATATTCAACCAGACTTAAGCCGCAATTAAACTATTGCAGAACTCTGCAATATTTCTGCAATGGTAGTGTGTAAAATATTCATTGCAGAAAAAATTGGCAATGATCTCATTGCAAAACATTGCAATGTTTTGCCATGAGTTCATTGCCAAACTTTTCTGCATATTTTACACACTTTTCTGCATATTTTACACACTACCACTGCACGACTATTGCAGAAATATTGCAGAGTTCTGCAATAGTCTAATTGCTTCTTAAGCCACTGCAACGCGTGGCCGGGTCCAGCTAGTTTAAATTAAAATTTGATTTTTGAACAAAACTTATCAAAGCAATTGTGATTATAATTTGAAAATAATTTTAATGAAATCAAAACAATTTGACCAATTAGAATCATACCAATTGAATAATGATAATTTTTTTATAGGAAAATTTTTTATTAGACAATAGGTTAAGTTCATTAGGCTATAGGTTAGAAAACAATACAATAATACATACTATTATTATCGAAAAAACACACAAATAAAGCTGATATAATTAAATGGAAGAGAATAAAAGATTTTATCCACGACTACTAAAGAATATATGCTTTCCATGTGTTTGTCTTTCATTGTAATTTTATTTTAGGAGTTTAAAAATTTTGGTGTCTAAAAATAGATATACTCAATAATAAGAGCCGAAAGGACGATGTGTTCGATAACTGTACCGGAAGTGTGTCAAAAAAATCGTCAAGTGTGTCAAAACAAGGAAATATGCAGATTTTTTGCTTAAAAAACGTTTATTTCAAGTGATAATGGGTAGGAACAAAGAAAGTGGAGAAACCTTGATGGTCGGGATTGGAATGTGAGATCAAAAACTAGATTATTGCATTAGAAGTTTGTCACAAAAACGTTGTCTAATGTGTCAAAAGAAAGATTTTTATTTATTATTTTACCTAATTTCTTTGAAAAAAATAAAATTAGTTATTTGTATGACATGAAATTTCATATTTAATTTAAAATTTTTTGTTTTCATTATAATTTTTAAAAAAGTTTCAATTTTTGATAATTTTTGCAATATTTATAGAATTTTTGAAAAAAGTTTGAATATTTGATTTTATTTAATTTTTACAATATTTTTGTAATTTTGAAAGAAATATGAATTTGTGATTTTGTAATATTTTCTCTATTAATGGAGAGGTTTTTAAGTAGTTTGCTGATTGTATTATCTTTTCACTAAATTATGTTAATTTATGATCTGTTATAATTATCCAGCAACGTATTGATGTTTCGTGTTAGTTTTGTAATAAATTTCTAAACAGAGATAAAAAAATACATGTACTTTAACAAAGAGTTTTATGTTTGATATACATCGCTGCCGAAAACTAAAAACCATGTCCTTACATAAGCTTTTTGCCGAAAACTATATCAAAATCCTTACCCCAGACCGAAATCTTGATATCTTGAGATTTCAGCCCCTTCATACTTTTATATTACAATATTCATTATTAAACGTACTTTATTGAAACAAGACAATAATAATAACCGTTATGCCATACAAAATTGCATGAGGAATTGAATTGAATTTGAATTGAAATTTAACTCTCTGATATCTAGTTTAGAATCATATTGAAATAAAATTAAACTTTTAAAATCCATCCAGATATCGCAGGACCATCTACCGCGATCCTCTTTCATACGAGCAAATAAACTTTATAAATATATTCATTTAAAAAATTTTTCGAGCTCACTACTGGTCAACTAAAAAGTTAATTTTGATGTTAAATCTTCTATAGCTTTCGAGAATATCAAATCCAAAATGTTTAGACAAAAGAACTTCTTTCTTAACATGCAAAATCATTTTAATGGTTTTGGTTATTCGCCTACATAAAAGTGTTAATTTATTACTGTAATTTGCGGTCGTAAAGTATCACTTTTTAACCATGTATTTTTTTGTCATAGTAACGTTCAAAAAAGTAAAAAACATTTCTATTTGTTTAAATTCTATAAAAAATAGAAATTTTTATCAAAACAACCTTTCAAATCAAAATTTCATAATCCAATTAAAATATGTGTTATTTTTTGTTGTCATAGTTATACCATTTGTTTGAAAAAAATAACAAATGTTTGGTCAAAGGTTACTTGTTAAACATATTTTTATTTCAAAATTTATAAAAATTTTGATATTGATTTAGGTTAAAAATTTTTTTTTAAATATTTTGCTTGCGACAAATAAACTTAATGTGGGTGCAAAGCTCAGCTGGCACCATGATTCACAAACTCCACATATTTCCATAATGTTTCGAAACGTAGTGCACTTTACAGAGAATGTGTTTTAATCTAAAAATATGTTATTTTTGTACACTTTGTATTTGTTATTTAATATTTTTTGAATGGCTTGGTAGTATTGTTTGACTTTGCGACCAAACGAGGCCATATAGCAATCATTAGTGATTTGTGTTGGTAAAATATTTGTTTATTTTTTCAAATCAATTAATTTGCTTAGATTTTGTAAAATGATAATTTAAAAATAGTAGATTATGATGCAAGGACGTGAAGCTAAAGTTTTTGGACGTATGAAAAGATTGTGAGGCGCCAGTCGAGATTTGCACCCACATTAAGTCGTATATACTATTATTTATTGCCCACAAGCAAAATATTTTAAATAAAATTGTTTAATCTAAATTAAAATTAAAAATTTGCATAAAGTTTGGTATAAAAATATGTTGATATGTTGAAGTAACCTTTGTCCAAAATATTTGTTACTTTTCTCAAACAAATTCTAGTACAATAACATCAAAAAATGACAAATGTTTTGATTGGATTATGAAACTTTGAATTGAAGGCATGGTTTGATAAAATTTTTTTTATTTTACATAATTTATACAAGTTTGTATATGTAAATGTTTTTTACTTTTGTTTGTAAATGTTTTTTACTTTTTTGGACGTAACTATGTCAACAAAAGATAGGGTTAAGAAGTGACACTTTACGATCGCAAATTACGGTAATAAAGTAGCACTTTAATATGTAGGTGAATAAAAAATTATATTTACCATGGACTGCTATATAATACTCTTTCTGTATGTATGCCAGTATACCATACCGTAAAGTGCAATTTTACGATTTAAAAATCGGGTGTAAATCAGACTATTGTTTTACAATTTAAATAAAAATGCGTAAAATTACTATTTTACGCCCTAAAGCGTTAATATTTGAGACAACATTTTTTTCGGCCGTTTGGATACTAATATTTTTAAAAACTTCATAAATTTAGAATCTTTGGAATTGTTTTTATCAATTTATTCCAAAAATAGACCTATGAAATTAGAGGTTTCTGAGTTAATGGCTCCAACAAAAAAGCTTGTAAAACACAAAATGCGTTTAAATCAACCGGCACTCTTATGGTCGCATTTGTGGAGCCAGATCAAAAAACTTTTTTTAAAAATATGTGTTTTATGAATATCTTGGATTAGTTCGTAAATCAGCAAAATCCGACTAGTTATGAAACTAGAGGCTTTCTACTAGAAATAAAAGTTGCTTTTTTAGACCGTTATAACGGCCGATTGGATACTAATATTTTTAAAAACTTTATTAATTTAGAATCAGTGGAAACATTTTAATCCGTTTCTTTTAAATATAAACCTCTGCAGTTAGATGTTTTTCACATTTCGGCTCCAACAAAGAAGTTTGCAACAATCCTCAACAACAACAATTTGCAAAAACTTCAAAACAATCAATTAAAAAAAAAATAAAAAGATTTGAATAGAAGAAATTTTTTTTTTTCTTAGAAATAAACTATTATGATATTTCGCAGTAATTACACGACATATGATATAAAGTAGGTTTGCCGTATGTTTTTCATATAGTGTCATACATAGTCACACATAAGTTCTGTGGTAGATTTAATATTTGTTTGTTGCAAAATTGCATAGATATAGTTTTGCTTATATGAATGTAGGTAATATTCTTTTTAAAATTTGTTTGATATAAATTTGTAATTAGTTTGTTTTGTTTAAACTAATCTGATAGATCAGATTCTACTTGTACACAAAGCTGTCTGATCTCGAAATATACCTATTTCTAGCGGACATACTGCCGCTCGGTTTTTTTTAACCCAAATGTAGTTAAGTTTCTAGGTTAGACTACGTTTTATTAAGAAAACTCAAATGTGTCCGAAAAAACGTTACTTTGGTCCCATGCCACCCAAATTACTATTGCTTAGCTTTTATGAGAGAGGAAACTATTTGTTAATGATATTTACAAAATATTTTTTTTATTCGCCTATATATTAAAGTGTTACTTTAATACTGTGATTTGCGGCCTGAAAGTGTCACTTTTTAACCATATATTTTGTTGCCATAGTTACGTCCAAAAAAGTAAAAAACATTTGTATTTGTTTAAATTCTATAAAAAATTGAAATTTTTATCAAAGCACCACCCATTTAATTCAAAATTTCTTTATCCAATTAAAATATTTGTTATTGTTTGTTGTCATAGTTATACAATTATTTTGAAAAAAATAACAAATATTTAGTCATAGGTTGCTTTTTCAACATATTTTTAATTCAAAATTTATGCAAATTTATAATTTTGATTTAGAATAAACATTTTTTTTAAATATTTTAAATATTTTGCTTGCGACGAATAAAAAAAAGTATATGACGTAAGCTATTTTGGACTTAATGTGGGTGCAAACTCCGCATACATCCAAAATCTTTAGCTTTGCATCATAATGTACTATTGTACGGTTTACTCGTAACATCCGATTTTACGATTCAAAAATCGGCTGTAAATAACAATGCGGCAAACCTCGCCTGTAATTAACAATGCATAAAATTACGCCCTAAAGCGTAAATATTTTAGAAAACACGCTTAAATCTCAAAAGAAAAAAAATACATCATGCCTGCCTATTTCCAAGAAAAAATTGGTTGCTATAGAAATTTAAGAAAATAATAATGACAAGCAAAACTACTTGGATTAAATTTCGCAAAAATTTTTTTACTATTTTGGGCAAATATACGTAAATATTTTAATTTATGTAAATAACACAGAATCTTATTCGTACAAAAATCTTGTATGAAATTCGGGTAAAGTATCTTTTTTGCTTGCTGAGTGAAATTGTTGCTCGAGCCGTTAGGGTTAGACCTACTTCACACCCTTAATACATAAATAGCTATTTTGTACGACTAAGAAAATACAGACAATGAACAAATATGACATTATGATGCAAGGACGTAAAGCTTAGGTTTTGAAGTTGAATGGCTTACGTCCGTACATCATATACTATTTTTTATTCGCCGCAAGCAAAATATTTAAAAAAATTGTTTAATATAAATCAAAATTAAAAATTTTATAAATTTTGAAATAAAAACATATTGAACAAGTAGCCTTTGACTAGTATTTTGGTTATTTCATAACAAACAAATCGTATAACTATGACAACAAAGAATAAAAAATATTTTAATTGGATTACGAAATTTGGAATCGAAAGGTTGCTTGGATAAAAATCTCTATTTTTGTAGAATTTAAACAAATACAAATGTTTTTTACTTTTTTGCACGTAACTATGACAACAAAATATATGGTTAAAAAGTGACACTTTAAGGCCACAAATCACAGTAATAAAGTAACACTTTAATATGCAGGCGAATAAAAAAGAACTTTTTGATCGAGGTACATATTCTCGTTTTTGTACAACCTTTAATAATCATTATTTTATCGTATGTATTGTATCTTTTTCGTCACGTTATAAATAAAAATTTGATTTTTATACACTGAAACAAAAAATTCGGTTACTATAACCTCTTTTGTGCAAACCGAATGTTTCCTGTCACAATGACCTCAAATTCGGTTGTTTTATCTTTAAAAACCGAATTTGAAGACACAACAACCGAATTTGAAGTTATTGTGACAGATCACAGGAAACATTCGGTTGGCACAAAAGAGGGTATAGTAACCGAATTTTTTATTTCAGTGTATTAATTTATAAATTTCTGAGATTTTGTTTATTTTTGCCAAACAACATTTTTTGTTGCGATTTTCCAAAATGAACCAAATATTTGTCATGAATTGCATATAGATCATACTTTTAAACAATTGATAAATGCACGAAACATTTATTATACATACTCCACATTTTGAGTGGCCGCAAGTTTGGGCGCTCAAGTGAATAATTTGCTACTACTACCACTTACAAATAATAGAAAGAGTTTGAAAATATCAAGCATAATTGTTGTCGCTTGTTTTTAAAAAATATCGATTCATAAATCATGAGAGGAATGATACGCAATGTCAGAATAGGACTCACTCACTAGATAAACAAGCAAAAATATTTTGAGAATTTGTTGTTTGAAGTATGTATTCGTTCGTATTGTAGAAATTTATCTTTATATTTTAAAATTACAGCTTCTAATATTATTATCTTTTGCATTTATTATAAATTACGGTTTCACTACACCAATGTCATATTTTTGGGTTAACCTATAACTCGAAATGGGGGGGGGGGGGAATTATATGTATTTAGCGTATACATTTGATTCCCAACATTGCAAAATTGTAATAAAACCAAATTCGAATGTAATTTTCAAAACCGTTATTGTTTAAGTTGTTATAGGAATTTTTCACCCATAGATAATTTTGTTTTACGTTAGAACACGTTCTAATCAAACCAAAAAGCGCAATCTAAATTGTAAACAAAAAACAACATTATTTGAAAATGTCGCTCACTGATAAATAAGTAATACATCAAACCCACTGGTATAGAAAATTGATTATATGCATTGTTCCCATAACATAACCTTCCACTAATTTGCATTCTATTCACACCAAGTGTAACAACATCAACAATGTCTTCATTGAATAGAAAAATTAAACTTTATACCTACAAAATACTACTTAAGAAATTGTTAGAATGACTACAATTATTGTCTATTAACATTGTTTTATCTTTACAATGTTTCTCTATTGTTTTAACTTAAAATTGAAAAAATTTAATTTATAATATTCTGTTTTTAAAACGAAGAAAACTTAATGAAAGAAGAAGAAAATACAACAAAATAAGAAAACACATCTTTGTCTTTAAAAAAAAAATTTCTTATGTAATTTTTTTTTGTGTCAGCGTAATAGGTAAATTATTTAAGGTGTAAATTCAACTCAGTTGTTTTCAAGGTGAATTATTTTTTATTATTTATAATTTTCTATTGTTGTGTTATTGTTGCCATAGTTTTTTGTCATAATTGATACAAGGGGAAAAAGGAAAAATTAATGGTATTTGATTATAAATAAACGTTTTGTCATTCAAATTATCATCCAAAATTTTTACTAGGGAATTTTATTTTAACCTTGATTGTGGTCATTAATGATGTTAATTGTTATTTATTAAAGTAATTTTTATATTTTTATTGTGATTTGATTTATGATATAGAAAAAGTTAGTGAAATTAATGAGGACTGTTGGTTATAGTGAAATTCAGCACCTATCCAGTTTTACTTCGCGTATCTGTTTCATTGTCAAAAATTATCACATAACATTGCATCATCTTCAATACATTACAGTAATAATCGATTAATTCTCACTTTTATATCATTTCATTGACCGAATTATAAATTATAAAAATAAATAAATAATCAATTTTCCAAACGTCTAATAAGATGCAATTGCGATTTTATAATTTATTGCATGATAGGTATAATAGAAATATGTACATTTAAAAAATTCTTCACACAAAAATAGTTTAAGATTGAATTATAATTGTTGTGATAAGATGTTTCTTTGCAATTGGATTTGTTGGTATGAATTTTAATTACGATCAATTGACAATCTGTGTACTAATTAAAAACTTTAATTAAGTAATCTATCTTTTGCTTTCAAGGTAAATTGATAAGTGGATATTACTTATATAATAAGATAACTATATTATAAATTTATCTTAATTCCAACTGGATAAATATTTTTCTGTATTTGTTATTATTTTAGTTTTTTTTTTTGTGGAAATCATTTGGATTTGTTATGTTTGAATGATTGAGCACGAGAAGTCAACATGTTTAGCATTATAGCACAATAAGTTACGTGACTACTGACTGTCAACTATATGAACACCAATTTATTCGTGATATCACAATGCCTACCTAACCAATTGGTTCTTTCTATACAGTTTAAGTTCCACGATCAAGTTTGTTTTATGTATACCATAAAAGTTCTAAATATTTGCAGGTGAGTTGTTCCATCATTTCTATGTCTAAATTTCAGAATTTGCATCTGTTGTTATGAGTCACGGCTGCTTGGTGAGAACGTGCTTTGTAGGATTTTTTCAGTGACACACCACATTAACACGTTAAGCCCATAACGTTAATTCTGATAAACTTGTAAAGCCATTTTCAGAACCTTTATTTATACCCCTTTATACCCATTTGTAAATTTATCAAGTTTTCGTCGGTCCAAATTATGACACATAACAAATTCAACACAACGTTGGTATGTGCGATAAACGAAAACAAATTTTTTATGATTATCTCATCTATCCAAAAAAAAAACATAAATTTTTTTAAAAACTTATTTGTTTTCTTACATATATCCCTGAAATACCCTTTTTCATCCGTGTGACTAAAGAGAAATGTCATGTTTCATAACTAGTGCTTTCGTGTATGATTAATGAGGAATGAAAATATTTATATTTTTGGATGAATGATTTTTGTGACAATTTTCTTCTTTCGCCTTTTTATTATTTAAAGAATTAATTTTATGTTATTATTTATTTACGAAAATTAAACGTCAAATGTTTATTTGGGTCAAAAGGGTTTTATGAAAATGTCGATGAGAACTTTTGTATAAAATTTAGTTTTATGTTGAAGACGGTGAGTTGACTATTTCTGGATCATCTTTTATTTAGTTCATGTTAAACTTTTGTTAGGAAAAATTGATATTTGAAGGTTCTATACTGCGTATCGTTTACGTATACAACACGTTAACATTTTTTTAATTTTACTCTAACTAAAGACTTGCATAAAAAACAAGCAAAACAATAATCAGTAAAAATAATCTGTAGAGTAATATAGTTACGATAAACGAGCTTTTCCTTCATCCTTCATTTCCTTCATCATTCATAAATCATAACTTATACAGCTTGGGTTTAAGACATGGTCAGAAAAACACCCGACTATTTTTTTGTTCAAAAAATGGTAAAGTTTGTTCATGCACTGGCATAGACTCGTCGCCTTAATAATGAAACAACGTATGCTATTTATACGTTGTTTTTATATTATAGGTGCGCTGCATTCCCCATAAGGGTATCTTTGAATTGGCGTTTTTACTTTTTCGAATTATTTTATGACTGGGGGTAAGAATTAATAAATTATAAATTAACGTCCATGCAAATGCATGCGCACATCAAACTTTAAACTCAAATATCTCGAAACTATACTTTTGCGTATACGTCATTTCATTATTAAAGCGACGGACTGTTTAGTGCATTATGCCAAACATCTTTGGGGGCGTTCACAAATTAAAGGATGCATTGTAATATAAGACTTAAATGAATGGCCCTTCTTAATCTGGACGTTTTGAGAGTGACTAGTAAGTATTTACACCAAAATGCAAAACTAAAACAAACAAACTATCTTCAACAACCCAGTATTGAATATATAACTCCATTTATCCTTTTATTAAAATTTCCCCTAAGCATTATTTTTGCCAATCTTCTCAAAGAAAAGTAAGTCAATTCAACATATAATTTTCACAACATATTCAAATCCAATTATGCACTGATTCATTTAATACAAGTTCAACCAACCTCACTTCACTTCAAACTCAAAATCAAAGTTAAATCTTTTCTTAGTGTTTCGTTTTGCAAAAGTTTGCTAATTTTGCTATTTTCATTCGCCTCTTACCCCCCTCAAAAAATAATATTTTCACATCATATTTCAACGATTTAGTTTTGATTTTTAACAATCTAAAGTTATGTTTACTTGAATTTAAATTTTATTTTCTAGTTTCCATAACTTTGAGTAGGATGTAGAAACATAAACATAATCATACTTAATATTTATGGAAAATGTTTTAAAAAAAATTTAAGTTTAAATTATTCAAATGAAAATACAAAATGAAAAATAATGAATTGGTTTTCTTTTTGAGTCGTTTTGTAATAATGGAATATGTGTTACATTGCATCGAGTGTGTACGTATGTACTTGCATGCGAGTATAAGTGAAATGTTAACTTAAAAATAATATGTAAATGCAGTTCAAGTGATTCAGGATAAAAATGTGGTTTTGATTTCAGGATTCATAATCGGTATATTCTAATTGATCTTATTCCTCTTTAGTCTTTGCTTATAGAACTTTTTTTTAGGTCGATCTAGAAATCTTTATGGCAGACCTATTTAATATATTTTTTTAATCAACCCCATTTTATAAACATATAATAAATCTTACAACTCATCATAAAAACCGTTTTTTGTTTATTTTGTTCCAAGTGATAGAGAGATTCACATCACATCGAAAGAAAAAGGAAAATGGAATCTTATATCACATGATTACAAGCAAATATTAATTAAGATGACAATGAATATGTTTATTATTTATAATGAATGACGATGATTGTTGTCTCATTAATATTATTATTTTTATATTATATAAGGAAAAAAAATAATATAATTAATATTTTTTGTGTTGTTTCTTTCGAGTATAAGTAGTTTATGTTTCAGACATTTTGATATATTGTTAATTTGTCAATTTGGATTATTATTTACTAGTAAAACAATAGAAACACGTAACTTAAGTTACAATAGTTATAATTTGTTTTGTTGTTATTTTAGTTTTTACATGAGCTATGTTGTTAGAGACTTTTAGCCAATGAAACAAATATGGTGTGTACAGAAGTTATTTATTTACTTTTAAGCTTCTAAGTTTAAGAGAAAACAATAACCCATGAAGAAGGTCTCTTATATGGATCAGAAACTCGCGTAGTGTAATTATGTTCACTAGCTTACGAACAGATTGTTAACAAAAGTTGGTAGACTAGTTTCTTTATTTGCTATTTGTCCACATTTAAACTCGCCGTCTAGCAGCTTGTCAACTCGCTCAATGTAACCAACCTTTAAGAGACAAGAAATATTTATTGTTAATAATTCATGTGAATAAAACGTTACATTTTTACTCAATAGTTTTATATTTTTACTTTAATATAATCACTTATAGTAGGTCGGACAAAATTTAAAAATTATATCAATAAAAATTTGGAACAAATTTTAGTCTTAAATATGACTAGAATATTGCCTACACCTATTAAATGTAAATACAAAAGGAATCTATAAATATATTAGTAAAAAAAAGTTGAATGCAAAATTTCCAATCATCTGTTCAAAACTTTCCAAGACAATTGTTATGAATACAAGGCATATTCTTTCCTTATACTCAGCGAGAGCGAAAGAGAGAGATAGATAGATAGATAGATAGAGAGAAAGAGAGAAAGAGAGAGAGAGAGAGAGAGAGAGAGAGAGAGAGAGAGAGAGAGAGAGAGAGAGAGAGAGAGAGAGAGAGAGAGAGAGAGAGAGAGAGAGAGAGAGAGAGAGAGAGAGAGATGAGAGGAAGAGAGAAAGAAAGAGAGAGAGAGAGAGAGCATAATATTTTTAAAAGCTTTTATTTAACTTCACTTGTATGTATGGCCTGCAATTTTGCAATCAATATTTCAGCCACTTCTCCTCAAACAATTGAGCTGAAATTGTGCACACACGTTTGACTTTTATGACAATTTACAAGATTACTTAAATGCGTCACAAAATAGGGATTTATATTTTCCATTGTAACGCGACGTAACAAATTTCAAACACCTAAAAAATGTTGACAAATACTAAATATAATATTGATTGTAAGATTTCAAAAGACTAAAATTAGAAAATAAACAATTACACAATAAAAAACAATAATACACAATAAAATAATATTTTTTAAACATAAATTTAGGCTGAAAATAATATTTTTACAAAATAATTAATAAAATAGTACCTTCCTCCAGTTGTAATATTTTGGGTAATTTAAATTTGGACGCACATTAATATTTTGTTTGAAATAGTTACTTAGCTTTAATTTTTTTGATTTACAAATGTTCTGAGCTTATCAATTTTGGGCCTAAAATATATTTCAACGAAAATATACCTTATAAAAAACAATCTGACGATGAGATATTGTATCTCGAAACATGTTGGTAAGTTAATAAAAAAAATTAAAATTAAAATAAATTTTCCTTTTTAAATTAAAATTAATTATTTTAAAAAAGAAAAAAAAATTTGGTTTTATTTTTTTTTTTGTTTTGAGTGAGTTTTAGGATACACAATTTAAAAAAAACGTATATTTTTACGATATTTCTATATTCGTATGACTATAAATAAAAGCCTGTGCAGTGTGCTCTGTGAAACGAAGTAAAATTATGAAATTATACTATATGAAATAACACGAAGTGGAACGAAGCGTAGGACGCTAAACTGAAATAATTTGAGCCAGCTGAAAATCTTTAAATTTTAATTACGTGTTTCACTCTTTAATGAGCGCTAAAGCTTTTATTTATAGTATAGTCATACGACTACAGAAATACCGTGAAGAAATACGTTTGGTGTAATATATTTTAGGCCTAAAATTGATAAGCTCATACCCCTTGTAAAACCAAAATTATTAAAACTAAGTTACTATTTCAAACAAAATATTAATGTGCGTCCAAATTTAGAGTACCCCAAATATTAAAACTGGCTGTGCTATTTTATTAATAATTTTGTAAAAATATTATTTTCAGTCAACATTTATCTTTAAAAACTAATTTTTTATTATGTAATTTTATTTTCTACTATTAGTATTTATTTGTGTTTAAACTATTAAAATAACTATTTTAAACTATTTTAAATAACTTAAATATTGACAATATTAACGTAACAAAAACATATTTTGTGTTAATACCTGTTTGTGTTAATACCTTAATCCAGTGGTTCTCAAAGCGTAG
>OY856187.1:27605986-27808986 GCA_963693315.1 Diogma glabrata | reverse complement strand
GTTGAATTCACCGTAAATATTCCCCGAATATAAAAGATTTATTTTCTTTGCGAAAAGAATTGTTGGTTAGTTAGTTGAGATTTATTTTTGAACGATGTTTGAAGGTGAACGGTTTTTTCAAAAAGTTTGAGAACGAATTGATCCCAAAAGAAATTTAAAATAAATACTGAAAGTGGTTGAGGTTATATCCAGACTGCAAATTTATTTCAAACTCTGATCAATATTCATACCTGATTTTAATATAGTTTAATGCTAATTTTTAAGAAGGTTTTAGATCCTAGAGAAACTTTGTAAATCTTAGACTTAAGTCTTAAACACAAAACTCGAATTCTGAATCTCTAAGTTTGGGTTTAGGTTAGCATTGCATACATTTCGTTTTTATGTTTTATGTTCCATATGTTTTAAACAACAAGCTTCAAGGTACTAAATTTACTAAATCCTCTTATATCAAGTTTAAATTTTGAATCCTCTAGTATTGCATCTAAACTTAGAAATCACTCGACCTGAATTTGTAAATCATATTACAATGTTCTACTGATTCGCACATCTCCATTCCACATTATTTTTCAGAATTTAAAAACTTTAAACCCAATTTCAATAAAACAAATGTTTCGTGACAAATTGACATATCTCTAATTTGACAACACATAAAATATTATTTTGTAAAAAAGTTTAAGCAAAAAGCTTCAAAAATATTTGCCTAATCTTAAAATATAAACGAGATAATAAAACTTTTCCGAGTTTTTGGGAATTTTTGCGACATTTTCATGAAATTAAATAAAAATTTAACGAATTCTCATAAATCTTATTCATTGGTTTTAGGAAATGTAGGTTTATATGCATCAAAGACTTTTTATTAATGGATAAATCTGACAACGAGTATATTTGTATTAAATCAAAACGAGAATTTTGAAGCATAAAATTTTCACTCGGTTGTAAGGTTAGTTTTGATAATATACTTTGACTTGAAAGATTAAATTAGTTCGGTTTGACAATATATTCTAAACATTGCTTAGAATCAAAAACAAATTTTCAATATCTGACTGCTATTTTATTGCATTTACCGAGGTTTTGCGTCATTAGTAAAAACCGACCGTAATTAAACGAGAATTGTGTCAAAAACTATAAAGTGGGTCAACAAAATTATTTGCTTATAAATTGTTTAGTTTGAGCTATGAGTATTAATTTTGAATGAATGGTTGAGAGATAAATTGAAAACTTTTGACAAATAGAAACAAATATTTGTCTAAAGTTACTTTCAACTAACGGGTGAAAAATCGATTTTTCATCAAAGTTGTTATTAGTAAAATAAAGAATTTACGCTTAACGGGAAAGTTTTCTGAGTTAATCCAGCTTTAAATGCTGCTGACTAATAACCAAAGATGGAAAATGTCAGCTAGTGTCAGATTAAATAGAGTTTTCTTTTCAAAAGAAGCATTTACAGTAACTGGAAAGGTTTACAAACAAATTACTAATATACCTATTAATGAAACTGTAAATATTTTAGAAGAAAACTTAATCAACACTGGCACTTTAGATATTTTAAAAATTAAAGATCTAATCAACTTAATTCGAATTATTTTGAAACAAAATTATTTTACCTTTGATGATAAGTTTTTCATTCAAAATAAGGGTCTTGCAATGGGTTCTCCTTTAAGTGGATTACTTGCTGAAATTTTCTTAAATAGTTTTGAGAACAAATTCATATTTTCAAATTTAAATATTCAACAAAATTTATTAATATCTTATTCAAGATATGTGGATGATACCTTCATTTTGTTTAATGGAACATGTCGACAAATACAAAATTTTAATAATTACATGAATAGTATTCACCCAAATATAAAATTTACCCTTGAAATTGAAGAAAATAATTCAATAAATTTTTTAGATATAACTATTTCAAAAATTAATAATCAATTTGAATATAAAATTTTTCGAAAACCAACTACTACCAGTATAACAATAAATAATTCGTCACATCATCCAAATTCACAAAAAGCAGCAGCATACAATTCACTCATTTATCGCCTTCTAAATATACCACTAAATATTTCAAATTTTCAAGATGAATTGAATACAATAAAATTTATCGCTTCAGATAATGGTTATGATTCAAAATTTATTGATAAGTTATTATCTAAATGTTTAAATAAGTTAAAAAATTCAAATAATAATAATAACAACATCAAATATATTTCAATGGAATATACTAACTTATTACCTAACATTTTAAGAAATCATTTCAAAAAACATAATTACTCGATATCTTTTAGAACAAAAAATAATTTATACAAAATCTTAAAACCAAAATCTAAATTCAATTTAAGATCATGTTCTGGAATTTATAAAATCAAGTGTGATACTTGTGGAAAATTTTATATTGGAAAAACAGGAAGAAGTTTCATTGAGAGATTTAAAGAACATATTCCAATGAACAAAAATAAACAAAATTTAAAGTCCATTTTCGCAAATCATCTAAATGATAATAACCATAACTACACCAGTTTTGAACAAAATTTAGAACCATTGCATCTATGTAGTAAAGGATTTTTAATGGATTCTCTTGAAGAGTTTGAAATTTATAAGGCATTCAAAAAATCTCCAAATTTAATTTTAAACGACCAATTATTATTTAATTCAAATATTTTGTATAATTCGATTTTGTAAATTTTCATTCTAAAAATTCAATTCATTTATATTTTATTCATAGTATTTTGATCAGTATGTCATATTTTTTAAAAAACAAGTAAATTTTATACGTATGAAAATTATTTTAAACTATTTAATTCATAAAATGTTAGTATGCCATTTTTTCAATCAAAATTTAAAGAATGAATATTTGTTTTTATTTAGATTTAGTCATATTTTTTGTACCGATGATGAATATTTAATATTCGAAACGCGTCATAAATAAATATACTTAGTAAAAAGATTGTTTGGTGATTCAATTTAACAATAATTTATTAATTTAAATTATTGATTTCATTTAATATACAACAACTTGGAGATCAAACAAAATACCTTTTTATTTATTTAATTTTTTACAATAAATAAAAATTTATTTGAAACATGTCTAATAGGAATAGTTGGGTTGAAAAGTATTAGATTGTATTAGAATTAATGCCGTTTTTTGCAGGAGTTGTAATTATTAATAGGCAGCAGTTAACATAATGAAAGACTTTTTTCGAGAAATTTTTGGTTAGTTAAGGACAATTTAAAAATATTAAGTAAGCAGATTAAATGCCGGATTTCTTTCCAAGCAACAATTGATTGTCAACAAATTGTCAGTCACAGCATTATGTTGAACTGTGTATGGAAGAGTTTAATAAAATAACAATAAAAATTAACATCTAAAATGTCAAATATAAACTGTAGGTTTATCACCCCAGTTAACCAACTCGAATAATGTATTATGTAATGGGTCTGTATGTTGTATTTACTTTACTCAGATCCCTTTACTTCACTTAAATTAACTTTGTTTCTTTAACTTCTTAACTGGTTAGGTGGTTGAATCACTGTTTCTTCGTTTCACGCCTATTTTCTGGATTGATTTGTTTTTTTTTTTGGAAATGATTTTCACAAAAAACTTTTCAAACAAAAAACTTTCTTGTAATTTGAACACAATTTTATTTGATATATATTTTTGTTTTAGTTTTTGATTTTGGCAGCCAGACTTTTCGCGTCGACCGAGTTTTTGAATTATGCTGACTCTGGATCGAGGTCCAAGAGGTTTTTGTATTTGTTGTAAATTTAAAGGAAATATCGTTTAAACAATTTTAAGAAATACTTTTGGAATTTGCTTTATTGGGAAATATATTATAACTGTATATTGTTATAAGCCGAGATGTTTACGAAAAAAACCACATGCGGCTTCTGCCCAAGAAAAATCTCTTCTTAACCTTCTAACGACTCATGTCGAACACAATATAGTATCACAAAACAAATTAATATAAATTTGAAAGAAATTGTAAAAAAAAGAAAATGTATATAATACAAAAAAAAACTTAGCTTATATGTTGAGTGATGAAATTCTTCCGCCGAAGTTGATCTTTCCAATACACTTTTTGGCTTCCTTCCCTTGTATTTTTCCTTCATATATGTACTGATGGAACACTTGCCGGTATCCATACCCCGATTCCCCAGATTCATGCAATAACAACTCAATCCTGGTTTCAGAACGTATATCTATTCCTGTATGTAACAACGGTGCAAATACACTATTACAACACCGATAACTGAAATCATCCCCTTTTTCTTTCTTCCCCATTGCTCAAGAAACCACTATTAATTCACCTTGGTTTCTCCCTGATACTGATGACGTGAAAGCACCAAGTTTTTAATTGTAAGAGATCATCACAAATTTTTCTAACTTTATCAATCAACTGTTGATTTTCAAATTTTTTTTGGTGGAAAGTACAGTCTTCACCACCTCAACGACAATAACAACAAACAAAAGTATTTTTCTTTAAATTATATTTGTAATTAATTAATAAAATCTTTACTATACGTTTATTTTATGCACTATGAAATATATGTAAATTTTGTTTTCAAACAACACTTATTCGCTTATTTTGGTAATCGATCTATCAACTAACATCAATCCCGTTAATTTTCCTTTTTTATCTTATTATTATATTTTTAGCATTATTTTTCCTTCAGACGATAAGAAATTATTGTGATTTTTCATTACAAATAAATGAAAAATACACTAAAGAAAATAAAACTTTAGTTTATTCGCACTGAAAGCACAAAGCGCCACCAAAAAAACTATTCCCAATCTGATTACCAAAATGAACGTTTTTACACCGAAGTTTTTAATATAAATCAGAATCTGACAGTCTTAATTAAAAATTAAAAATTGAATGATCAAGTTGGTTAATTTAATTTTTCAAAAATCACATTATGACTGCCCTCTATATAAATCAAATTGGCGATATTTATATTTTAGCTTAAAATGAACGAGAGAAAAAGAATACATAAGCAACTCTCAATTGTTTTTTGATGTCATCATTCTCTTAAAACAATCAATACTATTAAATCGATAAAAAAAACCTCATACATAGGGTCTCCCAACACAAAAATTTCTAATCGTCGCATCAAAAACAAATCAAAAACAATCAAAAGACAATCAAAACAAATACGAAACCACCGGTGAGGCGAATTATTTTAATATATTATAGAGAACGATTTGTTATCATCTTCAATTGTTGTTGCAAATCTACATGCACCGAATGAAAAGAAAACGAAGCGATTCCGGATTTTTAGTTCAACACATAGAAACATTTTTTTTTGGAAATAATTAATTTCTTAACCTCACTATTTGTGAAAATAGTGAGGTTAAGAAATTAATTATTTCCTAAAAAACTATGAATTGGCCTGCAAAAAATACTTTACAACACAAGAAGTCGGAAGACGAAATTAATATCTATATAACAAAGAAACGTTTGAAAAGAGAAAATATAACAAAGTTAAATTAAAACCTCCCATGCGTATAAAAAAATAATATCTGCATTTATAATATTGAAAATATGGAGGGGCTGGAATCTCACAGCTCTGAGGTATCAAGACTTCGATCTGGGTTAAGGATTTTGATATAGTTTTCGGCAAAAAACTTTTATGAGGACATGGTTTTTAGTTTTGGGCAGCGATGTATATCAAACATAGCTCTTTGTTAAAGTACAAGTATTTTTTATCTCTGTTTAAAAATTTATTACAAAACTAACACGAAACATCAATACGTTGCCGGTAAATTATAATCAAAATTCCAAAAATATTGTTAAACTAAATAAATCAAACTTTTTTCAAAATTCCATAGATATTCCAAAAATTAGAATAAAATCAAATAAGTATGGCAAAAATTATTACAAAATCAAAAATTCCAAAAATTATAATAAAATCAAAAACTAAAAATTTTTCAAAATTCTTAAAATATTCCGAAAATTCTTTCAAAATCAAAAATTAAAACTTTTTCCAAAATGCTAAAAATATTGCAAAAATTATAACAAAATCAAAAATACATACTTTTTCAAAATTCCAAAAATATTTTAAAAACTATAACAAATTCAAAAATTTCCATGTCCAATTTTTCTCCATTACATTTTTTTTTTTTTTTTTTTTTTTTTTTTTTTTTTTTAAGGCGTTCATGCTCCATGTAGGAGCGTTGCCAGGCTAATCAGCTTCGAATATTCACCACGGTCATTCGCAACAGCGACATAGTTACCATGGCAGCCGATTTTTTTAAGGTCGTTTATTACGTCAGTCTCCCATTGTAGTCGTGGTCTTCCTCGCGGTCTACCACTCCCTGGGGTACTAACGTACATTTTTCTAATCATTCCAGACTGTGAATCGGCTCGTAGAACACGCCCAAACCAAGCAATCCTGTTAGAACGGATACAACCTATTATATCAGGACCCTCAAGAAGGTCTCTGATCTCAAAGTTATACCGGGTTCTATTACATTTACGTCATAAAAACATCTACTTTTTTTCCAAAAATTGGCTAAAAAAATAAATGAAACCATTTTTTGACACTCTTGACATTATTTTTCTGACAAACTTATAATGCCATAATTCTCTATAATAATAATAAAATTTCATGTCATACAAAGTATGAATTTTATTTTTTTCTAAAAACATTGGGTAAAAAATAAATAAAAACCTTTCTTTTGACATACTTGACAACTTTTTTTGACAAACTTATAATGCCATAATTCTCAATAATAATAATAAAATTTCATTTCAAACAAACACTTTTAATTTTTTCCCAAAAAATTGGGTAAAAAAACAAAAAAAATCTTTCTTTTGACACACTTGACAACATTTTTTTGACAAACTTATAATGCCATAAGTCATTCTCAATAATAATAATAAAATTCATTTCAAACAAACAATTTTATTTTTTCCCAAAAATTTGGGTAAAAAAATAAATAAAAATCTTTCTTTTGACACACTTGACAACATTTTTTTGACAAACTTTGTTCTCACATACCAATCCCTACCATCAAGATTTCTCCAAATTTAATGTTCCTACTCGCTTAAAATGAAATGTTTTTTAAGCCAAAAATATGAACATTTGCTATTTTGACACACATAATGATTTTTTTGACACACTTCCGGTACATTTATCGAACACAGCGTCCTTTCGGACCTGTCCCTTGAGTATACCTATTTTTAGAAAAAAAATTTTTGAAATCCCTCCAGCGGTTTACCCTGCAGCGTAGGTAATGACGGCCGACCGGCATTTTTTTTTGCGTTTTAAGAAACAGTAGGTCCTAAAACGTCGAGAAATACCAAAAAATTGGGGGTAAGAATTTCACTTTGAGCTCATGAATGTAATACTTAGGTCTTTCAGACCGAAGTTATATTGAATCGCCCGAATGTTTACATACGTTAGATAGAAAATGTAATAAAAAAAATTCAAAAAATTCAACATTGAAATTTCCCAAATGGTTACGTACGTTATGCTTAGTGATCGAATTTATATGTAAATTAGTGAGTTTATCATACAAGAATTGTATAAGCCCAAAGTTGCGGCAAAACAGATGGAATGGTGTTTTGCGCTGGAGAATGATCCTTGTCTGTCAGATATGGCTACCAAGCATCATTCTCTTTTGCAAAACACTATTGCCCAGAATTATAGTACTCTGACATTCTTGTATAAAATTATATGTTTGTCCAAACGCTACATGTTGGTGCATAACAAATATTAATGAAATTGGATTTCGGATGGTTTATGGAAAATTTCCAATATAGTGTAAATTTCTATATATTTTAAACATTGTTGCAGAATTTGTTTGCTTGGAAATTATAGAAACTGCCGAAATTGGGTTTTGGGTGGGAAAGTTTTGGATATGTAAGAAATGTAAATTTGTTTTATAGGATGATGAAATAATAATTTTTCTACTGAAATTTAATTTTAGATGGTTTATGTGAAATTTTGATATGCATATATGCATAAATAAAATAGATGGCTACAAACCGTAAATTTTGTCTTGTTCAAACAATTGTATTACTACCCAAACATTAATTACCCGGGTATCGGGTAGTGAAAAGTAAATCGTACATATGTAGTAGGAGGTCTGGTAGACCGTGAAGGTCTACTAGTTGGTCTTCCACGCAAACCATGCCAATTTACCCGCTGCTAGCTCGAGCTGGCGTGTATTTTGGTGACCTCACTAACCTCACTAACAAGAAATTTAGAATAAAATTTAAAAAAACATCGCGTGCCTAAATCACCATCCAGATTTTGAAGAGTAATCAGCCACCATGCCACAACTCTCCCTTGAATTTAGATTATGTTAACTCATCATAATTAACAGAAAAAAAAATATATAAACACCCCAAAAATCGATATTCGGTGTTTGCGAAGTAAACATCAAATTATCAAGTTATAATCAAATTTTTTCAATATTAAAATTTCTGTGTTTTATTTTTTGTTTGGATTTGTTGTTAGTTATAAATTCAAATCAAATTAAAGTTAAACATTGAAATATAAATTGATTGTTTTGTGATTATTGTGTGTGGATGCTCACAAATAAAAGAACTATAAGTCGCCAGATGCGTAGCCTCCCTAGGAGCTCGCTCAGCAGCATTAAACAGATGAGTCAAGGCATTAAAATGAGTGACATCCCAACAGTAAACAGGTATGCAGGTTTACCGCCTAACGTTAATTTATCAAAATATGCAAAAACATCGCAAACTAGTTCTCCGTATGGTGAAAGTTCTAGAAAACCTGTAGAAAAAATTCCTCCAATAATTACAAAATCTTCCTCAACGGAGATTCATAAAACTATGAAGGAACTAAATATTTCAAAATATAATATACAAATAATGTCAATTGGCATAAAAATACTTACATATAGCCTATCAGACTATAACACAATTTTTACTAAATTAAAAGAACATCACAATGGTATGTTCTCATATACGCTTGAGGAAAATCGTTTTGTTAAATTTGTACTATGTGGGCTCCATGATATGGATACAAATGAAGTTAAGAAAAGCCTCGAGAATAGTGGCCTGAGTCCTGTTAATGTTTGGAAAACTATTCCTAAAATATATCGTCGAAACAGTGAAGATGCCCTTTATTTTGTTGCTTTCAAAAAGGGATCAATGTCTCTGAACCAATTAAAAAATATTAGATTTGTTAATAACACAGTGTGCAGATGGGAAATTTGTCGATCCACCAGCAAAGGTCCTCTCCAATGTTATAAATGTAAAATGTATGGTCATGGAGCGAACGCATGCTACATGAAGCCAAAATGTAATTTCTGTGGTGGAGATGAACATATTGATGATATGGAGTGTCCTTTACAAATTGATATTACTAAACATGTTTGCTGTAATTGTAGTGGAAATCATACATCTAACTCTATAATTTGTCCAGAAAGAGAAAAATACATTCAAATAAAAAATCATCTGAATCTAAAAAATAAGTTGAGTCGACCTTCAAATCAACCAACGTTTTCATTTCAACAACAGGATTTTCCTATTATTCCTTCAATACCTCATCAAAACAACAATAAAAATTTTAATAATAATAATAATAATAATAATTTTGTTAACAAAAAAATGCAGTTCAGTACAGTGGTTCAAACAAATGCAATCAATCATGAAAATTCAATTAATATTAATTCAGATAGCACAAATGATTTGTTTGCACCAAATGAGTTATTACAAATTCTCAAAGAACTTGTTTCAGGACTTCGGGGGTGCCATTCCAAAGAAGAACAATTTGATGTTATGGCTAATATTGCTATTAAATATGTCTGTTATCCATAATTCTTTAAAAATTTGTGTGTGGAACGCGTACGGTATAAAAAATAAAAAATTTGAGGTAATTCAGTTTTTAGATAATTTTAATATTGATATATTACTTATTAGTGAAACGCATTTAAAGCCTTCTATTTCATTTTCGATTCCTAATTTTCGATTTTATCGTAATGATAGAGAAAATATTCGCAGGGGTGGTGTTGGTATTCTTATAAAAGATTGCATTAAACATTCGCTTCTTCCTGACCTTAAATTAAATTGTATAGAATCCCTGGGTATTAATATAATAAGTAGTGATAATAATCAACTTAAAATATTTTCTGTATATTGTTCATATTCGAATTCTGAGCATCTCAGAAATGATTTTATAAAAATTTGTAGTGGTAATATTCCTTACCTAATTGGTGGTGATTTAAATTGTAAGCATCCTAACTGGTTTTGTCCTAGAACTAACCGCGGTGGTCGAACTTTATATGATTATTCTATTAACTCTGATTGTGTTGTTATCGCTCCCCAAGATCCTACCCACTATAGTCCTGCTGGAGTCCCTAGTATTATTGACATATTTTTAACAAACAACCCTCAGTTGATATTCGAAGTTAACACCATTCAAGCACTCTGCTCCGATCATCTGCCAGTCCTCTGTTCAATAGTATTTAATAATCAAGTAGATCATTGCCATCGTAAATACTTTAACTATAAAAATGCTAATTGGAGCATTTATCAGAATCATATTTCATCTGAAATTGAAAATTTCAATTTAAGTTCAATTCATACTATTTCAGATGTCAACGTTGCAGTCGATTTTTTGACAGCATCCATTTCTTCAGCTCGTGATCTATCCGTACCGCTTGTGCCTGTTCTTCCAACTGATAAATTGTTATTATCTGATCAAGTGTTAAGTTTTATCAGACACCGAAATTCGCTTAGAAGATCTTACCTCAGAAGTCGCCTTGCTCACATTAAAACCTCAATAAACTTGCTAAATAGAATTATTAAATATCATATAAATATTCTTTATAATCAAAAATGGCAAACGAAGCTTGAATGCTTGGATAATGATTCAAGAAACTTCTGGAAAACAACTAAACATTTTAAAAACCATCGCAAGTCTATTCCACCATTAGTTACTCCCAACACTGGAAATCGAATTTTCTTAAATACAGAAAAAGCACAAGTATTGGCTGATGTCTTCCTTGACGCTCATCAAATTCCAAACTCCAATATTGTAATTGAAGAACAAGTGAATGACTTTTGCACTAATTTCAATAATTTGGATAACAATGCTCCAATTTCTGAAATTCACCCTTCTGAAATTTCTGATATTTTGAAATTCCTTCCAAGGCTCAAAGCTCCAGGTGTAGATAATATTCCATTTATTTTACTTAAAAATCTTCCTGAAAGTGGAATCCATTTTCTTAAGATAATGTTCGAGTGCTGCTTGAAGCTAGGTTATTTCCCAATTCAATGGAAAAAAGCTAAACTTACTCCTGTTTTAAAGCCTGGCAAAGACCCCACTCTTGCTACAAGCTACAGACCTATTAGTCTTCTTTGTACATTGGGAAAACTCTTTGAGCAGATTATCAAAAGAAGAATGGAAGAGTTCATAACTGACAATCAAATAATTATAAACGAGCAATTTGGTTTTAGATCTGGGCACTCTACAGTTCATCAAATCTATCGTGTAGTCAATCATATTAAATCTAATAGATCTTCGCTAAAATCTACTGGAATGATATTATTAGACCTTGAACGAGCCTTTGATAAAGTTTGGCAAGACGCAGTCTGCTATAAATTATTTATATATGGATTTCCAATATTTTTAATTAAAATCATAAAATCGTTCTTAACTGATAGAACATTTTTTGTCCAGATTTTTGATTCCATGTCCTGTATACTTAGCATTCCAGCTGGGGTTCCTCAAGGTGCCGTATTGAGTCCTTTGCTTTTTTGTTTATTCATCAATGATATTCCAAGAGATAGTGAATGTAAATTATCATTATTTGCTGATGACACTGCAATATTTGTGTCAGATGAGCTGGCGGTATCTATTATCAATAAGCTTCAATTGTACCTCACTAAAATTCTCGAATTTTTTAAAAACTGGAAACTTAGTATTAACATATCAAAATGTGAAGCTATTTATTTTACTAGGTGCAGAGCATCCCGTAAACTTCCACAACAACCCTTTCTGATTCAAAACTCTTCTTTGGAATGGAAACCTTCAACTAAATATTTAGGAATTTATTTGGATAAATCATTAACATTTAAGACACACGTCACTCAAATACAACAAAAATGTAATGCACTGTTCAAAAGTCTATATCCTCTACTCAACAGAAATAGTAAACTGAATAGTCATAATAAGACACTAATTTACAAGTGTGTGATTCTTAATATCATACTTTATGGTGCACCAATTTGGTGGGATATTGCTTTGTGTCATAAAAAGAAATTTCAAATTATTCAAAACAAATTTCTAAAAACTATATATAAACGCCCTAGACGTTATAGCACTTTAAGACTGCACAACGAATTAAATATAAAGCTTGTCAATGTAGTTGCTAGAGAAGCTAATGATAGATACATAAATAAATTAAATCATTTTGAAAATGAATTGATAAACGCCATTAGCTTTACCACCGCTTAATTTTTGCAACGTAGCTTTTAAGTTTAGATTTAAGTAGGTTAGGTAAATATAAGTTTTTTATTAGTTACTAAGCAGACTGAACTGCATTTGAAAATATAAACATTCTTTTTCACTTATTTTTCGCAATACTCATACTAATTAATTTCATCTGTTGTAAAGCTTACTATTAAAAGCTGATCTCAGTAAACTATTAAATGTATACAACTGTATTATAAAATTTAAAGTCAATAAAGGATTATTATTATAAACACCCCAAAAAAATCATATAATAAAAGTAAACTTTCCTGATTGTGTAGTCGGTCTACTACTGGCAATTCTGTATTTCCTGATCCAAATTAAACCCCCCACAAAACAGAGATCTTACAACTTAATCTTTTTCATTATCCCGAACAATATCTAACGGTCGGTTCGTTTAACTTTCTTGATTAAAACACAATCAAAGTTCACTGATAAATTTTTGTTCTAATTCCTTTATTTGATTTCACTTTCATACATGGTGCACTTAAATACAATGTTAACAATTTTCTTAATTCAATTCCGATTTTATAAGTATTTTACTACTATATTTTTTATTTCTTTTAATTAGATTTGGCTTTAGTAATTATATCACTTAATAAGAAATAGAAGTAACTGATCATTTAACATATCGAACACACTTCAAAATTCTGCACCCAACTCCTACAATACGTTAATACGTTCTATAATTAACTTGTTGCAACACTTCAAACTCCAACTGATTAATTCAACTGGCCAACTAAATAATTCAAAACCAACTTTTCAAAAATTCCATTTATTTCTCATTGCACGAGCCATAAAAAAACTCCGTGGTCAGCATAAATTTCTTTTGATAATAAATTTGTGTATTTTGTTTATTTTGTTTAATTTAATTAATTCTCAACAGCTTTTTATATTTAGGTAAAAAAAATATAAAACAAATAAAAAAGAATTTGATATGAACTTCCGGAAGTGTCAGATGTTCTTTGGAATGCTTTTAAATATGTAATTATGTAATAATCTTACATCAGTGAGTTGAAAAGTTTATTCAAGTCCGAGACATCTATAGTATATTACTATATGGGAAGATGATGGAAAGTGGAAGAACACCTGATATGTAATATCTTGCCCATTACACAAATTATGCAGTATTTGGCTTACCGCTTACCTTCATATGTCTCCATAAATATAATTAACTGCTCAACGTTTAAACTTTCGGTATTTTTTTTCGTTTTTATAATTGTATATGACGTAACACAATGGCGGCACTCATTATAGGCTGACTTTTGTTTCCGTTCTCCATTAGAGGAACTAATGTTTTAGTTTACAATTCGATGTTGTTCTCATTTGCGTGTAGACGTAATAAAAATTGATTACCAAGCTGTTTGGTTAAAATTTTTGTTGCATTGTTTAAATATTTATTGCCTTTGACGAAAATTCCGTGATGCAAAATATAACAATAATAATATTAACTCCTTTTGTCACCGTCCATCAACTTCGTTTGTCATGGGCAAAAAAAATAAAACAATTTTGACTGGAGTCGATTTTCTTGAAGTATTCGACGGTTTTTGATCATTTAAGAACTCTTCTGAACTACAGTGATATATTTTTGAAAATTAAATGTTTGTTTGATAAGAGTGCCTTAATAATTGTTTTACAATAATTGTAATCCCATGCTTTTCTCTTCTCTTTGATACAGACTTCACACGTGCTCTTAGGATATTTCTTTCAAAACCTTAGAATTTCAGATCATAGAAAGCTTTATTTTGACCGATGCATGTCTTTCAAGTTCTCGCATTCTCGTATGGTTCTAGCATGTTAAATCTTAATGTATTTCAAAAGTGACCAATTTTTGCTAACAGCCATTCTGATTAAAGACGAAACGCCATGAGACAGGAGTGAGTTTGTTACTAAGAATTTTGAATTTGATCTCTTAATTTAAACAGTAGGTCGATGAGGTTCAGGAATGATAAACCTACTATAGTATCTACCCCGCGTTATTCACACTAAAAGATTTAACCGCAGTATTATCTATCTGCATAATAAACCCAACTACCATTTTAAATTGGCGGTTTATTTGTTTATTCATACTTTAACTTTTATTTATGAGCAACGATCTCCAAAGAGCAATTAAAACTTTCAACCAATTTATATAAACATAACTTCTTCGAAAGCTGTAAGAATTTAAAACAATAACTCTAACACATTAACAACAACATCCTTGTTACACTTCATCCACTTTTCACCCTTACATACACAAAAAAAGTTGAAATTTTTATTAAAGTAAACAAACAGAAAAAAAAAATATATTTATGTGACAACATAAAATTTTTAAATTAATTCCTAATTCAAACGAAAATATAAGTAAATAAAATTTGAGAAAAAACGGAAAGAAAATCTTCTTATTTTATTGAAAAAAATTTAACTGTTCGAAAAAACAACTTTTCCCATCTCAACACTTCATTTTCAATTATTTTCATAAAATCTCACGAGATTGAAATTTAGAAGAAAATTTAAGAAAGAAAATAAATAGAAATAATAATAATTTATTTTATTTACTTAAAAAAAAAAAGAAAATTAACTTTTAAAATTTAAGGATGGTAGATGGAAAACGAACGAAAAGAGGTTATGAAATTAAAATCGATAATATAGGTAAAAATATTATAAGATCTTTTTTTTGTAATAAAAATAAGAGTATCCTTAGCCTCAGCTTGGAAAAGGTTTGAATTCGAATTTCAAAATTTATTAGAATATTAGTTTTTATTTAATCTAATCTATATCTATTAACAAATCCGGATCAAAAATTAATTATTTTCACCATATCATCACAAATTTATCTCAACCGAAAAAGCAAACTGAAAATTATTTCTATTTTCATCATTCATTTATGATCATGATCTTTATTTTATATTACCCTCAAAAGGTTAAACCTAAAAAATTCATATGAGAACATAAAAGTTCATTCGTTTATTCGACAGTGATGATGCGATATTATAGTAAAAGAAAATGGAACAAGGATTTCCAGTGCCATATCGTAAATTTGGATTCAATCATAAATAAAAATAATATAAAATTCTCTATGTTTTACTTTTTCTTTGCCTAAACGAAAAAGGATTACATTGTAATTTGTATTGTTATTTCCATACATTGCTTTGACACTGTCGTTCGGTTGACAATGATAGTCTTGATAACAAAACAGTTTTTATACAATAAATTACATGTACCAGTGTTTGTATTATAGAAAATAATTTAATTTTTTTATTTTCTATTTTATTAGGAACTGGAGGACCATCAACAGTGACAGAAGGAAAGGATGCTTTGTTAACATGTGTTGTTATGGGACTTTATATGAATGATACTGTGTTATGGAAAAAAGGAAATAATAAAATTTTATCAGCTGGAATTAATCGGGTGACAAATGATAAACGAATTAGCATTATTCATGATGACTGTGAGTATAAGTATATAATTCTTAAATTTTTATATGCTAATAAGTTCTTGAAAACCTATTATCGACCTCATTATATTTATAGGATGTTGTCAAATTGGTTTTTGTTATAATCGTATTGTTATTGTTATACTCCAATTTTTTTTAATAATTATGTTAAGCCACTATATTGGTATAAGAAGGAAGGCTTTATTATAGAAATAAAATAGATACATTATCTATTTATCCAAGGGACTTTAAATTTTAAGAATGATAAACGATGAACGGAACGTACGCGGACTCTAACAAGGAAAATCTCTAACATAACACTAATAATTTATTTCTAAAAACAATTCAAAATAAAAATTAAAGGATTTAAAACAAATGAAATATAAGAATAAACTTATCTTAATTTGTTGAGAGTTGTTTTGATGTTGGCTGCTGATGACGACTTTCGTCCTTGTATGTCGTCTGAATTTCCTCCAATTTAACTTTCCTATGACGTTAACATTCCTGACAAAACTCAGTATTTCTCCAAAAAATTCTTCAACGTACTTATTTCAGTAGAATGTTAACTTTTTACAAATTCGTTCAATAACTCTGCACATCCATATCAATATATAGTTTTAATCCAAATTCGTTTATACAGCAAAGCGCTTAAGCTCTTAAACAATTCACTTCCATTTTATAATTCAATAAAAGAAATTATAAATTAAGTGTATAACTGTAAACATTCACGGCTGTCTGATAAACTTTTTATTTTATTGTACCGACCGACGAAACGAAACATCGATTCGATGGAAGAAAAAACGAAAAGAAAAATAAATACCACATATTTATTTCACACAATGATTTCGTTTTATTTTAAATAACAATAAATATTAATATTTATTGTTATTTAAAATAAAACGAAAGTTTTTAAGTACACTTAAAAATTTTTTTATACAAGCAATGATTTAAAAAATAGATTTTTATTTTGAACAACAAATATAAAATATTTTTGTTTGACTTTACCGAATAACATTTAAAGTATTCGAAGAATTGAAATCTCAATTACAACTCCCGGAATATGATTTCCGATTCAAATCAATATTATAACTCAACTGAGTAGAAAAATATGTTTTGTATTTATAATTTTTAAAATTACTATAAACAGGAAAGAACAGTTGGTTGCATGAAACTGATGCTCGTTATTCACATTGTTTGTAATCAATACACTTACCACAAAAAAAAATTATTTATTTACGAAGCCACAGGCTATGCCATCTACCACACAAATATCTTCTTTTTAGTTTATTAACACGTAAAACGCGCACAGAAATCATGAACACCCTTTTCTTTATTTAAGAACACAAGCAAAAAGAAAAGAACTGGATATGTTCATGTATTGTAATATTTCATTTCTTTGTCCGTTCCATTATTATAATAAAATGAAAGAAAAAAATTAAACGATAGCAATTCTTCTATTTCGTTTTTACATAAACAAGAAAAATAAACAAAATTCGATAGAATGCAATGTATAATCAAAAACTATTATAACCTTGATGTTACCAAAAAAAGTCAGGTGTGCCGATAGTTATTAATAAAAATGGTAATGAAAAAATGCAATGAAATCGTATCGTAATTGAAAAATGGAAAAGTGTGGGTTGATTACGAAATTGGTCTTTACTGCTAGTTTTTAGCTACAAAGAACTATTTTCCCGTCAACTCACCTATACAGAACTTAAGTTCAGATGCATGCTCGCATGACTTTCATGAGAATCCATTATCCTTATATTTTTACGTCATTATTCAAATGATAAGCTGTGAATTCGGCATATCTATTCTTTATATATCTATATCTTTATTTCGATTATCTTACATGTCAGCCTATTAAAAAGATATTGAAAAGTCGCAAGTGAATCTCCCTCTAATTTAGGTAGATGTTTTTAATAATTTTATTCCTATTTTACTTTCCGAGTTGCGAAGCAAACAGATTGCCAAACCACAGCTCTCCATCAAAAAGTTGGAGCAAGTTATCTTAGTCTTAGCACTACAGTGATTAAACTAAAGCTAAACGTACCGTCAAGAAATTCTAAACCAAAAAAACTACAGTAAAAAAGAAAATTAACTAAATAGCGTTAAATAAAAAACGAACGAACAATTTGTAAAATGTAAACAGTTTTCTTTTTTTTCTCCCTGAATTTTATTAAGAAATTTACTATATTACAGTAAATGTCGTATCACTTCTTACATAATGAGTTACAATAAATCAGCTTGTAGATAAAAAAAAAAACAAAAATTTTCCAGTTTTTCCTTTTTTTTGTTTTAAGAAAATTTATAGGTATGTTTTTTACGTTTTCCTATTTTTCTATTTTAGCATTTTTAGTTTTTTTGTTTCATTTTGTTTAATGTTGGTGTTTAAATGTGTAATGGCAACCCATTATTATTTTTTTTTTGGAGTTTGTTATAAAATATTTACTGAATTTATTTAATTTTTTGTATTTAATTTTAAGTTAATTGATGTATGACCTTCGTAATGAAGGGTGAATTTTTTGAAAGGTATTATGTAATTGAAGTTCAACAAGAAAACTGGAATTTGTTATAAAAACATATTGGAATTTAACGCGCTGTAGTTAGAAACAAAACATTGGTCTGCAAATGGAAAATCGACTAAATAATAATCAAATAAAATTCAAATCCAAAACTAAGAAGCAACGCTTGTTCCATGAAAACTAATTATTAATTTGAATCTCTAATGCATTTAATTTTTTTCTGCACATACTCCACTTTAAAAACTTATCTTCTGACCGTTCTTCTGGTTCCTAGTAGATTGCGTCTGATATCTAGTATCTTCTCGCAGTGGCGTAGCCAGAATTTTCCATTGGGGGGGTCAAGAATTATTTTATAAGACTTAATAGATTAACCCAATAAACCAATTAATTCGTTATAATAATAATTAATTACAATAATATATACTTCATTTTAATGTTTCCTTAATTTTAATTTTTTTAATTAATGATTTTTTAAAAAGTAGATTAATGATTATTTTTAACTATCTTAAATTATTTTACATTAAATAATTAATTTTAAAGAAAAAGATTTCTTATCTTGTAAACTATGTTAAATCTAAATCTATTTGTAAAATTTAAAGACGCAAGAACACAACTTCTCTCTTCAAATTGAAATTAGCACTGAACAATAAATGTTTGAAGTAACGAAAAAAAAAGTAGCTAGTAGCTAGATTTTGGTTGTATGGAATTATTTCGTGGAATGAGATTTCGTACTAAATGGGATTTTTGCATTCAGATTCAGTGGAATGAGAAAATAAATTCCGCATTTGTGGGATGAACTGTCAAATTATCTCGTCAACGAATTTATAGACGAAATGCGATTATTTTCTTTGAAATTTTGTATAGACCCACAAAAATGGAGAAAAAAATGTCGAAAAAAGTTACGATAAATCAAAAAGATATCTACTTAGGCGCCAAGATTTTTTTCTATTTGATATAGAATCACAAAATTACACTTTTTTGATATGATGTTATTCAAATATGTTCCTTCTACAAAATTTACTATCCCGATTTCTTATGTGTATATAAGATAAACAGATCAAAACTGTCCCTTTTACTACATTTACTTAAATTACCCTAAAAAAATTTAAAAAAAATCCGCTTGCGCCTAAGTTCAAGTAATCATGCCAAAAGAAATTTTAGTTAATTATTTAGAGGAGAATTTGGATTTGGCGCGTGGGAGTTAACGATATTTTATTTTATTATTTATCAATAACTATTTTAGAAAATAGTACATTATTTAATTAGGAGCTAAAGTGATACTTTTTGTGTTGAGTCTATAGTTTGACGGCCGACCGCAGGGAGGCCGACAATTATAGACGAAACACAAAAAGTCACTTTAGCTCCGAATTAAATACACTATTTTTTCGGCAAACGTTTAAATTTTTTATAAATATGAAATTAATATATCAAACTTTTTATAAATATGAATTTGTACCGTCATAATACTTCCTAAAAAGAGAAAAAAACATTTAAATTTGTATGAATAAAATTTTTTTGTCAAAGCAGCCTTTTCAAAATTTCATAATATGAGAATCAACTTATTTTTTGTTGTCATGGTTATACAGTATGTTTGAAAAAATAACAAACTAACAAATAACAAATGCTACTTTACAGCCTCCGTAATATAAAATAAAAATGGCGTTACTTTTGCTGTCGCTAGACGTTACTTTTGCTGTCAGGCTAAAAAGTAAGACTTTAGCTAACTCCCTAGCGGCAGTAAAGTTAAACTTTACAGCCGTTTGCCGAAAAATTAAATTATTTATTTAATTTATATACAAAACATATTGTTTTGTATGCTTCTCGCATATTTGATAAGGCAGACGGAAATAGGGAAATGGGGCGATGTGGCAAAATACACTATTTAAACACAGTATTTATTAAATTCTGAAGAACAATTTTACAGCTAAAATCTATAGCGAACTTGTAAACTAGCTATCGAAAGAAACACAAATACAAGTCAATAAACTGACAAAAGAATTCCATCTTCAAAAATTTGTACTTGTACTAAAAAGGCTATCTCGAAAAGAGAACGAGAATACCAATTAGTGGAATTGAATTATTTAGTGAGAAATCAAAATTCGAGATAAATAATAATTCCATTCCACTTCTTTTTTTCTCATGGAACCAGAATCGAGGTACTGATTCGTTCAAATAAGTAATTTAAAATAAAAAGAATACCAGTACATCTATTTCTGCATTTCCCTGGGAATTGGGAATTGAGAAAAAAGTGCAATAAATGAAATAAAGAAAATTTTCTAATACGAAATTGCTATTTCCCGCGGCACGGAATACTAGTTATGAAAAAATTGCTGTAATTTATTTCTCAATTCCTATTTCACGATGTACAGGAATAGGGCTACAGATGTACTCATAAAGAAAGAATAGTAGACAAGATAGTAGACTGGGCATAAATAAAAGACGCCAGAATAGTACATTATGATGCTAGGATGTAAAGCTAAAGATTTTGGACGCATGTGGAGTTTGCATCCACATTAAGTCCAAAATAGCTTACGTCCGTTTTTTTTTTTTTTTTTTATTAATTAGTTAGACATGTTTAGCACACTAAATATGAAATATTAATTATTTAGACTCTTTGAATATCCGAAGATACCATGTCAACTATAAAGGAAGGAGATGAGGAAAATGGAAGGAATGGGGATATAGGGATAACTATACACTCAAAAAACGATATGTTTGCCTCAAACACTTTTTGCAGGAAACGAGAAAAGTGTTTGGAAGTATTATTTGTTCCAAATAATATTGTTGTTCAAGGAAAATATTATTTCTATTTGGTACAAATGTTCTTATATATTGGAGGAAACAAGAAGTGTTTAGAACAAACAAAATTTTTGTTTTCTATACACAAGAAATGTTTGTTATCAATGATAGAAAGCTTTTGTGGCAAACAATTATAACATAAAAAGTGTTTGCGAAAAATACTTTAATATTTATTCCAAACAATAATTTGTGTTTACTAGAAACATGTAGTGTTTCTCATGAATGATAAGAATAGTTTATTACAAACGATAACATATGACAAGTGTTTGTTTCAACTATCTTTTATAGTATAATATAGGGTGTAAAAAAAACAACAACTCCAATTTTAATTTTTTAGAACATTTTTTTGTATTTTTATTGTAATGTGTTACGGTTTATTATTTCTTTTATATTATGAAATTAAAATTATTTACGAAAAATTATTTTAGTATTTTATTATTTATGAAATTATTATTTAAATTAAATTAATTAGCTTAGTTTACTAGCAAAATTATTTTATTTTCATATATAATAAACTATTAGTGTTTTTATTTTCTTATTTTGCAAATGAAATAGATATAAAATTACGAATTTACGAATATTTTTAAATACTTGCAAGTATATGGATCAAATGTGACCGGCTCTAAAACTTGACAGCATAAACATTTTCAATTTTCTTCATCTTCATAATACCAATAATGAGTTACAAGCACTCCAGATTTTTATTTACTTTTGTGTAACTTAATTCATTTAAATTACTAGGATTACTTCAAATAACTAGCAATTCTTTAAAAGGTTCTTCCATCTTACGTTTATAGTAAGTATCACGTTATAGATTATATATAAATTACTGCATCAATATTTTTTCCTTTTGATGTACCATATGAAGTTGTTTATCCTACATTTAATTAATAAAGTATATTGATAATAAAATCACACGATAAAAACTTTTAGAAATACACTAACCTATTTTTACACACTTTTATTTTAATATCCACAGCTTTTTGAAGTTTTAGAAAAATAATTAATTTAATAAATATTATTAAATGGTTTTCAAAAAAAATTTTATCTCACAATCTTTTCTTTTTTCATTAAATCGTTAAATTTACAGTATTTAAAATTTTATTAAACTATATTAAATTTTAATAACAAACTACTACTCTTAATCAATACCAATGATGGACCAAAGAAACAAATGTCAAAAACTAAAAAGTTTACCCATAACAACGATTTTTTCCTACAAAAATTTGCTGTTTGCGATAAACACTTCTTTACCATATAATTTAACCCAAACAATCGAAGTGTGTGAAGCGAATGATTTCAATGTTTAGTAGAAATGATTAGTTTTAATTTTTGAGTTTAGTAGAGACAAACACCTGAAATGTTTGGGATGAACAGTAAACTGTTTGTATCAAATAATTAAACTATATAATTTTTTCGGTCAAACAGTATTTTCAATGTACTATTTGTAGCAAAACATTTTGGTTTGTGATCACAAATAATTGTTTACCACACAGAATTTTCTTTTCTACCAAACATGAGACAGTTTGCCGCAAATATTTGTTAAACATTCTTTTTTTTCAGTGTACTAATTTTTTTAAATGATGATGGACATTTGCTTTAAATGCCTGAGGGGAAAATTCATCGGGAAATACAGAGGAAGGCATTGAGTTCCATAATTTGGCCACTCTATTAAAATAGTCGTTTTGGAAGGACACAGTTCTACAACGAGGTATTTGGACAGCAAATGGGTGAGATAACTCTGAAGTTCTTGTTCGCCGATTAAGGTGGAAGGATATTTTGAATTTCCTTAGAGGAGAATTCGCTAAAGTTATATTTATAGGAGATTGACAATTCAGCCACATTTCTTCTGTGCTGGAGTGAATCAAGCTGGTCCGTTAGTTCGGTATTACCAATCAACCGCATTGCTTTTCTCTGTACAGAGTCTAGACATTTTATTGTTGACTGACAAGCACCTCCCCAAACATGACAGCAGTACTCCATACATGGACGAATAAAGGACTTGAAGATTAGCAAAATTTGCTCGGGATTGAAATACTTTTTACATCGACTCAAGAATCCTAATTTTTGCATTGCAGATTTAGCGAGGTTGAACACATGTTTATTCCATTTCAGGTTATTTTGAATATCCACTCCAAGAAGTCTAACTGATTCAACCTCATGCAATTCCTCATGGTTTATTTTAATAGGAAAATTTTTATGTCGCTCGATTCGTGAAAGACGGTATAATTTGGTTTTGGTTGGATTAAATGAAACAAGATTACGATCACCCCATTCCATTATACGCTCCAGATCTTTGTTGATGGAATCAATTAGCGGCTCTCTATCAGTGGTAACTGCAGTATGAGATCGAAATTTAGGAGATGCATGTGATGCATGTAATGTGCTGTCATCAGCAAAACTATGGATTGGGTGCACTGTGGAAATAAGTAAGTCATTAATGTATAGAAGAAACAAGGTTGGTGAGAGTGCCGAACCTTGGGGAACCCCAGCATTGGTTGTGAAAATATTGGATGTGATACCATCTAAATTAACATGAAATTGGCGACCTGTAAGAAAACTATGAATCCATGAGACAGTAAGATGGTCTATGCCATAAGATTTTAATTTAGCTATAAGATTTTTATGCCACACTTTATCAAATGCTTTAGAAATGTCAAGTGAAATACTAAATGTTTCACCGTGGTTTTCCAGCGATTTGTTCCAGAGATGGGATACGTAGGCTAACAGATCACCTGTTGCATGACTTCTACGAAAACCATACTGCTTATCATCAATAATTCGCGACATTTCTAAATAATCTATCAAATTGTAGTTAACATATTTTTCAAATATTTTAGCTAAAACCGACAGAATTGCAATTGGTCTATAATTGTTAGGGTCTATCTTACTGCCTTTCTTTGATATGGGTTGAACGCTGGCCAGCTTCCAAGAATCGGGAAATATTCCGGTTTTATAAGATAAATAGAAAATTTTTGTTAAAATTGGAGCTAGTTGTCTAGCAAAGTTTTTAAGAATGAGGGGTGGAATACCGTCGGGGCTAGCAGATTTGTTGATATTGAGATAAAGAAGCATTTTCCGTACAATGTTACAACGAAAAATAATTGGTTTCATTTTTGTTACAACTGGGGGAATGAGTGTAGGAGAATGGGGGGGTTCAACTATGCTTGAGTTCTCTGCGAAAATACGACCCTAAAGATCCGCTTTCTCTTTCGAGTCGCTCACGGGAATGTCATTCAGAACTAAGGTTGGAATAGAGGATCGAGTAAAATTGCTCTGGACTGATTTAACTGCCTGAAAGAAACTACGAGAGCCAGATGGGTGCTCGGCGAATTTCTTTGCTTTCTTCTGGATAAACGCGTCTTTGTCCAAGTCTATTTTGAATTTACTAATATTTCTGGCTTTCTTATAGGCGCTATGGGTTTCAGGTGTTTTATTAGCATTATACGTCTTGAATGCTTTGCGTTTATTCCTCACTGCCTCATCAACATCCCGTGTGAACCAAGGCTCAGTTTTAGGAGTGATTAATCGATTTGGAATAAACCGCCGCATTCCTTCTTTTATGATTTCAGAAATTCTTATTGCCGATGTGCTAGGATCTTGATCAACACAACAAATAGTTTTCCAAGGTGTTTTATCATAAAAGTTTCTCAGTCCCTCCCAGTCAGCGCGTTTATAGTTCCAAACCCGTCGAGGATTTGCTTTAATTTGTGTCGGTGATGTAAATTGCTGATATTAGTAAATGGTCCGATGTTCCGAGGGGTTGTTCTACTTTTGTCTTCGTAGTATCTAGTTCGTTTGTCAAAAACAGATCCAGCAAATTATTGTTATGATGTGAATTGTCTGCGATTCTAGTGGGACACTCTATCATTTGCGTCAAACCGTGATAATCTGCGAGTATCAGTTCGGCTTGCCTTCCTACGTCGTCAGTGCACGATGAATACTTAAGCCATTCTTTATTATGAATATTAAAGTCTCCAAGAATGGCCAGTCTTGCTTTGGGGTAGTCCGTGGTAATCTTGTCTAGATTAGCCGATATTTTATCGAAAAAGGGACATCCTGGGGGAGAATTTGGGGATCTGTATAATCCTATTACAAACATAGTTTCATCAACACCTGAGATCTTCAGTGCTATAGAATTATGGTGCTTAGAGTTCAACTCGTAGGCCTTAATTCTCATACATGAAAGTGAATCTCGAACAAATACACAGACAGCATGCTTGTTATAAAAGGAATGTTCCAATTCGTAACTAGGTATCCGGTATTTATCGAGATCCAACTTCGATGCTTTGCCACTAACAATTGTTTCGGTGAGAAACAATATGTCAGGTTTATTTTTTTCAATGTAGTGATGAACCTCGTTTAGATTCGAATTGAGTCCTCTTATGTTGGTGAAGTCAATGCTAAGCTGTTGGTTCACTCTGCGGCCATTCTGTTGAGACAAAGACTTACCCTTGGACATTGCAGGTAAAGCTACTGAAATTCGGCCAGGCCTAAATTTCAACACTAAACAGTACAAAAGAAACTGGGTATCTCTGTCACAAAAACACGATAGCAGATTTCATGCAACAGTAGCACGATAAGAGAAAAGCAAAAAAAAAAAAGGTGGGGACACAAAAGACACTAACAAAATTGAAGAGTACAAATAGAGGGTTAAAAACTAAATTCCTAACTTTTGTCAAAAAAAGACATTTCATAATCAACTAACTGATATTTTCCAACTCCTAAAATAAGTCCGAGGTGGGAGGAGCTAGATCATGTCAAAAAATTTCACAAAAAATATCTCAATCAATCCAAAAAAAAAATCACTAACTAAAAAGAAATTTTTTGCTTTCTGTTACTAAGGCAAATTTGCGCTTTAAAATAATAAATAAATTTATTACATCAAAGAAATAAAGGTAAAATTTTACCTGCCTACCCCTTAATAACAGTAAACACAAAATACCAAATAATTTTTTAATAAAGAACAATCTCACCAATTATATAATTGTCTCCGCCTCCGTCCTTCAACTCTTCTATTTTTATTTTTATAAATACTAACACAAACACTATAACACTTATTAGCTACTTATAAACACTTATCAACACTTATAACCACTTATTTTCGATTACTTTTGTTTTTTTTTTGTTTTTGATTTTCTTTTAATTTAGGAGACTACCTTCCTCGTCCGACTCCGAAATATGAATGATCGTGCATCATGTACTATTTTTTATTCGCCGCAAGCACAATATTTAAAAAAAAAATGTTTATTCTAAATTAATAGTTATTTATTGTACAAAATGATAAAATTGCACTTTATCCTCGAGAGCTATTTTAGCGTCGAGGCGTCAGCATCGAGAAGATAATGAAATTTTATCGTCGTGTGGAATACAACATTTTTTTCTATAGCAATTGTTAAAGAAGACCAAAAAATGCCGAAAAATAAATGATAAATTTAATTTAAAAGTATCAGGAAAAAAACAGTTTCACGAAAAAATGAGTATAGGTAGGCTTTGATAACTTTTTTAGTTTTATAAACAAACAAACAAATCAATTTTTTTTGTTTTTTGCAAAAATTGCATTTGAAAACTAGATAGTTTGGGTTTGTCAATATGTGCGATATTACAGAAGAAAACTGCCTTCTGATATGGAAGAGGAGGCTTCAGAGACAATTCGTAGATGGCCTGAAATTTTGAATTGCCTGAAAACTCGCGGATGGTACATCAAAGAGAATACCTGTGCTTTCAAAAATGGAAAAACTTGAAGAATATCAACAGAAAAATACTTTATCTACCCTTGCTGTTAAAGTACTACTTTATCTACCCTTGATGGTAAAGTGCTATTTTTCCCTCTAATTTTAGTTGATAATAGCACGTTTTAACAGTTGCTATAGAAAAAAATTATAAATTTGCATAAATTTTGAAATAAAAATATGTGGAACAAGCTACCTTTGACATAATATTTGTTATTTTTTCCAAATTATTGTATCACTATTTTTTTTTTTATTTAGCGTATGGTTTTTTTTTTTGTGACAAATTAAAAATTAAACTTAAAATAGGTAGACTCTTCTATGAAATCCACCTAAAACAAAACATGGATACACATTAAATGAACTTACAATCGATTTGATTGCGCGTCTATGAGTAAAAAAGTAAAAAGTAAAATATTTGAACATTGGGCAGTACATTTGAACATTAGATGTTTACATCGAGCGAGTCTATCCATGCTACTACGTCAGAAGTTGCCAAATGGATGTCTGAGATGTCACCATTGTACCGTCGAATTGGACACACAGTTGCAATGTGTTTTATGGTTTGTTGTGGAGCGCCGCAGTTACACTCAGGGGACTCTGAAATGCCCCACTTGTAGAAAGAATTAGCACAACGTCCATGATTTGTTCTTATTCGGTTTAGTGTAGTCCAGGTATGACGTGGCAGATCGAAACCAGGTTGTGTAGAAGTCGGGTTAGTAATAGAAAGGACAGTTAAGTGTTGTAATAATGCCAGGAGGTGTCCCAGGCATCCAAGATATTAAAATTAGTTGCCAGCAGGTTGCTGACAGTTTTATGTAGAGGCTTTCTTGACTTCAATCGACAACGAGTGTGGTCACCGTAATATTCGTACAAGGGTAGCGTGATGTTGTTGGTTACCTTTTAATGTTTTTTAATGTTCACGCATGAGAGCATGCGAGCGTCTGAGTGCATGTGGTGCGATATTGCTTAACACAGGGGCCAAGGAAAAGGGGTCGATCTGATAGTACCATTTATAGTACGCATCGTGGCATGCAGATGGCAGTCAACTTTTTGAGTATGTGTGCTAGTGAGTATGTGTGCTATCACTATGACAACATAGAAAGGGTGGGGTTCTGTGGAATGAAAAGAAAGCAACTGTTCAATTCATTCGTAAGATACCAGGGAAAAAATCTTAATATTAGAATATTAGAGCAATTCTTCTAGATTACATAAACTTTAAAATTTCAATGGGGGGGGGGGTTTGAACCCAAACAAACCCGTATGTCGCTACGCCACTGTCTTCTCGTATCTAGTATCTGGTATCTGGATCTGGTATCTAGTATCTGGTATATGGTGTACCTGGGACCTTTTATCTAGTATCTGTTATATGATATCTGGTATCTAGTAATTTGTAAGCGATATCTGTCTTTCTGGATCTTGGCTCTCTTGGATCTGCAATTTTATAAGAGTACTATGTTTTGAATACAACAAATATCAATTAAGGAATAGAATAAGCAAGTTTTATATATTCAGAACTAATACAAAACATATTATTTCACAGATAAATCAAAACAAAATATTATATTTTGTTATTAAAAATAACACAGTTATTCTTTGCACTTTTCTTAATATTTTAATATAACATAATTTCTCGTAAATCAAACAACACTCCAGAGTTCTACAATAACCAAAACATAATCCAATTTTAGCCGAACTGAATTTTCCTTATTTCTTAACTGATATAGTACATTGTATATTAAGAGCAGAAAGTACGACATTGCTGCTCGTGCATGAAAGTTGCTGGTTGAGGCGTAGCCGAAACCAGCAATCATGTCAGAGCAGCAATGTTACTTTCTGCTCAAAGTATACATACTATTTTTTTAACGACTGCCGACATATTTGTTTATTATTAAAAAAGCTTAAATCATAATTTTAATTTTTAAAAAACAATATTTTTTTAAGTAAGATATGCGTTGCTAAGGAGGCATTTATATTATTTAGTTTTTGTTTAAAAAACATATCGAACGAACGTCAAGCTAAAAATTTAAATTAATAAATTATCTATTTTTAAATAAAAAATAATTCATAATATGTTATAAATTATTTAATATTATGTCTTTGTCTATTATGTCTTTTGTCTTACTTTCTGCATTAGAGCAGAAAAAATTAAAAAATGCACGCTAAACAGCAAAAGCCAACTTTCTGTTTTAAAATGATAGATAGAAAACATTATTTTCTATGACAGTCGTTAAAAAAATTATTTTAATAAAAACTTTCAGTCGATTTTTCTTACCGTATACAAAAAATTATAATTGGAACCAATGGAAATGAAAACTGTGAACATAATTTTTCACAGCTAACAGATTTTAAAATACGAAAATTTCTTTTTTATATTTTCATTTTAAATATAAAAGAAATTTTGGTTATGACGTGCACGTATAGTAAATTATGTTTAAATTTTATATAATTGCAATGTCTTTTTTGAATAGGAGGTACGGTACATTAAAGGCATTAAAGATTTTTATTCCCAAAAGAAAATGTTCATTTAAATTTATTTTACCGCTGGAAAAACGTAGTTTCTTTAATTTAAAATCTAATTCTTTGTTTAACTTTTTTCTAGAGAAAATGAAATATAATCCATAACACCTATTTTGTACATATCATCATACAAAAATTAATTATTAAAAATCAACATTCAAAATAATTTTAATATTTAATACATTAATTTTTAAATCCTTTTTTATAGTCCAAAAACATAAAGCTGGAAAAATAAATTTATATTAATATTAACATTTATAAAATACAAATTCATTCTGATATTTTTAAACCAAAAAGGACGAAATTATGAATTTAATTATAAATTTTTAACCCCTAAAAACTTATATTATTTAACCTTTTTTGTGAATCGATTTGAATTTAATTACGATTTTATTAGGAGATTGTGATTTTTATTTTTAAATAAAAAATAGAAATAACTTAAAATAAAGATTTATTAAACGAGCTTCAACGTTTTGTTTTATCATTAAGTCAGCAATAATTAATGTATGCAATATTGTATAGTTAAAGTTTAGTTGGTGACACATTTATATTTCTGTCGTTCAAGGTTGAACTTTTTTTTCAAAACCTGTATAAATCATCTTTTGGAAATTTAGATAGAGAAAGTTTTTCTGCTGGACAGTGATCACTAAGGAGATGTTGAGGTATATGTTTGAGGCATTATGATGCATCCAACATTATCTGAAACTTGCTAGTGACAATTTTTATCTATAAATTTGTCCATCATTAATTATCATTAACACAATTCCTAAAATCGGTAACGTTTTAGAATTGATGTGTTTACTGTAAAGGTACAAAAGTGGTTGCGAAAAATCACTATGTTAGTATAATACTTTTGACAATATATTTTTTCTATTCCTATCACAGTAAAATATCAATTACATCACACTATCCATGACATGTAAATTGATTATTACAACAAGTGTAACGTAATGAGAATCAAAGTGTTACGTAATATATATATACATATATAAATATTACCTAACAGTTTTAGGAAAATATGCTTTTTTCAAACAAGAATTTATGATATTATTGAAATTTTCACAGCTTTTAATAAGAATAAGAGGCCTGTCTTAATGTTTAAAGAGAAAAACCGGACAAGTTGGAGTCAGAAATCCTTTTTATACATTTTTAAATCGTAAATCAAATGTAATTTAAATATTTCAATTCATTTTGACACAGAATAATGCGAAGCCTACAACAATTTGTAAACTGTTTGCATTTAATTTATAATTAGTAGTTCATTTTTTTCAAGTAATTATACACGTTTGTGCATTATAACAAAGTCGCAGAAAAAGTATATAACAAAACTCGAGATGCAAACCATTTTCCATGCTCGTGAAGGTACTGCACTAGCCGCTACGTGCGCAATATTTTCCTTCGCATATACAATGCTATTTACAGCTCTAGGTATGTAGTATACTAATATAATAATTGCGATACCTAAATATGTATTGAAAATATATGGAAGTAAAGGTTGGTAGAGATTAAGTTCAAGTATAAGATGAACTACATAAATTCCAATTTCGACTGATTACTCAAATCATTCGCGAAACATATTTTTACTTTCCCACAGTTGAAAATGCAATTTATCGAGAAAAAAAACTTGCACACCCCAAATGTTATTGCTTCGGTTTTGAAAAAACCAAAGTATTGAATTCTCGAGCCAAAAGTAAAATTCTTACCCCCACTTTTTGGGCATTTCTCGACGTTTTACGACCTACTGATTCTAAAAAAGCAGCAAAAAAAATTTATTAAGCTGCGTAACTTAAAACAAGAAATTAATTTGAAATAATTACTAATAATAAAAACAAATGTATGTCTTCAAAACTATCTAAATCTAGAAAACGGATGGAGGGATTTCAAAAATTTTTGTTTCTAAAAATAGTAAGAGTCCATGTCAATGGTAAGAGTCGAAAAGACTATGTGTTCGATAGCTGTCCCGGAAGCGTGTCAAAAAAATCGTCAAGCGTGTCAAAACAAGGAAATTTGCATATTTTTTGCTTTTTAAAAAACGATCACTTTAAGTGATTACGAGTAGGAACACCGAATTTGAGAAATTTGAGAAATCTTGATGGTCAGGATAGGCATGTGAGGTCAAAAACTAGATTATTGCATTATAAGTTTGTCAAAAAATGTTGTAAAGTGTGTCAAAAGAATGATTTTCATTTTTTTTAACCAGTATCTGGCAAAAAACGAAATTAATTAGTTGTTTGACATGAAATTTAATCAAACATGAAATTGGACATGGAAATTTTTGATTTTATTAAAAATTTTGGAATATTTTTGGAATTCGGAAAAAGTTTGTATTTTTGATTTTGTTATAATTTTTGCGATATTTTTAGAATTTTGGAAAAGTTTTTTGAATTTCGAATTTTTGATTTGGATAAATTTTCAATTTTTGATTTTGTAATAATTTTTGGACTATTTTTAGAATTTTAAAAAAAGTTTGTATTTTTGATTTTGTTATAATTTTTGCAATATTTTAAAAATATTGGAAATAGTTTTAATTTTTGATTTTTTTATAATTTTCGCTTTATTTTTAGAATTCTGAAAAAAGTTTCAATCTTTGATTTTGTTATAATTTTTGGAATATTTTTGGAATTTTGAAAAAAGTTTCAATTTTTGATTTTTTAAGAATTTTCGGAATAATTTTAGAGTTTTGAAAAAGTTTAAATTTTTGGTTTTTTTATAATTTTTGGAATATTTTTTGAATTCGGAAAAAAGTTTGTATTTTTGATTTTGTTATAATTTTTGCGATATTTTTAGAATTTTGAAATAAAGTTTTTTTTTATTTTGTTATAGTTTTTGCAATAGTTTTTGAATTTTGAAAAAAAGTTACTTCGGTCTGAATTTGAAATTTTGCAATATTTTTAGAATTTTGAAAAAGTTTACATTTTTGGAATTTTGAAACAGTTTGTTGTTTTGATTTTGTTATAATTTTTGCAATATTTCGAGAATTTTGGAAAAAGTTTGAATTTTTAAAATATTTTGAAAAAAGTTTCAATTTTTGATTTTGTTATAATTTTTGAAAAATTTTTGAAAAATTTTTGAAAAAAGTTTGTAGTTTTGATATTTTATAATTTTTGCAATAATTTAAAATTTTTTGAATAAATTTAAATTTTTGATTTTGTAATAATTTCTGGAATATTTTTAGAATTTTGAAAAAAGTTTAAATTTTTGATTTTATTATAATTTAATTATTTTAGGATTTCTGAAAGAAAACTGAATTTTTGATTTTGCAATATTTCTCGAAACGCTAAATGGAGAGGTTTTTGAGTAGTTTTCTGAGTGTATCATCTTTTCACTCAATTATGTTAATATATGATCTGTTATATTTTTCCGACAACGAATTGATGTTTCGTGTTAGTTTTGTAATAAATTTCTAAACAGAGATAAAATACTTGTACTTTTACAAAGCGTTTTATGTTTAATATACATCGCTGCCGATAGCTAAAAAAATTGTCCTCATAAAAGTTTTATGCCAAAAACTATATCAAAATCCTTAACCAAAACCGAAGCCTTTATATCTCAGAGCTGTGAGATTTCAACCCCTTCATATTTTTTTCGTTTCTTATGGACCATCTTGAATCTAAATGTTTTTGGGCCATGGTGTATGTATATTGGTGACTTTTTGACGTTTTGGGTTGTTTTGTGATAAAAACGCATGGGATCATGATGGAACTTTGGTATATGATCCGGGTTCACTTAAAAATGGAAGATTTGGATTAATTTCAAAATTGAACAAAATAGCGGAGGGTTTCCGTCCCTCTTTATTTTTTCCGGTAGGGTTTTTCTTATAGATTTAAAAAAAACTCGAAATAATTGTACAATTTTGAATCAAATGAAAAAGTTACGCAAGTCTATGGAAACAAAATTCAGTTTCCTCAGAGAGTAAAACAAACAAACAAATACCATTTGACAGATGTGGATGCACGTTAAAAATTGGTTATGGTGATTGGTTGACTAAGGAGCATAAAACATTCGACAGATGTTCATACACGCTAAAAATTGGTTATGGTGATCGGTTGATTAAGAAACATACAACATTCGTTCGTCAATTAAGTTTGCTACACTTTTAACGCAAATATGTATTACAAAAGTCTTATTAGTTTTTGTATGACATTGAACAACGTAGTGGACGCTCCCGTCCGACCACCTGTTTTTTTAAAGCTCAAAAACATCGGTCCATTTTCTTCGTTTATTCTTCGTCCTTTCAAAACCTTTTAAATTTATTTATTAATTTAACAAGTTTATTTAAAAATTGAATTGTCATGTTCATAGATATACAAATCAATTAATTAATTGACTAAACAACTTATCGCTCTTGGGAAATTATTTCAGAAAATTCAATTTACTGAGTAGACAGTTATATTAACCAATTAGAAACGAATCGAATCAGTCTTCTTTTCCTTAATTTAACGACCGACTGACAAAACAAACATGTAGAATTTTCTTTTCCTATTTAATTTTTTTTTAAACTAAACTACACTATAAAGTATATGAAAAGAAATCCTCTAATTTTTTCTTTCCTTAATTAAGCTACACAATTTATCTACTAATCAAAAAAAAATTAAGTCTGCATGACTAAGAAGACGGACACAAAAAAAAATCACTCAAACAATTAATTTCTTTTTTTCTCTAAGATATTCTTTTTACTTTATTTAAGAACGATCTGGAATTTAAATTAACTCAATTTTTATTAGTTATTAAATTGCAAAAACTAATACATATATATCAAAAAAATTTTGAATATCACACCAATTTTATATCCATTTTCCTTTTTAAATAAAAAAAAAATCAAACAAATGGGGAAAAATTGGCACCGTAATTGGTTGATTATATTCACCGAACTGTCTTTCAAATACAAAATGTACAAAATGAATCAACAACATATCTAAATGAGACAGCAATTGATGAAAATCATTGCAAACAGGGTTGAGAAAGATATGAATAAAAAAACGATAGGTTGTATTGATCGCGTTGATTTGTGCAAAAAAAAGTTTTCCGGAGCGGGGACCACAGCTTTGTAACAGCTGGAGCTTCAAAGGTCTTCCACGACTTACCGTCCAAAAATTAATCACTTCTTTGTCATTCGAATCTCTTTTTTTTGTCAAAGTTTCATCAAAATTGATTAATGATCGAAATATGTATCCTCCTAATAAACATTAAAAACATTAATAAACCTTGCGCCAAAAAACATTTTTAAGCCCATTGTTTAAGTCTAAAACCCACTTAATAATTTTGGGGAACTTTAATGGATCCAAACAGAAAGTTCTGTAAAGTTTCAACTCATGGACTTGCTTTATTTTGTTTTGCTTTTATATTTTATTACCACAAACTGGCAGCTGAAGCAGTTTTGCGCATACAGCACAAAATTTTAAATAAACCATGCCTTCAACCTTTAGTCTAATGATCACCGTTTTTAGTGACCGAGAGTCTTAAGACTCAGTAACATCCGATTGTTTGAACTGAACTCGTGATCTCGAATAAATTAATTGATTTTAAAACTATTGTCTACCACAAATCTATTCACTAAGAGTGAAAATGTTAAAATTTAAAAACAAAAACATAATTAATTTATCCATAAATACAAAATAACCAACGAAAATTGATTCTTAGTTTTACTATTTTCAATTCATCACCTAATCATTATTTTGTTTTTACCAGCAAGAGCTTTTATTAATAATTTTCTTTAACTTTATTGTTATATTCTTTTAATTTCATTCAATCTATTTTTTCTTTATTATTTTATGCTTTTCATTAAGGCAACGAGTATAACATAAAAAATATCAAAAAATTTCTTTAGCGTTTTTCTTTTATTTAATTTTTTTTTCTCTACTTAATATAAAAGGAACGTGACTTGAAATTATATAGAAAAGAAAAAAAAGAATGTATTTATAAATTGTTATCCCTTCCAAAGAAAGTCGTTCCACAAGATGTAAGATGTTCGGGAATGAAAAGAAAATAAACTTTTATTGTCAATTGATCTGAATATTAAAACCTTTAGATTATTTTTTATGTGTAAGATTACGAAGTAATTATTATTTCGTTTTTGTCTGTTGCTTTTGTGATTTAAATCTATTAATCCTTTTACTTTTTTTTCTTTTTTTAAGTTCCATCTGATCGTGTACCGATTGACGGTGATGTTTGGGTTTTACTAATAAGAGATGCAAGGCCATCAGATTCTGATAACTATATTTGTGAAGTGAACACAGATCCAGTAATAAGAAGTTTTCACACCTTGCGAGTGAAAGCAACAAAAGGTATTACAAAATCAACAGATTCGCCAGAATTCAGTACTTCACCAATACCAACCAAAACAACAACTGAACTGACAACTTTGTCACCTCTAGCCACTCATGATTTTACAGAATGTTGTCAATCGTTAAACGTATCACAAACCTGTATTGGATTTTGTACGGTTCATAATATAGTGGAGGGAACAACCGGAAATGAAGCAGAAAATTGTGAAGTTGATTTTCCAAATATTGTTAAATGTATGGCAGATGGTCGAAATCATATTCCATGTTGTGAAAAAGCAAAAGTTCCAGATTTATGTCAAGATATGTGTCGTGGAGAATACACTCCATTTACTGATTTTCTTAAGTCACGTGTAACCTGTGTTGCACATACATTACCAGCACTGAACTGTATTTTAGAAGGAATTCAAAATCTACCAAGTGAACCGGAAAATGTTTATATAGATCCATTAACCGAAAAATCGTTACAAGTTTCATGGTCACCACCATCAAATTTGGGAGACTCAGTCAAACATTATGTTATAAATGTAACTATTCTACACTCATTCGATCAAGATAGCGTTGAGAATGACACATCAGATATAAGTATAAGTGTTTCTGGAGATATAGATTCAACAATTATTTCAGATTTAAGACCGTTCACAATGTATTCGATTACAGTCACAGCATTTAACGACCATGGCTCAAGTTTACCTAGCTATCGCGTCCGTGCGTTAACATTAGAAAGTGGTGTTGGAAAACAAACAAGTGTAGCTGAAGTTCCAGTTTTACCGGATGTTCGTGGATGCTGTATGAAAAATGGAATGACACATCGTATTTGTATAGATAAAATGTGTGATCCTAAGCGTGCTGATTTTACAGAAGTTCCAGATTTAATGGTTTGCGCTCCGTGGGCAAACATAACATTTTCATGTTTAGCAAATAATATTGATCATTCACCTTGTTGCAAATCACGTGGAATTCCAGAACAATGCTTAGCACTGTGTACTGGTAGCGTTAAAACAATAAATTATAACTTTTTTAAGTGCCTTCAATATATGTCGGACTATAGCAGTTGTTTATTACAAGGCTATGGTGTATTAGCCGGGCCCCCTTCACGACTAAAAGCACCACTGATTGCTAGTCATTTTGTTATTTTGCAATGGTCTCCACCAAAAACACTACCGGATACCGTTACATCATATCATTTACATTATAGAAAGCTTGGAAGTGGTGATGAATATACAGTGGTGGAAAAAGATCATCCACCAATGATTTTAGAAGATTTAGATGCAGCAAAATATTATGAAGTTTTTATTGTTGCACTAAATGCACATGGAAAAGGTGGACCTTCACCAAGACTAGTTTTCCAAACAAAACATAAAGTGGAAAAAGATCAAAATACCCCACAATATAATATAACATCCTGTTGTCAATCGTATGGGCTATTGCCTCAATGTCAACCTTTATGTACATATGACATTAAAATGTCAGATTTGAAAAGTTTAGATAGCGTTTGTCAAAATCAATTAGGTGTATTGATAAAATGTTTTGCTGGCTCACGTGATCATACACCATGTTGTCAAAGACGATCTGTTACACCACAATGTATATCAGCTTGTCGTGGTGTTGTTTCACAACCACCTGCTGATTGTTTTCCGTTTGTTGGCAATATTATACAATGTTTCGAAGAAGGAACGAATAATATTCCAGGACCAGCTGAAAATCTTCATGTTACCATGGTTACAAATTCAAGTATATCTCTGCAATGGGCCGCATCAGAAGACGATATGAATAATACGGAATCAAAAATTATCGATTTTCTAGTACAATATGGAACAGTTGATAATATGACGGTGCGTGAGACAATAGTTAAAATGGATCATGTAAGTAATTTTAAGTTTTGTCTATCCATTTTTAATTCTCAATTTTTGTAACAAACGATATTTTTAAAAAAAAGCTCAAAACCAAACAGTTACGTGAAAATGAAGTTTCTTTAATTCTTTCAAGAGAATAAATAATTTCGCTAACAAGAACATACAAATTTTTAATCATGAACTTCCAAGTTTACAGTATTTTCGGTTTTTAAAAAAAAAAAACTAAAATTGAACTTTGATTCCGAAACGATAAGCAAAAATTGAACAAAAAAAACATAAAATAAGGAAAAACAAAAAATTGAAAACTAAAAACTATTAGTTCTGAACGATAAAGTTTTTTCCTTGAAATTTTATTTTTATTCCATAACTTTGTTTCCTGGCACAAAAAAAAACAACTTTTGAAATAAAATCTAGTGAACCGCAAATATGGGAAAAGAAAATTTACAGAAATAAACGTAATCGGCAAGTATAATTGGAATTACGGATTCTATATAATTTATGAAATGAAAATAGGGAATTAATTTGAGATCGTTTATCGAAGTTATTGGATGTATCGAGAAAATTAAAGTTGTGATTTGTTGAGTTTAAACAATGATTCTGTTGATTGGGTTTTAAAAAACAGAATTTGTTTTATTAAAAATATTTTAAGAAATGATAATAAATTTAACAGTAAAATAGGATGAAACTGAAATACTTAAATCTGAAATACGTTACACTAACAGATCCCTTATTGAAGGTCCTGCCGCTGATAAAAATTTGTAAAAATGTTTTGAAGCGTTTGTTTTAACTATTTCAAAATAAAAAGTGCTGGTTACAGGTTATGATAACAACCACTGTACCTATACAATGTGGTCAGAATTTCATATGGTGTCTATTTGTCTGAAGCTCACTTAATACGGTTCATCATTATTAGTGTGACAAGAACACTCTAGTCCTCTGGGCTTGGTTTTAATACTTTCATTTCTCACGAGAGGTACGTTTCCAGGAAAAGAGCAGCTCTCTTGAGCTCATTTGCGGTAAACGTATAACTCTGCCTTATAAGCGAAGTCTTGATCTCAACACCGATCTTGCCTATACCTATATGCAGCGTAGCCCTACAGGCATTGTGGAGCTATTGTCACGAAAGGTTCGAAAGCTTTTTCTTTTATCCGTTCTGATGTCTCTTTTATACGTGGCTAGCATCCTTGTATATTCTGCGTAGTTTTCGGTTTGTGTAGTTCTCTTAAAAAGTATTTGTACTCCTGCTTTTCCACTGGGTGCAGCTTACACCACCATTTAGCATTCTTATGCTCTTCTACAGAACAGCTGCTTTTAAATGCTTTGGTGATTTACCCACTTCCCTCACAGCTTGTTCCAGTGCGGTGTAGCTTATCAGTCTCTCTAACTGTTTCTTGTTGTAAATTTTTTCTCAGATTGCCTTCAAATAAATACCTCTAGAAAATCAAGAATTATGAGTAGTTTGAACATAATACACCTATTATATGACAAGAAGGATCATTAGATAAGTCTTCAGTTGTTGATGAACGTCATAAGCAGATCTCCCACAGTTAGCACCAACACCTCCTGTTTTTCCCTAGCTACGAAGTAAACTGATGCCTCCACTATCTTCCGGCCATCAGCTCTCTGGTAAAGAAATCCCCTTAGACCAAAATAATCAATGCTTTTCTTAATCATACTGCAAGCTTGGTCCCATTAAACTAGAGTTTGCGAGTTTTAATTTTCATTTATTGAACAATTTTGTCCCACAGCTTATGCTGCTATACCGTGATGAAAGTTCCTTAAAGCCACTCCAAAATTACCTACTTATGTTACTAAGGATGATTATGTGATGTCAACTTTGTCACTTCAATAACAGTAGTTCATCCTCATTCTCAGGAGTGTTTTTACAGCTACCAGAAGTTTCTATATGCTGTCTGGATCGATCTCCTGAACCTTGCTATCTTCCACCGGTCCTGCTCCATCTACCTGCCATGGTCCTCTCATCAATCCCTAGTGGATATTGTCTCTCTTTCCTGACTCAAGTATATGCGTACCTGCCTTTATCTTACGTAAAAGTGCTCCGAGCCCGTTGATTGAAGGCTTTTCATAATATTCTACCACATAATGTCCCCGTTTGAAGTGTATTCCTCCAACCTGGAACCTGTGGTCCCAGCGTTTCGACAATTATTTAAAGAATATAAACAAAGCTACAGCATTAACTAGTTCTATCGTCATCGTCAAAGTTATTAATAAATTATTCAAACGGCATCAGAATCATTTACATCCTCATTAGAAACTAATATACCAAGTTTTAGAGCCATAACTGTAAAGTAAACAAGTGGTTACTACACCCCCACCCATTGTGTGTATTTTTACCTCTAAAACAAATCAGTCCATAATTGCATTGCCCCAGACTATTTACCAAAGTTATATCATATTATATCTGTAGGAAGTAACGCAAACCCAAAAAATATTCATATTAAGTTTAATTATCCTTTTAAATCTTAAAATATACACTTTATGGTCTGTGAAGGACTCTTTACTCCCAAAACGTATTTTTCTATTACCATGAAAATGGAATTTTTATTTGAAAAAAGCCAATTTGGTATCCATAACTAAGGGAGTTTATTTGGTGTTAATATTTTTTAATTGTTTTAACAGTTGTTGTTCTGCTATATATTAGACTTTTGAAGGGTTTGGGAGATATTTTATAGATGACACTAAATTTTGGATATTTAATAAATAAATGTAATATTAACTTTATGGGATATTTGCTTCATACAGTTTTTTATTTTATTGTGTTGTTATTTTATTATGATTTTGATTGACAATAAGATAAATGTCAATTTTGTTGTAGAATGTAAATGAATGATTTATATGGATAACGTATAGAAAACGTTTATCATTTATTATTATTGGAGGAATTGTAGTTGTGCCCTTTTTTATTATTTCAAAATTTTGAGGCAAAATGGCGTTGATTCCATTACATAAACTTTGCCAATTATGGAGATCGAAATAATAGAGTTTAGTCCTCATTTTGTTCGTAACCGTGGTTGATTGACTCTTACCAAGTAAGTTTCTTCTCATATTTGTTCCTATTTAACATCAAAAGCAATTTAATATAAAAAAAAGTCGGACCATTGTAGAATAAAATTCGATTTTTTTATTCGAGTCGAAAAAAATTCGCTCGCCAAGGGTTCCGTGAATGTAAAAGAGCACAATATCAAAAATAATTTACATAAAGTTGCGTTGTATAGTCTTTATATTGCCAGACCATAGACATATAGCTGATAATGTCAGTATATTGTTTGCTTGTGTTGCTTAATAGCTAATCATTCTCGCTACTATAATGCGTTCATCACTAGCTTGTATTTCTCGCTTTTAATTTCATCACTTCAGTTAGCACCACTTGTTTCAAATTTAAGAAGTAATTAACTTCTTTTTATTCATATGATGCTATAATGTTGATAAAGCAACAATAGTTATACTCGTGTACGAATTTTAAATAGTATTCCTCAAAAAACGGTAGTATCTTCTTAAAATATATTAATGAAGATGTAACAGCAATTCTTCATAATTAAAAATCTCTCATCATTTCATAATATATTTACACTCATAATTTTATTAATATTATTTTACATTTAAAATAGATATATTGGTAAATTTGAATGATATATTATGTGGATTTATCACAAAACTAACAAAAGAAAATGTAAATTCCAAAACTTAACAAACTACTAAAGAATAGTATATTCTTGTATGAGCTAGAATGAAGGCAATTCTTCACGAGGATGAAGTTTCCCGGAACGAGCGTAGCGAGTGGAGGGAATCATCCGAGTGAAGAATTGCCTTCATCCTAAGCGAATACAAGATACTATTTTATCCACGACTACAAATATTTCAAATAATTTGATTCATGTTTTCCTGTACAAGTTTGTATCGCCATATTGAATGAAATGAAAAACAAAACCAAATATGTTTGTTAATTTTAGATTTTATATATGTATTGTTTTTGTTTTAACTGGTTTATATTACTATACCAACAAATCAAGTTTTTAATTTGTTAGGGGAATTTTGAATAAATAAAGCGTAATAAAAGAAATAAAAAAGAATTTGATATATAGAAAAGGAATGAATACAATTACAATGAAAGATATACGCATGGAAAGTATATATTCTTTAGTAGTCGTGGATAAAACTTGTTTCTGTTGTATGAGAATTTTCAATAATGAGAAAACAAAATTTTTGATTATTTAAATTTTGAAAAGAAAACTAGATGCAAAGTATTTTAATGAAAACTAGATTGAAAAATTGTACCTAAAATTTTATTAATCTATTGCTAATAGTTTAAAAAAAAATTTAAAGAAGATTTTCAAATAAAGCAAACGATTAAATAAAACAGCCACCACATAACCATAAAAAATAAATGTTTCTTCGTAAATGTCAACAGTAAATGTCAATCACATGTACATTGATCGAAATGACACAAAAAATGTTACTTGAGGTTAAATCTCATCCATAGACCTGGGGGATGAACGGTCTGCAAGGTGCACTTTTTTGACAATAACTCAAAAACTGTGCACCGCAAAATTCTAAAAACAATTGCGATGTTTTTTAAATTAGGTGCGCTCTTTCAAATGACACCCCACTCATTTGGGGTCAAAAAAGGTTAAAAAAACACACAGAAATATAATTATTTGAGACTTCGCTATAGTTTTCATTCAAAATTTACCAAGCATTCTGCCTCTGTGAATTTTTTCAAATTTTTCTGTCAATCAGCGTCGAAACGTAGGGGGGAAGGTATGCGGTCTGAAAGTTGCACTTATTTTACTATCAGTATGTGACAATTTTTTTATTTTTAATCAAAAACTTACTAATTTTTCTATCATTTGAAATACATTTTAAGATTCTCGATCAATTAGGTTCGGAGCTAATCGAAGAAAGAAAATATAACGAAAACGCCATATTCAAAATTATACAAAAAAATGGTGCGGTGTAAAATTCTAAAATAAATGTTTAAGGAATACTGAACTGGAGCCCTTTCATATGATACTCTACTTGACTATAAAAAAATGTATTTTTTCAAAGGCACATCGTAGCCCTGTAAAACAAACGAAAACCATTTTATTTATATTTGTATCCGACATCTTGAGTGGACAGGTTATTTTTATACGCATCTCAAACTTCAGGTCCATAGCATATAATGTGAAAACACTATTTACTCTCACCAATAGGGTTCGTTATAAAAAGTGGAAAACCAAAAATATGCTTACCACCCTAACAGTAAACGTAAACACCACACTGTTGTTAAAGGATTTTTATTTGGAATAACACAAATGCCAAAAACTGAAAAACTAATACAAACTGCAATTGTGGAAACGATAGATCAGTTTCAAATAAGTGATTGGTAGGAAAAGGAGCACATATTAAAATTGAAATTTAATCAATTAAAATTGAAATTATTACCGAATTACTTTACTTTTTACGATAAATTTTTTAATCCGTCATTTAAATATAAATATCTTTGTCACCCAAAGTTTGCGTCACAAAATTTCTGAAAGTTTTCAAACTAAATGCATTTATTTTCTTCTATCATTTAACAATTTTACTTTGATTGAATATTTTCAGGAAATCAATACAACCAAAACAGAAATTGACCTCAACAATTTAGAACCAAATTCATTGTATAGAATTTCTGTTGCTGCTCGTGGAATACATGGAATCTCATTGCCATCATCAATGCTATTGATAAATACATCAAAAACAGACTATAATACAAAAGTTTTTGGTGCACCATCTCCACCGCATCTAATAACACTAATGTCGCATAGTGCAACCTGGGTTCAAGTATCATGGCAACCACCAGAATTTTCTCATCCTCATGAACCAATTACATATAAGTAAGTAATGAAGTATCTATTTTTACAAATAAAAAAATAAGATCTGGTTCTCCTAAGCAAATAATAATCGTTTTCGATTTCACAATTAAATGAGTTGGAAAATAGTTTTTTTATGTTTTCTTATCTTATATCTTTCTTTGTAGAATTTTTCACAAATCAACATCCGGAGACAAATTTACTGTTTCAGAAACAAAACTTTTATGGTCACGTATTAATAATTTGAAACCCAATTCACAGCACGTTGTGTACGTTGTTGCGATTGGAGAGAAAGGAATAAGTCTACCATCAGAAACTCTTGTTGCTTGGACGGATCCGGCTCTACCTGCTTTCGTTGATGTAATAATAAAAATATATTTTTTATTGATAAGAACTTTAAATCCAATATAAATTTTTATTTAAGCCACCAACAATTCATCCCTCTGATATTATACCAGAAGGAGGATCTATGACGGTTTTGTGTTTGGCTTTAGGCAATCCGGCGCCATTGATTTCTCTGTATATTGGAGGGCATTTAGTCAGACAAGATACATCTAGACATATGGTAACCGTGATTCATAATGTAACTACAGATATGGAGCAAGTTTCTTGCTATGCAGATAACGGTTATGGAATTCCGATGCAGGCTTCCAAAAAGGTTAACATTAGTTGTAAGTATTGAGAATTAGTAATAGCACGTACCTATCTAATGTCATTACCTTCATTTCAGACTCACCAAGAATACAAGCTTCCGGAATAACGGTAGCATCACTTGGTGAGCAAATTGATTTAAAATGTACTGTACGTGCAACACCAAGTCCTAAAGCTATATTTTGGCGTGATCAAGATGGACGAATTCCAGTTATTCAAGGTGGGAATTTTGAAATGTCATTATCAACCGATGAAGACGATTCCTCACTTTACACAATGATATTACATATAGCAAAATTAACACCTGATGATGTTGGAGATTACTATTGTCATGCTGAAAACGCTTTAGGATCACAAACCCGTCCTGTTTCCGTCCGAATGAGAAATACACCAGCGGTTCATAATATATCAGAATGTTGTATATCACAAAATGTATCATCAACATGTATGAGTGCATGCAGTTTTTACGTTGATATTGATGCTGTCATTGATCGGCCTGAATGTATTGTTGATTTTGATAAATTAATGAAATGTGCGGCAGACGGATCAGATCATAGAGCATGTTGTGCAATGTCAGACGTTCCACGAAAATGTTTGAATTGGTGTCGAGGTGAACCATTAGGTTTTTCAAGTGCTTGTGCTTTAACTCATATGAAATCTATAATTGGATGTTTCCAAACGAATCGAGATCGTTTACCGGGACCACCACAGAATCTAGTTGTTCAAATTATAGCAGTTGACGAAGTTTTAATATCATGGGACCCACCCGTGAAAAATCCACATATGGTTGAAGGTTATCGAGTTTTCTGGCATGACGTTGATCCAACAAATGATAATAATTTTTCAAATACAATCAATGGACTCGGCACAAGTCGATTGGATGCAAAAGAAACAAGTATTCGAATCGATGGACTGAAACAAGATGTTATGTATGAGTTAGTTGTTAAAGCAGGAAATCATTATGGTGCTAGTATATTAACGGAACCCTTACGATTTACACTTGGTGATCATACTGTAACATCAGCTACACACTCATCTAGTGCAACTACTGTTAGTGGAATTTTATCGGGTATTATTGCAATCATTTTAGCTATTGCCGCCATCGTATTTTATAAAAAACGTAAGACTGGACACAAATCAGCAAATGGTGTTGCATTTGAAAATCCTAGTTATTTAAGAGAAGTGAATATGGAACATGTACATGTAAGAAAATAAAAATATTTAGCTTAATTATTTTGAGATAAGCATTATTTAAATTTTTTAGATTCCAGCTGTATCAGCTGAAACAGCAACCGATTGGAGACAAGAATCATTACAGCCACCCCAATCATCAGCATTAGATTCAAATTCTGTTGTACCAATGGCAACGGAAGTAAATCCATCATTATATGAAGAACTTAAATTAGGGCATGAAGGTGCTGGTTTTAAACGACTTGTTTCATAGGAAAATTTTATATTTTAAATTTTTAAATTAAAATAAAAAAAATAATAATTATTATTAAATTGTAAATAAATTTTACTAATTTAGAGAATAGGTAAATAATTTTATAAAATACAAAAAGAACTATAACACAAAAGAAACATACACATAAAGAACACATAAAACATATGAGACAATTATTTTAAGAAATAAATTTACTAATTATTTTTTTTCTAAGAAAAAATTTAAGTATTTTATTAAATGTCGAAGAAAGCCATAGTATCGACTGATCTTGAAAAAAATATTGAATGGAAATAAGGGTATCAAAATCAGGTAGATGTAAGACTTACTTAACTAAAAGCACAAAATTTGTGTACCCGTCTTCAGATATATTTAGATAGCTATGTTACTAAGCTAAGTAATTCTCCTTATTCCACTTAATCTATTGTAACAACTCCTTTGTTTTTAATCCTTTCATCTGATTTTCAGTTTCATTACTGAGTCTAAGGCTCTAAAGTATACTATCTTAGGGAAGACGGGTTTTGGTTGATAGACAATAAAGCCTATCAGTCCTAGACAATACATCCTATCACATAACAAAATATGACATGGGCCAATATTTAATGGAAATAAAAATAAAATAAAAGATTAAAAAAACAAATTTTTTTTTTAATTTACAAATCAACAAAAACTGTTCTCATGCGGGAAAAAATTAGAGCTTTAGCTTTCTGGAAAACTGAAACCAATCCAAAATGCGTGATTAACACGGGAATGAGTCACAAAATAAAAAGCCAAAGTAAACATTAATTGTTGTTTAATATTCAATAGATATAAGTTTTACTTGTATTTCTCTACAGCTCATTCTCGTTCGAGTGATCATAATAAATAAAAGCCAATGGTTTGATACGAACTAAAAAATTATAACATTCACGATAATAATCAATAAAAAACAATGTTGTGAAAGATTTTGATTACTATATTTAAATTTTAAGACGATTTGTAAACAAACAACTTATTAGATGTTTCTCACTTACAATAGCCGATATATTATTATGAACCACAAACAATTGACTTCAATTACCCTATAACCTTCACAAATAAGCAATTACTTTAAAACGAATGCCGTTTGCTGACTCGAAATCACAGACTACAATTCAACTCTCGTTTTAACAAAAAGGGAAATTCTACCTAGCAGTTTCATTTATTAGCCCGTTTTACGTTTCATCCAGTCATCAAGTTTAGTAGACTTTAAAACGTGTATTCATCAGTTGACGTATGAGGACGTTAGATAAAACGTCTGCTAAAATAAAATTATTCTTCGATAAATATTTTTCAAATTTAATTAATTTTTAAACATTTGAAACAGAATTTCGTTTAAAATTAACTTTTGTTGCGCTACAACTATTCGTAAGCGCTTTTCGTAATCGTTTCCAAAACAATTTTCTTTCATCGGCTAATAACTTATCTGGAACATTTTTACCACCATCACCATCAGCAAGAAATGGAGTGTTACCATCACCTGTGGGCCATTTTATATACGTTTTAATTTGCATTAGATAATGTAAAGTTTTTGGTCGTTTTCGTCGGGGAATATCTTGGAGAAGAACAATTATTAAATGTTCTCGTCGCGTTTCTAGGAGTCTTTAACAAAAAATGAAAAGTTAGTTGATTTAAAAAAAATTATTAGTAATTTTAAAATTCGTACCTGTATTGAGCTAAATGCATTTCAAATTGACACCAATGACTTAGTAAAAAGTTTTCAGAAACTACCAAAAGAAGTGCTCTAGAGCGATCCATACATGAAATTATGTTTTCTATTATACTCAATCCAACTTGAAAATCTCTTTCATGCAAGCACACATTCAGCTGGTCGTTATTTTCAATGTTTGGTAGAAATTCATCTAAAATCCAATCTCGATTTTCATCACAGTAACTAACAAATACATCATACACATAATTTTGCTCATTGCTCAAATTCTCTCGCAACAAATCCTTTTCTTTATCCAAAAAACTTAATATTGTTGCGTTTTTGATCAACACAAAAAAGTATCGAATGTACCACCATTTATAAAAACAAACCAAATAAATTGAAAAAATGAATAAAACAACTGATACAATTACTATTAGCAAAATTTTTTGTGTTGCAAGCCGTTCAGTTCCCGTCCAATTTGATTCGCTAAAACATCGTTCCAATTCTTCAAAATAGAACCCCGTATTTGTTTTTGAATCAATACATTTATAATCTTTACGTTCAAAATCTAAAAGTTGATAAGTAAAGTCAAGATTAGCATCATGATCCATATTTGAATCAATTGTACAGTTCTTTATCGTTTCAGTTCGATTACATATAATCTCGATATTATCTGTTTTGAAAAGAAACTTTACATTTCGATTCTGCATTGCTCTTTCTTCACCATCTTCATCAGTTAATAATGCATTATAATTCGTTTTTGAATCTAAAAAGTAGTTCGAATAAATTCGTTCTAATAACTGATACATGTCTCTTTGAGTTGGAACTCTTGAACGATTTAAATCATACCGTACAAAGTTTTCTCCATCATGATATCCTGTTTCATAGTTGTAGTCATCGTCTGCCAGAATAAGATCTTCAGCTTCAGAATCATCTTTGCGAATTTTCTTCGTTACTGTGCATTCGAAGTTGCAACTATTTTTGGCAGCCATATCAATGAATTCTTTTAAGACACAATTACATATAAAATTATTTCTTCCAATCGAGAGAAATTTTAAACTAGAGAAATCATTCATCATCTCTGTTGTCATTAAATTTATGTTATTCTCTCTTAAATTAATATAAAGTAAATTGGTATTTGTTTGAAAGACTCTATGATACCAGTTGCTGATCTGATTCCAACTTAAATCTAAAATTTGAAGATATTTTAATTTACTTAAGATTTTATTTGTTAAACCATTCACGATATTTTTTTTTAAGTTTAATAAAACTAATCTTTCAAGTCCTCTTAACCAATCTAATGATTTTACATTAGATGATATCATGACGAGAATTTTTAATTTTTTTTCAATTCCCTCAAAAATGTCGGCACTTAGTGTTGGTGATATTAATTTATTTCCGGACATGTCCAAAACAGTAAGATCGGTTTTCTTGAACATTCCACGTATGAGAAGTGGAAAATTTGTATGACATAGACTTAAGCTGTTTAACAAAGGAGGTAGATTGGTAAAAGCTCTAACACTATCTGATAACAATTTAGAATAGCTCAAATCAAGTATATGAAGTGATTTCAATCCTTTAAATGTATTAGTGTCCAACAAGAGACCATGCACAAATGTTCCCAATACATCAACACCATTTTTCTTTATTATGAAATTATATGACAAATCTAAATGAGCAAGCTTTCGAAGGTCTATGAAGCTTTCTGGTAACAGGTTTGTAATTTTATTGCCTGACAGATATAATTTTAAAAGGTTTGGAGTTTCCGCAAATGAATTATTTTCAATGAAACTTATGCTGCAACTTCTGAGATCTAGCTCCCTTAAATTTGACAGAGTTGGAAAAGTTGCCCAAGTAATTGATCCTTGAATTAGAATAAAAATTGATTAGAATTTACTTACGTTAGAGAGTATAAAAATTCTTACCATTTGAGTCTGAGTTCTCAAAATAATTTCCCGCCAGCGATAAAAATTGCACCGATTCACCGAAAAAACTTAAAAAACGTGTTGGTACCTTATTCATATAATTATTAGCTACAGATATAAATCGAATATCATAATTGTCAACAAGATTTTGCAGGAATTCATTGAAATACGATTCGTTTTGAAACAAAAAAGATACATCCAAGAAGTTGTTTTTCATGGCTAAAAATAAAAAAAATATATAAGCTTACAAATCGACTTATCGTAAGAAAAAGTAACTAGAAACTTAATTTTTTATAGGCACTGTTAGATAAAAATCTCATAAAATCATAAACACATGTTAAATTACATGCCTATAAGCATCCGTTTATGTTTGAAGCGATACAAACGTTCCATATGCGCTATTTTTTCACAATGCGCCCTTCTTTTATAGTGTTTATGTTGGAACTTTGAGAATCTTTTATATTAATACGCTAACTTTGTACTTTGTACAGCCTAAGGCTTTTTTATTCGAATTTTCACTCATTCCAAATTTTCACTGCTAACTGATATTAGTGTAACCAGAGGCGTAGCTAGGGGGGGCGGGGGGGGGGGCGGTCCGCCCCGGGTGTCACCCGTTTTGGGGTGACACCCGAACGTAAAAAACTTAAACAAACCATCACAATGTTTTCAACGATAAATCACTTCGAAACCGTTTTGGGGTGACACCCGAACGTAAACAACTTAAACAAACCATCACAATGTTTTCAACGATAAATCACTTCGAAACCGTTTTGGGGTGACACCCGAACGTAAAAAACATAAACAAACCATCACAATGTTTTCAACGATAAATCACTTCGAAACTGTTTTGGGGTGACACCCGAACGTAAACAACTTAAACAAACCATCACAATGTTTTCAATGATAAATCACTTCGAAACCGTTTTGGGGTGACACCCGAACGTAAAAAACTTAAACAAACCATCACAATGTTTTCAACGATAAATCACTTCGAAACCGTTTTGGGGTGACACCCGAACGTAAACAACTTAAACAAACCATCACAATGTTTTCAATGATAAATCACTTCGAAACCGTTTTGGGGTGACACCCGAACGTAAAAAACATAAACAAACCATCACAATGTTTTCAACGATAAATCACTTCGAAACCGTTTTGGGGTGACACCCGAACGTAAACAACTTAAACAAACCATCACAATGTTTTCAACGATAAATCACTTCGAAACCGTTTTGGGGTGACACCCGAACGTAAAAAACTTAAACAAACCATCACAATGTTTTCAACGATAAATCACTTCGAAACCGTTTTGGGGTGACACCCGAACGTAAAAAACATAAACAAACCATCACAATGTTTTCAACGATAAATCACTTCAAAACCGTTTTGGGGTGACACCCGAACGTAAAAAACTTAAACAAACCATCACAATGTTTTCAACGATAAATCACTTCGAAACCGTTTTGGGGTGACACCCGAACGTAAAAAACTTAAACAAACAATCACATGTTTTCAACGATAAATCACTTCGAAACCGTTTTAAGGGGACACCCGAACGTAAAAAACTTAAACAAACCATCACATGTTTTCAACGATAAATCACTTAGAAACCATTTTAACCAGGTTATCCATATAATTTTAATTTATAAATTGTGATAACTTATAAATGTGTCCTATAAATGTGTTACTGGTTCAAAAAGAATCTATTCTACTTTTTAAAATTTTTGAGTTATTACGTGAAATAAAATTGCATTTATTACGTGAAATAAAAAGCATTGAATCCCATCACCACAATTACTCAATAGCATTGAATATTCCTATAGATACCATATTGACCGTTTTTTACGATATATTATTTAGTATGCAAGCATGATTATTTAATGACCAGGTCTGAAAACACATATGCTGAATAATGTATAGGAAAAGTGGTTTACGTCGATAATGTGGCACCCTTTGTCGATAGGGTGGCACCCTTGAGTTACAATGGCTCTATTCCAAAATTATTTCTAAAATATCCGCTTAACCTTATATACCTAATATATGTTTTACATTTCAAACAAATTAATTGCAAACACCTAAGGAAACTAACAAACAATCAAATAACCTTGTGTTTGTAAATGATCTCAAAATAATTTTTTTTCCTTTATCTTGAAACTCAAAGAATAAATTGAAATAGATTGTTTTTCAATGGACACTAAAATAATTACTGTGGAATAAAATGGCAGTTATGCAATTACTGCAGTTTTGCAAATTTTTGTAGGTTGATACATACTCATACTGTTTGTTTTCAGTTTTATATATTTATATATTTGAATTAAATGAAAGTTTATCATTTAAAATTACATTTTGTTGGGTTTTAAATCCCTTGGAAATTTCAAACTCATCAAGTGAGTCTTTTAAAGATCCTTGGCTACATAAATGTAAAGCCTTCAATTTTTTTTTAAAAGTGGTGTAGCTATTGTTATTAACTATGTAAATGGTTTGCAAAAATAAACTTTAAATTTTGTTTATTTTTCTTCTTAGGCAGGTATTCCTTAAATCAGTCTTTAAAACATTTTCCGGTTTTCCCGATGTAAAATTTTTCACAAAAATCACATTAAATTTTGTAAATTATTGAGCATGATTCTAATTGGATATTTAATTTTGGTTTCAATTCTTTATATAAAATATCTTTTAGGATTTCATACTTATATTTTTTTAAATAGTTCCTTATAATATTAGGCTATGATTTGTATATTCCATTTTATCAAATATTATTTGATATAAGTTGTTACAAGGAAGTTTAAATAAATTAATTTTCTTAGCGGTTTATTTAGTCGTTAACACAGTGTACTTATTATGAACTATGTACCTATTATGTATCCTACAAATATATTTAGAATTAATGCTTTGCTGATACCTATACTATAATTAAAAATATTTTTTTAGATTTCGTTTAGCAAATATCCCAAAAAATAAATATGCCACGAGGAGTTCATACTTTTTAAAGAAAAAGTTGGTTCCAGCAGAGAAAGACCAAATCTATAAATATGTTACAAAACCCGATGATATTCAAGGTTCATCAAAAGAAACTGATTATCACGTTGATGCAACGAATGTTTCAGAGAATATTGGCTAATCTTCGGAAAGTAACAGCAACAATACAGAATTAATAATGATAACCTATGATGACGAATTAGAAAGGAATAATGAAAATGACAGTGATAATGCCGCTAATGCTTCTACTATCGAAGACAGTATTTGCATGGGTGAATCACTTCAGTACTTAAGAGATGTATCACATTGGAATATACTCGTCTCTGGTAATGTTCGCATTGAAATCATAAAAAAGGAAAGTGAACATTTTCAAAATAGAGAAGGGTCGTTTGTTACTGTATCTAGACACGGGTTAGACATAAAAGGTGATGTTCGCCATCTTTCTAAAGAATGGTTTTATAAAATGATGAATAATGGTGAAAAAATTCTACGGCCATGGATTGTTATTCTCCTGTTAATAATAACTTGCGTCCTGTATTGCTGTATCGCGTCCTGCATCCTGCACTTGCATCCTGTATTGCATCAGAAGCGGTGGAAACTAAATCCCAAAGTGGCCGAGCATGAAACTTCAAATGAACATCTGGAGAATTTTGAAAAGTGGAAAACTTTGGAAATGAGGTTAAAAATTCATAAAACGATACGAGACGCAGCCTTGCAATTAATATATAATGAAAAACAGAAGTGGAAACATCTTTTATCAAGATTATTTGATATAACTTTGTTTTTATCTAAACAAAACCCAGCATTTCATGGACATGATGAAGGACAAAGTTCTTCAAATAAAGGCAATTTCTTAGAACTGACCAAACTATTGTCAAAGTATGATGTAGTCTTGAGAGAACACATTTTGAATTGGGAGCATGGTAAATCACCAAAAGTATCATATTTGTCACCAGATATACAAAATGAGTTCATAAATGTTTTAGCGATCCACGTAAAGTTTAAGCTTGTCAACGAAATTAAATCGGTTAAATATTTTGGAATTATGTTTGATAGCACACCTGACATTTCACATATTGATTCGTTATGTGAAAATTGATGATAGAAAAGTGGAAATCAAGGAAGAATTCCTTGGATTTTTTCCTTTACATGGGAAAAAAGCCACCGATTTTAGCGATGAAATTCTTACACTGAAAAAAAATTGAAGTAATAACAACCTCATCTCGGAGTTGGCAGTTTATTATTCATGCAAAGAAAAGATACTTACAAAAAATTTCACCGTGATTGGGACAACTACTTAGTACTCAGTAGCATTGTCCTGACAACAGAATGAGGTTTATTTAAAATATAAAGTGTTATATCCAATATAACAGTAGTTGAATAAAGTTAATAACTATTTCCATGAAAACATATTTCTTTGGCCTTATATCATGAATTTTTCATTTTAAAATTTAAGTATTTGAGATTAATTGAACTATATTTTATTTTCACATAAATATTTCATGTGATTGTCTCAGCTGCATCGGCTTATCATTGTACGGTTGTTGAATCAATCTCGTATTTCGATTCGCCATATCTGCCCGCACGGTGAGGTTGAGACAACTGCATTTCGATTGGAAATAGGACATGTTTTTTTCAGTGTAAAATCTTGAAAATGATTGAATAGATGTTATGAATTGTCGCTTCCAAAGGTTATGATAATGCAGCTGTTATGAGTAGTATACATGGAGAAGTGCAAGCTATTATTAAAGCAAAAAATAACAAAGCAATTTTTGTGGGCTGCAAAGATCATTCAATTAATTTATACGGCCAACACTCGTCAGTGGAAGCCATTTTTACATGTTTTTCTGCTTCGACTAGCCGCTGGGAAGTACTTGCTAAACACAACAAAGCAACTGTTAAAATACTCTTAACAGCGCATTGGAGTGCTCATTATGCTGCAGTAAAAGTATTGGCCGAAAACTTTGATGGGATTGTGGCTGAAATTGAGAAGTTAAGTGATCAACAAGAAAATGTAGACACTAGAGGCGCTGCACAGAACCTTATCAATGCAGCATGTGATTTTTCGTTTCTTTGCTATCTTTTGTTTTGGAATGATATTCTAAGAGAAATAATATCTGTGCTCAGATTGGATTGCAAAGCACGGGCTTGAATATTGATCAATTAGCTACAAAAATAGAGTCAATTCATAACGAAGTCTCATTGTAGAAGAGGCAATAGATCTTGCTGCGAAAAAATCGGAGGACTATGACATTCCAATGGAAAGCCGAATTCGTCATAAAAACGCAAAAAACGAACGGGTGGTGAGTTTGCACCTGATGTTGGACTGACACTGAGAGCTCAACTTAAAAAGGACATGTTGGAATGTCTTGACCGATTCAGTGTTGAACTCCGAACTAGACTGAAGTCAGTTCAAGATTTAGCTTCATTGTTCGAGGTTGTGCAGACAAACACTTAGCTTTTGGCGAACAGTGAAGAGTTAAAATTATCGGTATCAAAATTTGCTGGTTTTTATGATGCGGTATTGGCAACAGAACTCCTCATAGAGATACAAAGGGTGAGGAGGCATTTAAAAGCGGCCAATGTTACAGTTTCTAGCTGGGTGTACCTAGACTTTTTGAAATTCATCGTAGAATGGGATTTTTTAGAATTTCTTCCGAATCTTACGGTCGCACTAAAGTTATTTATGACTATTTGCGTATTAGTGGCTTCGTGTGAGAGGAGTTTCAGCAAATTAAAATTAGTTAAAAATTACTTGCGGGCTTATAATAATAATGCTCATTTGTATTAATTAAAAAAAATTATAAATTACGTTTATCGGCTTTTTATTATTATTGACAGTTTTTATTTTTGGGGTGACACCACAATATCCGCCCCGGGTGCCACCCATGCTAGCTACGCCACTGAGTGTAACCTAGATCTGAGAGATTTTTGGGATTTTTCGGATCATAAATAAAAAAGTTATAGACGAATTATAATGTATTTTTGAATTCAACTGCCTTCCCTCAAATCAAATCAAATGCTTCAAATGGAATCGTCCAAATCTTTTCTTTGTTTATAGTATTTTATATTTTTTTTTCAGTTTATGCATTGATCTAGGAAAGTATGGACGTTATTTTTCTTTGTTGTTTTATCTTATATATTAATACGTTGAATATTTAGTTAGATATATATTGTTTGTGAATGCAAGAGGATAAAAAATTGATTATTGATTGTTGTTTTTTTTCAGCGACAATTTTGTAATGAGTGTGTTTGGTATGATAGTTTGAGATCGTAAATTTGACTGTTAGAATTTTTAATATATATTGTTTGTGAATGAAAGAGGATAAAAAATTGATTATTGATTGTTATATTTTTTTTTCAGCGACAATTTTGTAATGTGTGTGTTTGGTATGATAGTTTGAGATCGTAGATTTGATTGTTAGAATTTTTAATATATATTGTTTGTAAATGAAAGAGGATAAAAAATTGATTATTGATTGTTGTATTTTTTTTCAGCGACAATTTTGTAATGTGTGTGTTTGGTATGATAGTTTGAGATCGTAAATTTGATTGTTAGAATTTTTAATATATATTGTTTGTGAATGAAAGAGGATAAAAAATTGATTATTGATTGTTGTATTTTTTTTTCAGCGACAATTTTGTAATGTGTGTGTTTGGTATGATAGTTTGAGATCGTAGATTTGATTGTTAGAATTTTTAATATATACTGTTTGTGAATGAAAGAGGATAAAAAATTGATTATTGATTGTTGTATTTTTTTTTTCAGCGACAATTTTGTAATGTGTGTGTTTGATATGATAGTTTGAGATCGTAGATTTGATTGTTAGAATTTTTAATATATATTGTTTGTGAATGAAAGAGGATAAAAAATTGATTATTGACTGTTGTATTTTTTTTCAGCGACAATTTTGTAATGTGTGTGTTTGGTATGATAGTTTGAGATCGTAAATTTGATTGTTAGAATTTTTAATATATACTAGGAGGGAACGGCGTGTTTCGCTACGCTTATAAATAAAGTTTTTGCGTAGACATTTTGTCTACAGCAATGATTTCAAAAAGTGGTTATGAGAAATGCTAGCATATAATTTTTAATTTTTCTTTTTAAAAATATGAATGAAAAATAATCAGAACTCTAGCTGATCAGTTCGGATTTATGAAAAATTAGCTATCAAATAAGTTTTCAAGTAAGCTTATTTGATCTCTAACTTATTTGATCGCTAATTTTTCATATATCCGAACTGATCAGCTAGAGTTCTGATTATTTTTCATTCATATATTTAAAAAGAAAAATTAAAAATTATATGCTAGCATCTCTCATAACCACTTTTTGAAATCATTGCATCTACGTCAACAAAATGTCTACGCAAAAACTTTATTTATAAGCGTAGCGAAACACGCCGGGCCCTCCTAGTTTTAATAAAATGTGCAAAAATAAATACAATGAACTTAAAAATAAAAAATTTCATAAACAAGTTTTCATATATTTAAATTATTTAGAACTAACATTATTTATATCTTTTTTTATAAAATAATTAATATGAGAATCAATCGTAGTTTCAATACAGTCGCGTCGTAAAATAACGAGTCGTTTATCGACGCTTGACTCTTTTATCGGTGCTTCAACATAAACATTCCTATTTGAGAGCATTGTATTCATTTTTTTTGCTTGAGTCATATTGTACTCGACTCTTTTATCGAAGCTGCAACATTTACACACACACACATTAAATTATTTCAAATTCATAATATTTCAATATGATAGTTATATGATAGTTATATGTATTCGTAGTATCTGTTTGGTATAGGTATGTAATCGTAGGATGAAAGAGACAACTATATTTTTGTTAATACTTTGGTTTGTTATAATCTAAACAAGATAATAGCAGTGTTTTTGGTAATTCTAATGGAATAGAATTAAATTATCGGAAGTAACGTTTTCAAACGGAAATGACGCTCAGTAAAATAAATTATAATGAAACCACATATATTCATCTCTATAATACATACCATACACTGTGATTTTAAATCGTAAGCCCATACATTCACACAATCAAACAAAAAAAAAACAAAGAAGAAATTCAAACAACAATGAAATAATAAAGGCAAAGGAATATTATTTTCGGCAAGTACGATACAATTCAATATGGTGTCATTATTTTTTAGAATGAAATTTTAATAGTTGCCCATTTGTTAATGTTATTATATTTTTTTGTTCAGTCTCGTGTTAAATATTATATGAGTTAAATGCGTCGATTTTAGTAACTTAATTATTGAGTTTCGTTTTTTTAACCTTTATATTTTTTCTTATTTTTCATTCAAACAATAAATGAGTGCATGTAACCTTTACATAGCAAAACGTCTTTGGATACATTGCCGATATTGCTAAAAAGATTTAATATAAAATAAATATGTCATATTGAAATTTAAAGTAGTATTTATTGATAATATGATCTACAACAAGTGTAATAAAAAGCCATATTTACATGATGTATCCCAAAGTCAATTTAATTATTATCATAATTGAAATATGAAATTAGAGGTTTATGATAACTAAAGTGAGAAACATAAACTTTACTTTGCAAATTTGCTAAATTTCTTGAAAAACCCGCATTAATTGTTGTACCAAATCTTGTAAGACTTTGTGATACATAATACATATTGTAAATATGCATGTGTACATGCATGTGTAATTACATGTGTAATTTTTATTACACATGTTGTAATTTATATTATCAATAAATATTACTCTAAATTTCAATATGACATATTTATTTTATATTTAATCTTTTTAGTAATATCAGCCGCAGTAGCCTAAGGATTTTTACTTCAACCGCCTGTAAAGATTAGCAACTTAAAATAATTTGCTTTTTTGCATTTCTGTCACATTTTAAAGTTTTTACAGTCAAAATTAGAACAATCAGAGTATTCCGAATGAATTAAGGAAAACACCTAATATAACTTTTAATGATGCATGATAAAGCACCGTAGTCTTTTTTACTGATTTTTTTTTATTTGTACTATATAGCATTTCGGAAGCTATGCTTTAATATTTTGTAGTATATAAAGTCTTCTATAAACAACTTATGTACTACAGAAGATAAAAACATTTCGAAATGCGTAGAGTAAAAATAATAAAAACTCAATAAACAAGAGTCTGGAACTTTTTCATTCATTTGCTTTGTACGGAACGACGAAATAATGACAGAGTTATTACTTCTCAAAATTTTGTCTTTTGGAATTTATATTCACCATAACGAAACGTCAAAATTTTGCATGGCCTTTTAGCATCATCAAATTATGACAGAATCAACATATCAAAGAACATATCAAATTATGACAGAAGTAACAACAATTTATGACAGAAGTTTTTTTAAGCGCCAAGTGTCAAAATTTTTTTTTTCACCAAATTCTTCTTCACCAAAAATTTTGTTTCTTCAAATATTTGTTAAACACAGTAAATTATTATAAATTATATTTTTGTCTTGTTTATTTTTCTCCAACAATATTGTTCTAGAAAAGGGGTGGGGAACCTGCGGCCTTTTGGGATTTTCTTTGCGTCCTCATCACATATTTTGAATTTTACACAAAATTACAAAATTTAAACCAATTTTTTTTATAAATTTTTTCTAAATATTTAATTATTTTTCTTCGAAAATATTTTGTCTAGTTCTGTAGTCGACTCTCTCGTGATTTCGGTTTAAAAATAGCGAAGTAACAATAACCCATTAATACTACGTTTATATCGCCGATAGTTTAATAGAATATAATACATTTTGATATAAGAGATGACAACACTCCTTTTTCGTGAGTGAGAACTTGTTAGCATAACGCGTTAGCCTCGAGTGGGACAATTTAACGAACCTAACATGTTTTCATCTCTTGTAGGAAATTGAAATATTTTCTACGATGTTAAATAAATAATAAACGATATTTATTATAAATTATCAAGTTAGAAATTAACAACATAACATTCAAAATTAAAATTCTTTTTTTAACGGTTACTTTGATTTAAATTTTTTGTAAACTTACATGAAAATACCATTGTCGCGTTCTTTGTCTTTGTCATGTCATAAAATTGTGTTGAAACGTCATGTTAAGTTTTGTCGACAATGTTGATTTATAATTTAAGAACGACAAAATATTAGACTTTTGATCTGTCATAAATAAATTTGTTCTATTTGAGCACATAAATTAAATATATTGAAATTATTTAACTTATATATAATAAAATTCAATTGCGAAACAGAAAAACAAGGAATTGTATTTACGAATCTCTTAATTATAAACATTTTGACAGATAAATAGATCACAACATACCATTTGACATAACAACATTGTATAATTCATATCTAGGAGGTGAGTTGGAAATTGTTACAAAATGTTAACTTTTGACAGTTTAACATTGAATTTAGGAACGACATCATGATGTCACTTTATTACACAATGTTAAAATTATTGAATTAAAGAACGACAAAAGTTAACAATTGTTAACAATAGTCAACATCGTCGAGAAAAAGAACGCGACACATAGCAACTACAATTTGTTATTTAGCGAAAATAATTTTACACTAAAATTTTTATTTTTGAAGTAAAACTTCTTTAGGCGCGTTTTAAGAATTTTGCAACGGAAGATTAAAAAACAAATATAATATTCGGCAAATATACGATACAATGCAATTATGACACACATATAAATGTCGGAAGTAGTTATTTGAACAGATATATAACCATATATATTCATCTCTATCATACTACAGTCTGATTTTGAATTTTAAACATACACATGCACACAATTCCAAAAAAACTTAAGTAGAAATTTAAACACAATAAAATAAAAAAGAAACTAGAAGTAAAAAAGGCGAACGAATATTATGTTCGGCAAGTATGCGACAATTCGATTATGTGTATTGTATTTTGTATACGCTTATTCAGTATCGTATTAAACGTGAAATGGGTTTGACGTGTCGATCTTAGATTTAAATATCTAATAATATAATATTCGTAATATTTTATTGAGATTCGTAATTTTTTAAATTTATATTTTGAATTGTTTTAGTTTTTTGAATTAAAACTTCTTTAAGGCTGGTTATAGTAGTCATTGTGGTCATGGTGGTCATGGTAGTCATGGTGGTCATAGTGGTAATGGTGATCACGGTGGTTGTGGCGGTCATAGTGGTCATGGTGGTCATTGTGTTCATTGTGGTCATGGTGGTCATAGTGGTCATGGTGGTTATGGTGGTCACGATGGTCATGGTGGTTACGGTGGTCATGGTGTTCACGGTGGTCATGTTGGTTATGGTGGTCATGGTGGTTATAGTGGTTATGGTGGTCACGGTGGTCATGTTGGTTATGGTGGTCATGGTAATCATAGTGGTCATGGTGGATATGGTGGTCATGGTGGTCATGGTGTTCACGGTGGTCATGATGGTCATGGTGTTCACGGTGGTCATGATGGTCATATTGTTCATGGCGGTCATGGTGGTCACGGTGGTCATGGTGGTTATGGTGTTCATGGTGGTCATGATGGTCGTAGTGGTGTCACGGTGGTCATGGAGGTCATGGTGTTTAGATTTTGCATCCCGGGCTTTCCCAGGCGGGAAAAAATATTTGTGTTGATTAAATTTATTTTGTTAAATAGAAAAATGAGTGTTGTAATCTTTGCCCGCGGTTGAAATAAATTTCTTTGGCTACTGTGGCAGATATTAATAAAAAGATGAAATATAAAATAAATATGTCATATTGCAATTTACAGTTGCATTTCATGATAATATAATTTGCAGCATGTGTAATAAAAAGTAATATTTACATAATGTGTTACAAAGTCAATTCAATTATTAACATAATTGAAATATGAAATTAGAGGTTTATGACAAATTTGCTAAATTTTTTGAAAAATGCATCAATTGTTGTACCAATTGTTAAATTAAGTGGACATGCATTCATCGTGAAATTTAGTTTGTAATACGTTGTAAGACTTTGAAAAACATGTAAATATGGCTTTTTATTACACATTGTTGCAAATTATATTATCAAGAATATTAGAAAGAAACTCTAAGTTTCAATATGATATATCTATTTTATTTTATATATAATATTTTTAGTAATTTTTAGTGGCCAAAGAAGTTTTACTTCAACAGCGTGTAAAGATTACGCACTTCATTTTTTTGGTTTTGGAGTGCGGTAAAATTACTATACATAGTAACAAATTGGTTTTTGCATATCAAAAAAACTATTTTTCAAAATTTAAAACAATTGTATTTTCCGCTATATTAAATATATATTTTAATCCAACTTCTAAAAAAACAATTTTAATTTTATTATTATCTCTTACACGTGTTTCAATCTTTCTATTTTACACTAGTTGAAAAAAAACCTTTTCACGGGGGATTAAGCTTGCATGAAAATAGACTTTTAATTTGCTATCGTAGAAATAGCATATTATTTAATTAGTAGCTGAAGTGCTACTTTTTGTGTTGAATCTATAATTTGACAGTTATACACGTTTGACATTTATAGACGAAACACCAAAAGTGACTATAGCTCCGAATTAAATACACTATTTTTCGGCAAACGCTTAAATTTTTTATAAATATTAAATTAATAATTCAAAATTTTTCTAAATATGATTTTTCATATCAAGAAAGAATATATGATGATAAAAAAAAATAACATTAAAATTTGTATAAATTAAATTTTTTATCAAAGCAGCCTTTCAATTCAAAATTTCATAATCGTAATCAAAATAGTTGTTATTTGTCATAGTTAGAAAATAATTCAAAATTTCATAATCCAATCAAACTACATATTTGTTATTTTTTCAAACTACATATTTGTAATAGTTATACAATTAATCTGTAAAAAATAACAAATATTGTAAAAATATGGAGAGATATGGCGACTTTTTCCCCCGCCGTAAAAATATGAAATTACTTCACTGCAGCCGTAAAAAAAATTAAAAATGGCGTTGCTTTACAGCCGCTTTGATTATATGTCAAAGAGTAAGACTTTAATCTTCTCCCTAGCGGCAGTGACGTTAAACTTTACAGCCGCTTGGGAGAAGACTAAAGTCTTACTTTTTTTACATATAATCAAAGCGTCTGTAAAGTCTCAGTTTCTTTTTTGTACGGCGGCAGAAAAAGTGTCGCTATTTCTTTTCATATTTTTACGGTGGCAGTAAAAGTAACATGAGATTATGAATTTGTTCAAAGAAGTAACTGTTGACCACAATTATTTTTTTAAACAAATTGTGTAACTATGACAACAAAAAATAACAAATATTTTGATTGGATGATAAAATTTTGAATTGAAAAATATAGTTTTTACAAATTTAGATGATTTTTACTTTTTTGGACGTAACTATGACGATAATTAATTACATTTATAAAAATGTTGATGTATTAATTTCATATTTATAAAAAATTTAAACGTTTGCCGAAAAAATAGTGTATTTAATTGGGTGCTAAAGCGACTTTTTGTGTTTCTTCTATAAACTCAGTTTAAACTTTAGACTCAACACAAAAAGTTGCATTTAAAAGTTGCTTAAATATTATACTATTTTTACTTTAAAAATTATCGATACATTGGGTGCGATATATTGTCGATACATTGGTATACCAAAATATACTATTATTTGTGGAATAAACGCTCAGAATAATGCATTGTTGAAGCAGTTGAATGCTTATACTGTTGCGAATAAACTTCTTCATTTTTAACCCAAATTAAGATCAACTTAAGGACTCAGATAACTGATGTTCATTTAGAAGACAAACTCAAGGAACATGTTATTAAGATGGAACCTAATATAAAGTTATTTTATCAAGTTTCTAACACAAAACTCCCATTAAAATTTAATTTTATGAATTATGTATGTTTTTTAAATAAATATCGAATTAATAAAATATAAATTGGATTTGTGAAACTATTATTTATTGTCATAATTTTGATTTTTGTGCTCCCAGAAAAATATCAATATATATTTAAGTAATGTAATGTAATACAACAACACATAGATACCTTTTAAGACCTAGGGCCTACAACAACATCCGTTCTGGGGTGTTGATGGACTTTTTTTAAACTTTTGTGGATTGTCCCGACTATTGATTCGGGCAAATTATTCCAATTCTACGATGTAATGACAAAGATATCGCCCTGCATTCTGTCACTATGACAGTGAGTGAACTCAACTGTTTGAGTGTTTGCGCAAACCGATTGACGACTAAAATGGGAAAACGAATATGTTTAAGGCATAATGTAATTTTAATTCATCCGAAAACTGCTGCCGCCAACAGAACAGAATCCAAAAGAGCCAATATAGTAACAGATGCAGTACACCAAACTTGATAGCAATATCCAGCATAATCCGGCCTGTTTACTATTTGCCAAATTATAATTGGTTGATAATGGTAAAAAGGTTCCCCATTCCTGTTCTAGAATACACTTTTGTTTTATTTTGTTTAGTTGAATTTTAAATTTCGGTTACACATTACACGATTATTTAATAATTTGGAATATTACTAGTTTAGGGAAAAATAAAGATTAACATAATATGGCTTGCACATGTTTACAATGCATTAACCTGGTGAATAATGCGTAATATAATAAACTGAATCTTGGTTGAGTTTAGGCATTTACAACTGACTGAAATCAAAGTTAACTAGCCAAGGCTTGGCTCGCCAGTACTGGTCCAAGATTGGTGCGTTCTTTAATATTGGCAGTTTCTACCCGGGGTGTGGTAAGTTAACCACCGTCATATATAACTGTACAAAATCATACTGCCTGACAGCAAAAAAATTATTTTGCTTAACACAAGAAAACACCGTAAGCAAATCGATAAAAAACTTCAATTGTAAACGGTGACTGGAAAAATCTCCTCGGATAGGTTTCGATCCACAGTTTTTTACTTTGAAAATTGAAATTGACTGCTTCCCGTTGACACCAAACTATGAATTTGGATTAGTGAGGAGTGGATTGTTGACAATTTCCACCAAAAGTACCAAAACTTCTTTCTTTATCGAATTACTGACGAATTTACTCGCTGTTCTTATAATTAAGAAATTATTTTCAATGTAGAAAAAATTTAACGAGATTCGGTTAGTTTGAAGTTGTAACAAAAATACATATATTTTCCTTATCTTGTTACGGATTCTGTATATGACACATGCCACTACTAAATAAAAATATTCTTATCTCTTTCTGTCAATGTCTTCAAGCTAAAAGCAATCCGATTCAAAATCAAGTTTATCCAACATCTTAGATCCAACGAACGATTCATTTTTGCGAACGAATCGAAAACTAAACCGTTCATTTTCATCCTAAACTGTAGATTTGTCTTCTTTCTACTCAGTGCGTGTAAGTCAAATGACGATACATATATTGATTTTTATTTTAATTAACGTAAATTGGTTTTTTAGAAGTATATTCAACAATAAAAAGTCTAATCTTCGTTAGATTTCCTTCTAATACTAATGAATCTAAGCCGTTTCACATACTCTAGTTTATCTACTCAAAACTATTTAATTATAACAAAACTTATGTTCTGACTTTAATTAAAATTAAGAACTTAATCTTATTATCTATTAAAAATATACTGTAGAACCATAAACAATAGTTTTTAACTAAACTAGCAAGAATTTTTAAGTATATTGCGATTTCGTGTTATCAAATTCAAAATTTATAGGGATTCCAACAGAATAAAAAAGTCAGTGACTTATTAACCTTATCATAAACTTTATCATTTTGTTCTTAATAATGAAACTTCATACAAATATTTAATAATATGTAAGATATTGGTTCGAACTTTCATGCTACCGCCTATATCTTTAAATGCCGAAATTCTTCCAATTCCAATCCATTAAACTTTTAAACAAAATAAAAACAGTACAATAATAATAGTCAAGTAAATTCTTCTACGACTCTAGAAACTTCTATTGTTTGTAGAATATTACGAAACCATGAAGTGTATAAAAATTGCAGCAAAACATAAACACACTAATATCGCACACAATATTTCTACTTTAAAGACAACCAGGATCTTATTGCCTCCATGGGAATTATCATTTCAAAACAAAACAAAATTAATAAATAAAAGAGCAAGGTTGATCCTTTTAAGGAAATATATGCAAATACCACATCATAGCCTGGGTAGGAGCTGCAAATGTTGAACAACGGACCAATCTCGGGCCAGTATTGGCGAACCAAGCCTTGGTTAGTTAGCTTTGATCTAGGTCTGCGCCAGTTCTAAATGCCTAGACTAAACCAAGGTTCAGTTTATTATATTACGCGTTATTAAACATTTGCAGGCCATATTATGTTTATCTTTATTTTCATATATGTTACTCTTTCCACAACCTCTTGCCACATATTTAAAGGAGGTCTGGGGAAAAAATTAGTTTGGTAGACCTGACCCAAGTCTTATTTGCCAGTCTTGGCTCAAGCCAGGACATCAGTCCAAGCTTGGGGCGTTTGAAAATGTTAAGTCTGGCTCAACCCCCAAAAGCTATGATGCGGTCTCGGCCCAGGCTTGTCTCCTTAGTTTTTTCTTACCCGGGATGATATGTAGGAAATAAAATCCAACAATACAGCTAATGGCATATTCCTCAATCATGTGACCTACTGCCTTCCTCAATGATTAAAGCCGCTTTCCAATCGAGTGTATTACAAAAGCATTCACTTAAACTGTCACTACTCTTCCAATTGTAATATTCAGTTCACACTGAACATAAATTGAGCTACTACAGAATTGAATAAAATGAAGGAAAAAATAGGTTCATCAGTTCTGCATATGCATATTTTGTTATATACGGTTTTTGGTCAAACGTTAAAAATAATAAAAAAATTAAATCTGTACATGTTCTAAATTGTGTTCTAGGTACATGTTCTAGGTTGTGTCTAAATTTTCGATTTTGGTTATGTATTTTTTAAATGTCAAAAAAATTGCTGTTTCTGTTGTTTTGGCTCTATTTTTGATTGTTCCAATTGGGTATAAATAATTCCTTCAGTAATTTATTCGATTGGGAGGCGGCTTAAACACATACAGAAATACATGGGGTTATTTCTTCGATCAATTATCGAATCACAATCAGTCTATTCTTGAAAACTAACATAAAACGATTCGTATAAACTAATTATTACGAAATTTGTGACGAAATTAATTCTTTAATTAATTTAATCCATCATACTTACACCTAAGTTTTTCGATTGATAACGTTCCGTTTGAATTCAACCACCAACCCAAATAATTTTCAGCGCTTCCAAGAATACATTCCTCATTATCGCCAAAATACGATCGAATTACATCAGGTGGTACTGAATTATATAAATATCCATCTTTAACTTCAGTATTATATAAATCTTTATCATCTTCGTTAAATTCGAAATTACCATCCAACTTAAAAATTGATTGAATTAATTCACTTCCTGTTTTTATTTTATTATGTTTTCGTTTGCTATTTTCTGTGCGATTGTCGTTGCTAAAAACGTTAGGGTCTTGTAAATTATCAACATCATCGTTTAGTTCTATGAATAGGTGAAGATTTTTTCGATTTTCCTCCGATGATTTATTTATTAAAGAGCTTAAAGATGTTTGATCTGTTATATGAATAATTAAACTGTAAATAAACAACAAATATTTTAATCTTTTATTATGAACTAAAGTCATATTTCGTTTTTCAAGAACACAAACATATTTCAAAACAGATTTTGTTTTTTTTTAATATCTAATTATTTTTATCACTTTAACTTTAATTATCACGCGTAAATAGTTTTTTTTCACAATTTAATCAATTTACAATAATAATATTAAAGATTCGGCACTTAACATACAAGCCATTTTTTTACAGCTGAATCGTTTAAAAATAGCAAAATGTAGGTACTAAATTTAAAATATTATTAATTCACTTTAGATGTCATATCGTTCGATGTGCCAATATCATTTTATAGATATAAATGATAATAATTTATTGATAAAATGTTGTATTGTTATTTTTGTAATATATTTTTTGTCATATGTTTGTGTTTCTATCAAGTATAAAGATTATAGAACTTAAGTCATAAGAAATTAGTGAATTACACAATTAGTGAACTACACTTTACACTTGAATTATTTAAATAATTAAATTAATTTGTTTGAACTAAGAGTCAAATAAAAATTTATCACATTATCGTAAAAACTCATAAACATAGATATAATTGTTTTTTTTTCGACTTCATTACAATTACGTGACACGATGACAAACCATAGCATAGGTCAATGACCTTGACAACATTATTCATTCATATTTTAGGTTTACACATATTTTTTAGATTTTTCGAAACTATTAAATAGTATATTGCCTACGTACCTTGCAAAGTTCTATCAAAATACAAGACCGAAGTTCAAGAATTTTCCAAATCGCAAAGTTAATGAACTCTTAAGCTTTGTCACAGAAACAAATCAACAATAACGTAAAAATCTCCATAACTAAACCATCTAGTTTCTTAAAGTTATTAAAAGTAAAACAAAATACCAAAATACACTAAACTCTTAACTATAAGATTAGCAACTGCATATCAAAAATGAACATTTCAATGAATGAATGTTTGAAGATAACAATATAAGTTCTTTTGTTTATTAATATGAAGAAACCTACATATTTATCAAACTTATTTTGATAAAAATTTATGTTGTTAATGTTAAAACAAAAACACAAACCTAAAACCAAAATGTTTCTGCCTTGATAACTGAAGTAACTAAAAACTACGACGAATCTAAAATAACCGTTTTTACGACATAAAGGATTGAAATTAATACACTTTCTACAGGTTAGCTTGTATTCTATTAATTAATACCGTATGAAATACAAAATCATATTTAACTCGCTTATGCAGACAAGTTCATATATCCAAGTATCAGGTCAAATAGGGTTTCATTTGAAGAAATGATAGCTTAGAATTTTAAAAAAGCCTAAAAATATTGTTTTACTATGTGAGCGTCTTATGACATATGTTATTTTTAGAGCTAAAGTTTTCAATGTGAGGCACGAACGAGCATTGCAAATTTGCGTTAAAATAAAAGTCATAAAACACGAGCCCAATACAACGTTTTATCCTTCCCACAGAGTCACATGTATTAACTTAGATTCAAAATTGAATTATTTTTAAATTCATTGATATAAAATACAAGAAATATTTAGAAGAAAATGCAAAAAATTTTATTTTATCTTTTGTACCATATATTCAATAATGTAATGTACCAAACAATTAATTAAAATTTTATTCCGTATCAATACTTATTTGATGGTTTGATATTTTTAAAATGATTTACAATGAAAGACATCAAATTTTATACTAATGGGAAACTAAAAAACAATCATATAAAATCTATTTTTTTTCAAATGAAATCATAGTAGCCTAATCATAATATTTCTTGTAATTCAAACGAACTCATAGTAGCCTTTGCCTTTTTTATTATTCGAGAGAGGAACATGCGCATTATTTTTTTCTATATGTGTTTGAAATGAGGGCGAAAATGCTTATGTTGATTTTTTATAAAATAAAATATCATTTGCCAAAGTTTCATCAAGATCCTATGCAGAAAACTCACCCACCCATCCACCCACCCACCCATCCACCCACCCACGCACACACAGACGTACACCAAAATTTTTTTGGGCTATTTAGATAGAGGATGGTCCAAAACAAAAGATAAAATAAAATTTGGGGTATGTAAGATTTTTTTTTTTTCACGATAGATTGCATTACTTCACACAATTTAAAATTGTGGTGAAGTAAAAATACGTATTACTAACGATTACCGAAGTTTCAAAGAAATCGGCAATGGTCGGGTTCACATCATTGGGCGTCTTGACTTGATGAGGCTTTCCATCTATAAGAAAAAAATATTTTGGTAGAAAAAGGGCCAACCGTTCAAATCACGTATGGTCTAGGTGTTATGCAATAACATTAAAATTTTCACATTGTTAAACATTCAAACTCATGATTTTCACTATCCTTTGTAGTATTCGACGTAAAAAAATCCTTACGACTGTTATGTCATCCATACGAAAGCATTATCACATATAGTTATAATATAAACACATATAGTTATATCACATATAGTTGAATTTAGTTAACGTTATTAAATTATGTAAAATTTCTCATTTTAATAAAAACCATATTCGCATAAAACGATTTTATTGTAATGTTGATATCACAAATATATATTAATTTTATTTCCATATAATATACATATCTTATTCTTAGCTTAGTTGAGTTTCAATTATTCAAGAGTTCAGTTAAAATTATTTAAATTCAAGCCAGATGCATTCTATTAAATTTGTTATCTGTGTTCTGTTTCTTAATGCGTGTATAAGTACGTCTATAAGTGCGGAAATATTTTCCCAAAATGCAACAATTACAGGTAATTTTTAAAACCAGCACTTAATTTTTATTGAAGTTATATTTTACAGAAAGATATTAATATTGTATTTGGTTTCTCCATAGAATTTATAATTATATAGTAATTAAATCCTAATATCTATCGAATTCCATAAATTTAAATATGTTGCAAGGCATCGAAAACAATTTTTTAATCGCATTCAAGTTAAATATTTTCAGATAAGAGTAATCATGGATCTCGTATAGCATGTTATCTAAAACTTTCTGAATCATTTTCCGTTCCTTGTGTTCAAATCTCAACAGTAACATAACATAACATTATTTGTATATATGTATCTTTATTTGCATATTTTAACACAGTTTTTGGAGAGCTTTATTGTTTTGCATATAAAATCATATATTCCAATGCATTAATTTAACCTAATACTTTAATTGCTTTTAAGATTACGTACGTTGCAAAATACATGAGGTCTATTCAGGCTACAGTTACAAGACATACTACAAAATTGATGATATAGGCAATACAAAACTCAACAATTCAGATATATTACTTGATCTGAAACTAGCTGTTTTAGCTGGTCGTGATGCTCACGTCCTTCTTTCATCAAGTCGAAATCCACTCCCGGACGAACCAGTTTATGAAGTAGTATTAGGAGCTGGAGCAAATACATTTTGTGAGATTCGTCGTTTTATAAAAAAAATCCCAATGAAAACTAAACAAATCAAAAATATTCTCTCCCAAATAAAACCAACGCCAATTCATATAACAATAAAGAAATCGGGAAGAGTTGAAGTTTTTGTTTATTATGAAATATTACCATTACTATCTGTTGACGATCCAAATCCAATTGATGTGAAATTTTTAAGTTTTGGTTCATGGGGCGGAGGAGAAAATATCTGGTTTTATAACTGCCCGGAGAATAATAGCATTAGTAATGATACAAATAGTAGTCAAATCGAAGAGATAATGACACCATATACTAGATTAAGTGAACATTTATTTTCGACGCATTTTGATGAGCCTCCTTCGATGGAGGACAGTGTTGGGATTAATTTTGTTGTAAAAAACGCCGCATACAATTCAAAAGAAAGTGTTTTGAAAACAAGAGGAACTATTTTCTTGAAATGGTTTGATCATAGAATTATTTGGGATCCCAAAGATTACGATAACATAACAAAAATGAAAATCGATTTCGCAAGAACTTGGGAGCCGAGATTAATTCTTTATAAGTAAGTATTATTTAAATAAATTTTGTATAATAACTGCTTCTGAGACTTTAGATTTTTCTAGCGGAAAATCACTGTCATCATTGTCGAACCTGGACATATCCTATCGCCGAGTCATACACTTTAATGGAACCGTAGAATTATTTTCATATGAAACTGAATTTTTAACATGGTGTTCTGAGAATATGCTTGTTCGTTCCTGGCCAAATGATAACACCAAATGTCAAGTAATATTTGGAACGAAAGATAACATAAATCTAAAACTAATCGATAGCATAAAAATAAACACAAATAAAAAACGGGATTTCGATGCCAGAGAATGGAAAGTTGTAAATATAACCTACAAATACGTCTCATTTCCTACACCGGAATTTATTATTATGAAAAATATAAATATTTTTACTAATTTTACCGATAGTTTAATTGCGACAGTTGAGCTGTCACGAAATCGAGAGTTTTATAGCAAAGTTTTTCATACGCCGTTGCTTGGTGAGTGGCTTCAAGATTTGACAGAGATTTGGTTATAGTAATTTTGATTTTGTTTCAGTTGCAATATTGTTAACAATACTTGCCTATTCTACAAAGCATCCATACCGCACTGGAATCACTTTGGTTGGAACAATTATTTTATCGTTAAAATTTTTATCGATGTCAAGTTATGCTCCTGTTATGTATGTGCCAGTGCTAAGTAAGTATACAATCATCGTTTATATAATGTGCTAACTAGCGTTATATTTGCAAAATTATACCGAAGTTGTTGTGTTTTGAACCAGGTTTTGTATAAAGTTGACTATCCATTGCGAGCGCCTTAAGTTTGACTTTCCGAATTGGTTTCTCTTTAAATGACTGTCTGTATTTGTCTGTCGACTGGTGAATCGACTTGTCTTACATCGGTTTTATATAATCAGATATCTTTAGTTGACTGGTCATAATCAACTGGCTATGGTCAATTGTTGAATGTGATTAGTTAGATTTCAAATATAAGATGAGCGAATTTGAAAAATTGAAGGAATAAGGATAAAGAGCAGTGATTGCAAATACGAGGGACGGTTACCAAACTTGGCGCGTTTACCAATATTACTGACACCCTGAAACCTTTTAAATGTTGTCCAAAAACTCGTTTAAATTCCAACTTCAATTTGTCATTTTGAAATCAAAATAGAAAAAATGGAGGGGCTGAAATCTCAAGGCTCTGAGATATCAAGACTTCGGTCTGGGTTAAGGATTTTGATATAGTTTTCGGCAAAAAACTTTTATGAGGATATGGTTTTTAGTTTTGGGCAGCGATGTATATCAAACATAACTCTTTGTTAAAGTACAAGTATTTTTTTATCTCTGTTAAGAAATTTATGACAAAACTAACACGAAACATCAATACGTTGCCGGAAAAATTATAACCGATCATAAATTAACATAATTTATTGAAAAGATGATACACTCAGCAAACTACTCAAAAACCTCCCATTTAGCGTTTTGAGAAAATATTAGAAAATCACAAATTCATATTTCTTTAAAAATTCCAAAAATATTGTAAAAATTAAATAATATCAAACTTTTTTTAAAATTCTAAAAATATTGCAAAAAGTATTGCATAAATTGAAACTTTTTTCAAAATTCCAAAAATTATAATAAAATCAAAAATTTAAAATTTTTCAGAAGTCTAAAAATATTCCAAAAATTCTTACAAAATCAAAAATTGGAACTTTTTTCAAAATTCTAAGAATATATATAAATTCTATTTATTTTTTCAAAATTCGAAAAATATTCCAAAAATTATTACAAAATCAAAAATTAAAACTTTTTCCAAAATTCTAAAAATATTGCAAAAAATATTGCAAAAGTTGTAACTTTTTCAAAATTCCAAACATAATAAAAACAAAAATTTAAAATTTTTCATAATTCTAAAAATATTCCAAAAATTCTTACAAAATCAAAAATTAAAACTTTTTTCAAAATTCTAAAAATATATATAAATTCTATTTATTTTTTCGAAATTCGAAAAATATTCCAAAAATTATTACAAAATCAAAAATTAAAACTTTTTCCAAAATTCTAAAAATATTGCAAAATATATTGCAAAAGTTGTAACTGTTTCAAAATTCCAAACATAATAAAAACAAACATTTAAAATTTTTCAAAATACTAAAAATATTCCAAAAATTCTTACAAAATCAAAAATTGAAACTTTTTCCAAAATTCTAAAAATATTGCAAAAATTATTACAAAATCAAAAATACAAACTTTTTCCAAAATTCCAAAAATATTTCAAAAACTATCACAAATTCAAAAATTTCCTTGTCAAATTTCATTTTCAATTACATTTACGTCACAAAAACAGCAAATTTTTTTTCCAAAAAATTGGCTTAAAAAAATAAATGAAACATTTTTTGACACACTTGACAACATTTTTTTGACAAACTTATAATGTCATAATTCTCCATAATAATAATAAAATTTCATGTCATACAAATAATTAATTTAATGTTTTTCCAAAAAATCGTAAGAAAATAAATAAAAATCTTTTTTTTGACACACTTGACAACATTTTTTTGCCAAACTTCTAATGCAAGAATCTAGCATTTGATCTCACATATCAATCCCTACCATCAAGATTTCTCCAAATTCAATGTTCCTACTCGTAATCACTTTAAATGAACGATTTTTATGCCAAAAATATGAAAATTTGCTATTTTTGACACACTTAATGTTTTTTTGACACACTTCGGTACAGTTATCGAGCACAGCGTCCTTTCGGACCTGTCCCTTGAGTATACCTATTTTTAGAAAAAAAAATTTTGGAATCCTTCCAGCGGTTTTCTAGATTTCGTAGGTAATGACGGACGGCCGGCCGGCAGACAGCCATACATTTTTTTTTGCTTCTTTAGGTTCTAAGACGTTGAGAAATGCCAAAAAAGTGGGGGTAAGAATTTCACTTTTGGCTCTATATTTATGAGGTCTTTCAGACCGAAGTAAATATATTTTTTAAAACACAAAATATTGTTGTGAAATTGTTAAATTACCAACATTTAAATCCAAGATTTTTAAGATATTTTGCATTAGTGTTATGTAGGAAAAGAGAATATACTTATTGGGTTCTTGGTAAAGGTTTTGAGTAAGCCTTCCTAATCAGTAACCATAGTAATCGGAGATTATTTTGAAACAGGTCACCCATATTTAAAATTGCAGAACATATACTAAATATAGACCAAAATATTTATAAAAAATGTCAACCAGTGCAGTTAATTCAAGTTATAAATCAATCCAGTGGCGTACGCAAGGGAGGGTTGCTGGGGGTTCGAACCCCCCCCCCCCCCCACGTTGCATCAAATCGGTTAAAAAATTATTCTAATATCTCCCGCATGGAGGGATCAGTTTTTATTGTTTTGACATTTTTTTTTTTTTATTTTTGATCTACGGGTGTGACAACCCCGCGTACTCCAGTCCCTGCTATTGACATACGAGTTGACGTGAGATATCACACACCACTGGCAATAGCAGTGAGATGTCACTAGCCAAGGTGTCATCTTAGGGGTGGTGGCGGATGAACTGTATTCAGTCAACGGTAGCACCCTCAATCCTAGCTGTTAAATGATCCTTGATGATGAGACGCTGTTGCTTCCTTGAAGAAATGAGCCTTCATATAATTATGTGTGGGCCTTTAATCTTTAAGAAACAGAGTGCGTCACAGGATCAAGGAATATGCAACCAGCTGGATTATTGGCAACTATATTTTTGTTTTGTTTCAGCAAATTTTTGTCAAAATTTGCTGTTTACTTTTTAATTTACTTTTATTTTCTGTATTCTATCGTAAAATATTGGCTTATGTCATATTTTGTCAGTGATAGGATTTTTTGTTTAGTTATCCATTCTTTAACAAAAAATAAAAAAATACAAAAAAAGAAAGATTTACGTCCATTAACACCTTTGAACGTATGTTGTTGTGGGATCTTGGTCTTAAAAGGTTTTTATGTGTTATTGTGACACATATTGTAATTTCTACTACACATCACATTTTATTAAAAAAAAAAAAAAAAAATATACACTTACATGGAATTTAAATTCACTATAGTAAAAACCTAATTGTCTGTATCAGATGCCCTATTTCATAATAACAGCAGTTATTTTGTGTATGTACATATTATTTAATCTATAATTCAATTTGAACTATAATAGCAAGATGACTTTAACTTAGGCGTCAGCCAATTTTTTTTGTTTTGTTTTTAGGGTACTTTTATAAGCATATTACAAAAATTTGGTTTTGAAAATCTGTCCTGGGGACCAAGATATAGCCCTTTGAAAAAAAAATATCGTATAAAAATACGCCTTTTTTACCAAATGTTGCAATTTAAATGACGTTTAATGTTATTTTTGATATACAATTTCATAGAATCAACATGAATTACTTAAAAAAAAATAATTACAATCTTAGGGGCCCACGTTATGGCAACATTACTTGAACTAAGGCGCAATTGGATTTTTTTTTTTTTTATTTTTATCGTAAATTAAGAAAATTTAGTAAAAGAGACAGTTTTAATCTGTTTATCTTATAAGCACATAGGGAATAAAGCAAAAATTAAAAAAACAGAAAAAATTCTTGTCAAAACAAAAATTTTGTATGGATTTTTCTTTTTTCAAAGGCATGTATCTTGGACCCAGGGGCTCCGATACAACACGTTTTGGTTTTATTCGCTTCAGTGAGTGATTCTTTATCAAATAAAAAAAAATCTTGGCGCCTAAGTAAAAGCCATATCCCCATTATAATTCATAACCATATATTTATATTATATTTAAATACCGATTGTGTTAAATGTTAAATACCGATTTTCTATTTTGTTTTTTAACCTTTTAAATATAAAAAAAGTTGGTCAAGTGCGAAGAAAATTCGCTCGCCGAGGGTTCCGTGAATCAACAAACTGACAATAATAATTTAAAAAAAGTTGTGTTGTAGACTTTTTATATCGCCAGACCATAGCGCCTATGATAAAAAATATTTTATGTGATAAAAATGATTTTTTCCTCGTAAATGTCAATAGAAATGTCCATTGAAAATTGATCCAAATTATAATGTATACACAAAATATTAAATCTCGTTGAATATTACCAATAGCAGTTTAAGGTAACTAAGAAGATATGCAATTACACCACGTTGTAAATGGTTTAAATTGGAAAATATATATTATTAAGTCAAATAACAATTCAATAATAATTAATTCAATTGATAATTTAAAAACTGTGCACCGCAAAATTTTAAAAAAACTTACAATGTTTCTTAAATTAAGTGCTCTTTCCTATGACACCCCACTTGTTCGGATCAAAAATGATTTTTTTTTCACTCTTCCTCAATCTCAACCCCTCAAAATACAGAAAAATAATTATGTGACACTTGGCTATAGTTTTAAATCAGGGTTTATCAAATTTCCTATCACTGTCTGTTTTTTCAAATTTTTCTGTCAATCAACGTGGAAACGTAGACAGGAGGGAGACCAACTTTCAGTTGCATTTTTTTGACAATGATTCAAAACCTGTGCACCGTATTATTTTAAAAAAGTCACAATGTTTCTTAAATTAAGTGCTCTTTCATTCGCTCTTTTCACTTGTTAGGGTCAAAAAAGTTTTGTTTCACCCTTTTCCAATCTCACCCCCTCAAAATCTCCCCCCTCAGAAAAATAATTAAGTGACACTTCGCTATAGTTTTCGTTCAGAGTTTATCAAACTTCCTTTTTCTGTGATTTTTTTTTCAAATTTTTCTGCCAATTAAGCTCGAAACCCAAGTGGTGGGACCAACTTTTTGTTGCATTTGTTTGACAATAATTCAAAAACTGTTCACTGCAAAATTCTAAAAATAATTACAATGTTTCTTGAATTAAGTGCCAAGTGAGATATGATATCTCACATGGCTGGGTTTTAAATGGTGTTTTCCACCTTCTCATTTCCACCCCTTTAATAAATACGATTATGAGTATTTTACACTTCGCGATATTTTTCGTTCAAAAGATACCACTTTTTCTATATTTCCTAAGACTTTTGAAGTTTTTTTATTAAATAGGCTCGGAACTAAGTGGGGAAAGAAAACATGAAAAAATGCTATTATTCAATTTCGTTCAAAAAAATGTACAGTAAAAAATTATAAAATACATTTTTAAGGGATACTGAATTCAAGCCCTTTCATATGATATCCTACTTGATTTGGCAAAAAAAGTATTTTTTTAAAGACCTTACATTGCACACCGTAAAACAAACGGAAAACATTTTTTTTGTATCTGTCATCTTCAGGGTCATCAGGTTAGTTTTATACGCATCTTAAATTTCAGGTCCATAGGATTTATAGTTTATGAGATAATCGATTTTAATACAACAGACTACAGAATACACATCGTAGTCTCAACAGTAGTGTTCCGTATAAAAACGGAACTCAAATTAAATTTTTTATCTAAACCAACCCCACCCCTCCCCCCATAGCTCAATCCTGCGTACGCCACTGAATCAATCTGATTCAGCTTTGCTATATATTTACGCTTATATCATAATTTTATAGAATTTGTTCCTGAATTGATCTTGCAGTAGGTGAAACTCTTTTGATGGGCATTATTTTTGGATTACTTTAATATAATAATTAAAACTAAGGCAAGGAACAATAAAATCATCCTTGCTACTACTATATAGGATGTCCACACAGAGTGCAGTTATAGCTTGTTTTAGCTATAGTGTAGATCAGAGTAACGTTGCACAAAAGTTGAACACCTTCTTAGAGAGATAATTATAAGCTCTTGATGAATGATGCTGTGTTAAAGTTATCTGACAAGCGGATGCAATTTTTACAGTTATATTGTTTTGTTCCTTTTATCTCAGTGTTACAACATCCATTCCATAATAATTCTGAAGGGGAGCATACAAAACCACGATCATCAACAATCAAAGCTTTACCTTGTATTGAGTTACGGCAATTAATTGATAAATCATTTGTTGAGTTAATTTCAGTTTTCGTTTGCCATATCAAAGGTTGATGTCTCTTAATTTCATATTCGTTTAACTCTGATTAATCAAATGATATCGGTCCACCATTTCCAATTACATTAATTAAAAAATAAGTTAATGAAAATAAAAATATTAAGCCCAGAAATAATCTTCGTCTAATTAAACGTAAAATTGCAGCATACCACATTGTTTAATATTAATATATACAACTAATTTTCTTTTACATTCTATTTATGAAGATTAAATACTTAAAACTCTTATAGCATTATTAAATTTAAAATAATAAAATAAGGGAACTTTTTAATTATTTTTCAAATCGAAAAACAAGAACTCTAAAACTAATTTTTTTTTATAGATTTTAACGATAAAAACATCGCCTACTAAATATTGAAAAATTTTTTATTTAATTCGCCACACAGTCCTATCAATCCTAGTCATTGTGGTGACCATAGGTTAGTTTAAAGAAACACTCTGTGGGATGATAGTAAAGAGAGGTTTTGATCTGGTAGACGCGTGATGAAAATATGTGGGACAGCAACTCAATATTACTAAAACCACACTTGAGAGAGAGATAATCATTTTTGTATGAAGTATTGTTGTCAAGTTTGAGCCCGTTCCTCTGTTTCCATCCTGGAACTTTTCGGGTCTAATCAAAAGCATGTATACGAATTGTGGGTGATCTTGATCCTCCTCTTGATCCTTTCCTCTGTAACACCGTCGCACTGTTGCTGATCTCATTGTTTTTGAAAATTTTGTCATAGTGATGAGATGAAATCAGAGCATTTCTCAAATATATTCTTTCCCTCATTTTACTCGTTAGTCATCAGTCTATTAGACAAACTGCCAAACTGTTGAGATCACACACTGTCATAGTAACAGAATGACTGTCATAGTAACAGAGATTTATTTGGGAAAATACATATACATGGAATGATTTGCCGGTTTGCTTTTGTATTTGTATTTGCTCTAGGCAGGTTTGCTAAAGAAAACTAACAAATTAATACTAATCCCTGGTTAAACATTCCAATTGAAACCAATTGAAGAAAATGAATTGGATTAATCGGATTCCTAATTAATTCCTATTCAAAATATCTATTTTCAATACCATCCTATTCATTCCTGTTAAATATCTCTATTTTATTTTTCAACGGGAATGGATAGGAAATGTATATAAATAGGAATTAATTGGAAATTTCCATTGCAGAATTCCGATTAATCCTATTCATTCCTATTAAATCTTTTCCAATTAAATCCTGTTAAATTCATAAGATTGTTTAATTTTTTTCTAAGTTCCTTTTCCTATTGAATCTCTTAATTTCCTATTGAAATTTAATTGCAAATTTCCATTAGAATCCTACAGAACCTCTTTTCCTGTTGAATCCCATTCATTCTGATTGAATTTTAATTGGTAGATCGAAGTCTTCCTATTAAACCAATTCAATCCGATTTAATCCTATTGAAATTATATTGGATTTAATAGGATTCAATAGGTTTGAATTGGAATGTTTAACTAGGGCTCTGTTGTGTGAAGTTTAATGAAAACGGTTTAATGATGTTTAATGGCAAAACGCTTTCGTAGGGAAATTCAAGTGACAAAGATTACGAAAAAACTTACTTCAAAAATAAATGTTAACACTAATATAAATATGGAATCAAAATGAGAATATCGCAATGCAAATTGAGGTGGAGGCTCATTAACGTATAATAAAAATTCAATCACGAACACCACGAACACTATTCGTCGCTTTAATAATGAAACAACGTATGCTATTTATACGTTGTTTTTATATAATAGGTGCGCTGCATTCCCCATAAGGGCATCTTTGAATTGGCGTTTTTACATTTTCGAATTATTTTATGACTGGGGGTAAAAATTAATAAATTATAAATTAACGTCCATGTAAATGCATGCGCACATCAAACTTTAAACTCAAATATCTCGAAACTATACTTTTGCGTATACGTCATTTCATTATTAAAGCGACGGTACCGAGTTTTATTCTTTCAAATTCTCTTTAAATATTATCATTCTGTGCTCCTATAGTAGAATCTATAACTATTATTTATTATTTTTATGTATTTCTTTTAGTGAAATATTACAACATTGCATTCGTTTTCTCCTGGTTAAGTTTTATATTTGTCATAATTTCATCTTGGTATATAAAACATCCACCATCAATACCACCTCAACCTTGGATGCTTCAACTAATGGATAATCCAATATTGCGATTTATCCTAGTACTCGATTCAGAATTGGTAATTCTTGTAAATAAAATCATACCGAATAGTTGATAAACTTTTTTTTAATTTTTAGGATTACGACTACATGAATATTGCTCAAAGAACATGGATTGAATTCAGTGTCATACTAGATAGAATAATGCAAATTAGTACTGGATTGTTTTTTATCATAATCCTTCTACGTGGTTATTGAAAAATCATAACAAAAATACTCTATAACATGCACAAATTATTTTAAGTTTTTTATTTACTTATGTACAATGTACATACAAAAACAAACAAATGAATTAAAACTTTGGATAAACGATAATTTAACAACCGTCTAAATTATTATACATAATCATATATCGTCGCCTTAATAATGAAACAACGTATGCTATTTATACGTTGTTTTTATATTATAGGTGCGCTGCATTCCCCATAAGGGTATCTTTGAATTGGCGTTTTTACATTTTCGAATTATTTTATGACTGGGGGTAAGAATTAATAATTTATAAATTAACGTCCATGCAAATGCATGCGCACATCAAACTTTAAACTCAAATATCTCGAAACTATACTTTTGCGTATACGTCATTTCATTATTAAAGCGACGATATATTTTTAGGGTACATAGTGTATAATTTTACTTTTGTATAATAAAATTTGTCTACTAACCGCCAGATGCCACTTAATTTATACTTGTTTTCATACTAAATTCAATCTAATGTTTGTTTTTCCTAAAACAGCTGATGTATGACATTTGTATCATTCAAAAGAAATTTCCTCTCTTTGTTTTGATTACGATCCAAAATCTTCAAACTGTTAAAGTAAACTGTAAAAGAAAGTAACAAATATATTCAAGTCGTTTTATATATAATATAACTAACTGTAAACTCAATAATATAAAATTGAAATAGTTTATGTTCTAAGCCCTAAGGTGTTAACTGTTAATAAGAAAAATTGTGTTATAAGAAATTTGATTTAAAGTAAGTATTGTTCCTTTTAAATAAATTTTTATTTCGTTAATTGTTTTTATTTATGATTGAATATAATTGTTATTCAATGAAAATATTTCTCATGTTTTGAGGAGAAAATGTTAATTCGATTGTATGATAATGATTATATGTCAGAGTAATAGCTTTTACTGGTTTTTCTTGGCTAAGCTTTTGAGTATTAACCATCGACGACCTCTCAAGTTAAGGAAGAGATCTGCATCTTTGAGGCCCGTTACATTTTCCTTATTTTTTCAAACTAGGAAGGCCCGGCGTGCTTCGCTACGCTTATAAATAAAGTTTTTGCGTAGACATTTTGTTGACGTAGAAGCAATGATTTCAAAAAGTGGTAATGAGAAATGCTAGCATATAATTTTTAATTTTTCCTTTTAAATATATGAATGAAAAATAATCAGAACTCTAGCTGATCAGTTCGGATATATGAAAAATTAGCGATCAAATAAGTTTTCAAGTAAGCTTATTTTATCTCTAACTTATTTGATCGCTAATTTTTCATATATCCGAACTGATCAGCTAGAGTTCTGATTATTTTTCATTCATATATTTAAAAAGAAAAATTAAAAATTATATGCTAGCATTTCTCGTTACCACTTTTTGAAATCATTGCTTCTACGTCAACAAAATGTCTACGCAAAAACTTTATTTATAAGCGTAGCGAAGCACGCCGGGCCTTCCTAGTTAATTTTAAAGCATGAATAGAACACATTGAAATTTCATCTATAATAATGATTGATGCATTATTAATATATGTGCCATGTACACTGTTTGGAGTTATATTTGGCATTGAATTCTCTAATAATGGAATTGGTAATTTGAAAACATTATGCAAAGTTCGCCCCCCAATCAAAAGAGTTGATGCAATACCACTGAAGTTAGTTACAATACACGAAAGATTTAGTGAATTAAATTTATGAATGATTGCCGTTTGAACAAAAGTTTTGCCACAACCTGCATGAGCTGTCAAGAAAAAAAGCTAAAGCATTCGGAGGAACATTCAAACCACAGATAAATGCAAATAATTGACGAAACTGTTTTGGTGATTGAATTTCTGAAGCTTCAAGTAAACATTCACGCTATTCATTATCATTTGTTGCAATACCTCGAGCTTCACATGCTGCAACAAAAGTAGGGTAGGGTACACCTTCATACATACGTAGATCAAAAAAAGATTTTGGACCACGAACATGCAACAGAAGTAAACGCATATGAAACAATTCTATATCTTTTGGAGTAACCATATATAATCGAGCAACAACTTTATCAGCCCCACGTTGTCTTCTTTTCCACGATTTACTTTGGTCATACCAAACATAATTAATTCTGTATACAAAAACTCATTAGCTAAATTATCAATGGAATTCAAATGGAAAAATGCTAACAATTTTGTTCTTGATACATTTGCGACTGTGCCAGCCACATTACCATTCCTGATATAAACATTTTGTCTATTAGGCAAATGACAATCAAGTCGAATAATTGTATGAGATTGAAAATGCATTGGAAATTCAAATATGCGCCAAGCAGCTTCAGTCGAACCAACATACCGTCCATTCAAAAAATCTTGAATTTCATTTCCCACAATCGCATCATCATTATTCACTGCATTCTCTCCATTCACTCTCAATTCAACATTGGCAGAATCATACTCTTTATATACATACTTGTAAACATATTTCACACTTTTAACAGTCGTACATATTTCCACGTTAATATGACAATTGAATTTTGCAAGAAGATAAATATTATACGGAACAACATATCTATTATCAAGAGATGCACCACGTACATCAACACTCATACCATTATCACGTCGACGGTACAAAGGATAACCATTCACATATTCTTTAATATTTTCAGAAAAAGGTTTTGGAAAATTATTACTACATTTACCACTCTCATACAAACAGAATTGGGATTTAGAGCACCACATGGTTCATGCATCATATGACGTTTCACATATTCATGTAATTTAGGAAAAAGAATGGGATCAGGGATTTCAGTACATACAAATTTATTAATCATTTCATTTCCATCAATTCTATCTTCATCTGACAAATTTAACAAAATTCATCATTTTTAAAAATAGCAACCACATCAGTTTGAACAGCATCATTAAAACGACGAATATCACATTCTCTGTTAACTTTTATAACCATTGACACATCAGCAGTAACATTCTCAGGTCTTTCACAAAATTCATGCATTGATTTAAAAGAACGAACAAAAGGATTCACACGATCTAACTCAAAACCTATCTTACGCATAAGAAAAAATTCGAAATGAAATTTAAAACATAGAAAAACAATATGTACGTTTATTCACATTCAAAGAAATAAATATACTAACAGCTGAGAAAAAATTAAATATAAAAAAGAATAACAAAATAAAGTTTTAAGTTTCGTTTTTGTTGTTCGATAGCAAATATATTTTTATATGTATGTAAACTTATAATGCATATGTATAGAAAAAGTTTTCCGTATATAATAACTTTTTTATTTATGATCCGATTTGTTTGAATCCGGATCCCAATATAGGTTACACTAATATCAGTTAGCTGTGAAAATTTGAATTGAATCCATCTGCGAATAAAAAAGCCTTATGCTCCACAAAGTTTTAATCTAGCGTATTAATATATAAGATTTCTGGATCGTGAATAGTGGATTTGTTGACATTTTTATGACATTGTAAGCAGCATTTGTTCTTCTGGCATTTGAGACCAATAATCGATGTTTACGAGTTACATGCAATATTTTTTCTTCGATATTTTCTAAATATTTTAATGAAAACATTTTTAGTTCTGTAATAATTTAAAAATTAAAACTGTTAAATCTACATAGTGTTCCTCTTAGAAAAACTCAAAAATTTTGATATAGATGAAAAACATGATCTACGCAGGTGAAAAAGTCAAAATTTGAACTTGACCATTTTTGATTTTCCTGAAACTTGACATGTAAGTAGTATGGACAACATAAATATACAACTTATTTTAAAATTTTTTTAAAGTGCTTAGTTTGAGCATAGAGGGCACCCCAACATGCATGAAAAATGAAAATTCTGCGAATCCGATGTAACTTTGAAATTAAATTGCTCAAGAACGGCTATACCGATTTCGAAATAAATACTTTGGTCTTAATATGGTCAATATATCTTTGGAATACTGCGTCAATTACTGTTTTTGATCTTCTTGTTGATACAGTGCGACTGAAACACTGTATTCCAAAGATATATTGACCATATTAAGACCAAAGTATTTATTTCATACTTAAATTACCATAAGCCTCTTGTATCATTTATCGAAAATGTAAGCTCTGAGTCTGAGTAAATCTATGTAATATATACGAATAAAATGTAAAATAATTATCAAACTTTGTATCACTATGATCATGACTAAAACCTGCAATTATCCTCTTCCCGAAATTTAACATTCGTCTTTTTATCTTGAAGCCAAAATTTTTGAAGGTTTCACTTCTACCACGTGTGAATTGCACACATGTCCCGATTTTTTTTAATAGATTCAAGTCATATGAAAGAGCTTCATTTCAGTATTCCTTAAAAATTTATTTTGGAATTTTACACCTCACCATTTTGTATATAATTTTGAATAATGACGTTTTGTTCGTGTTTTCTTACCTCGATTAGCTCCGAACCTGATCGAAAATCTTCAAATGTAGTGAGAATGATGGAAAAATTAGTAAGTTTTTTATGGAAAATATAGGAAAGTATAACATACTCATAATTATATTTTAGAAGGGAGTGCAAATGAGGGGGGGTAAAAACACTATTTAAAACGTGGTCAAGTGGGGTGTCATTTGAAAGAGCACCTAATTTAGAAAACATTGCAATTTTTTTAGAATTTTGCGGTGCACAGTTTTTGAGTTGTTGTTAAAAAAGTTTGACTTTCAGACCGTCCTCCCCAGTACGTTTCGACGCTGATTGACAGAAAAATTTGTACAAATTCACAGATTTAGGAAGTTTGGTAAATTTTGAATGATAATTATAGCGAAGTTTCAAATAATATTTCTGTGTGTTTAGGGGACGAGGGTAGAGATGGTAAAAAAACCTTTTTTGATCCAAGCGAGTGTCATTTGAAAGAGCACCTAATTTAGAAATCATTGCAATTTTTTTTTAGAATTTTGGGGGCACAGTTTTTGAGTTATTGTCAAAAAAGCGCAACTTTCAGACTGTTTCCCCCTTCGTTTCGACACTGATTGACAGAAAAAGATTTACAGAGTTAGGAAGTTTGGTAAATTTTGAATGAAAATCATAGTGAAGTCTCAAATAATAATATTTCTGGGTGAATAGGGAACAAGGGTGGAGACGGTAAAAAAATCTTTTTTGGCCCAAGCGAGTGGGGTGTCGTTTGAAAGAGCACCAAGAGCACCTAACAAAAAAGTGCAACTTTCAGACCGTTCTGCCTCCCCCCCTACGTTTCGACACTGATTGACAGAAAAATTTGTAAAAATTCACAGAAAAATTCAGAGATGAATGAAATTCATAGCGAAGTCTCAAATAATTATATTTCTGTGTGTTTAAGGAAATGGGTGAGTGGAAAATATAAAAAAACCATGTTTGACCCAAATGAGTGGGGTGTCATATGAAGGAGCACTTAATTTAAGAAACATTACAATTTTTTTTTAAATTTTGCAATGCACAGTTTTGTGTTATTGTAAAAAAAAATATTTTTAGTATGTAATCTCTCCACCCCCGAAATTTCGACACTTGATTGACCGAAAAAATAATCAAATTTAAACCATTTACAAGCTGCTGTAATTGAATCTTTCTTGAGTTACCATAAACAGCTGTGGATAAGATTTAACCTGAAGCAACATTTTTGGTGTGATTTTTGATCAATGTATATATGACATGTGATTGTAATTTACTATTAACATTTACGTTTAAACATTTATTTTGTTATGCGTCATGGTCTGGCAATATAAAGACATTACAACACAACTTTTTGTCAATTATTTTTGATATTGTGTTCTTTTACATTCACGGAACCCTTGGCGAGCGAATTTTATTCGCAATTGTCTGACTTTTTTTATTTGTAGTAGTTTTTATAACAAAACACACAATCTCGACTTTTATAATATGTTTTATAACTTTAATTTATTTCTTAATTGATTTTTCGCCTAATTAGCATCATCTGAATTTTAATTTTAATTTAAATGATTTTCTTACATAATATAATTATCTTCTCATCTACATAAATTAATACATTAAAAGTATTACTTACATGGTCTTAAATTTACAATTGTTTGTTTAATTAAAATAAAACATGAACCATCTACGTTAATCTTAAACTTAATTTATTTTTATGAACTTGATTGCTAGTTTAAGATCTTGAATTAATTTATGAAATAAAAATGTGCATGACTTGGTATTATCGAACGTAATATATGTATACTCAATAGTTTCCTGGAACGTTCTGACTTCAGGATCCAATTGGTTCCGAAAAGTTCTGAATATATGACCAAGTAGAAAATACTCTTTGTAACTGGGCAGCAAAACTGGTTAGAAAATATTCTTCCTAACTTGACAGTTGACACTTGGTAATTAGGTAATTTATTTATAATTACAATTAGGTAATTTATTTGCCAATCCTTCATTTTTGACTTATATTAATTAGTTTACATATAGGGACAGTAACCATAAGTTCTGTATTTTACCATGCTGTACTCTGAGATTTTTTTACAAATACAAAATATTACAATGTCCCTTATTTCTCTAATTTGATATGCAAATATCTTCTTGTTTGCATAAATTTTGCACGACCATGAATATAAAATTATAATTTCTCTAAATTACCCTATTATTTTTCTAAATTTTCTATAAATTATTACAATCAAATGTCAAAATCGTACGCACACTTTTTTTGCATTTCTCGACGTTTAAGGTCATAACTAAAAAAAGCAAAAAACAATGCTGCTCTGTAAAAATGCGGGCTGACTGGCACGCCGACTATCACAACCAATGAAAATGAAAACTAGAAAACTACTTGAGTGATTTTAAACATTTTTGTTTCTGAAAATAGGTTTCATCATATGGTAAGAACTGTAGGTACGCCGTGTTTGCAATAACAGTATCGGAAAATTGGCAAAATATTGGATATTTTGCCAATGTTTAAATGATAATGAGCAGTAAGATTGAATGTGGAAAAATCTTGATGGGTAGCATCTCTATATGAGACCAGGAGCTTGATTATTATAAGTGTGTCAAAAGAATGATTTTTTATTATGATTTTTTATTTTTTTGACAAACACATACCTTATGATATCATAAAATGTTAGTGAATTCAAGTTACACCACTTCTAACTAATAGGCACAGTTTGAAAATATCAGGATGTTGCAGATCAAATATTGTTTTTATACAAAAGCTACAATAAGTAAAAATATGCATTTTCGTCAAACGGAAAAGTATTGTGAGAAGTTTTTTGAGTGAATTCAAAGGTCATTGTTGAATATAATTGGTACAGTTGAACATGTCAGCCTGTTGCAGACTAAATTTAGTTTTTCGCAACAAATAATTATCTTTTGAAAAGAAGCATTTACGTTAAATGGAGGAGTTTTCTGAACTAATAGGAACAGTTGGGTAAAAATATATCATGACAACATTATATTTTCTAACCCAACTGTTTCTATTATAGTCCAGAAAACTTCTCCATTTAACGTTAATGTGTCTTTTTAAAAGATATTCATTTGTAAGATAGAATGTCATATTTTCAAAAAATTTGTAATTATTGAAAAGAAGAATTTTAAATAAATGGAGAAGTTTTCTAATTTTCTAACAACTAGAATTTATCATATCAACTAGTTGGAAATTGTCTTCCAAACTCGTAGATCAGCTATTCATTCAATGCTAACTTATTTAAAGTATGAAAAATGTGCATTCGTAGGGTTAAAAATCAGACTAAGAAATTCGCGTGTTTGCCAAGGATTCGAATCATGACACTGATGAGGTTGATTTAGGTTCGAATACCAACCGAAAACAATACGATTATTCTTTTTACATATGAAAGGGAAAGGCTAGTGCGGCAAGCAGAAACAAAATAAATATGTTGTAGTAACTCGCCTGCTAGTTACTATCCTACTCGCACATGCGAGTAGCTCGTATTTTGTGTTCACACGATGCCAGTAACTGTACTACAGTAACTCGCCTGCTCAACTTGCACGTTTACTCGTCTTGTGTAAGCTAGGCTTTATAAATAATAAATATCACGAGTACGATAAGATAATATTATATAAATGTATTTTTGTTTTTTAGGAATTTTGTTTTTATACGGTATAAAACGTTTTATACTACACGTTTCACACGTATGTATGATACGTGTTTTATACGTTACCGTACTATACGTTTCAACCTTGAGAAAAAGCATTCCTTGAATGCATCTCATACGTAAATTTTGATTATTGCACCCACTCGGTTACCGGTAATTTCTTGGTTCGACTAATAATCTCATTTTACTTTCTTGACGAATAAAGTACATACTATTAAATAGTAGATTATACGCCAAGGGAAAGAAGTGCATATTTTTCTTGAGGCGTATATACTATTTTTTGTACGACCACAATATAATTATGATATCAAAAACTAAAATCTAATTTTTATGATTTTATTAAGGTTTTATCTATACGATAGCAATGGATCTAACTATTATGTAGTTTAGAATTATAAGTCACAATATCTCGAAGGTTGCTGGTCGAAGGTATTAAATAGTGAACCGTAGACTCTGATCAGAAGAACGCTGGTTCAATCTCCGAGCTGGAATTGAGATTAAAACTATGTACGACTATCGCTTTGGGAAGCAAATCATTCATTTAATTCAATTGAATACTTTCAGTTCTAGTGACTTATAATTCTAAAATCTAGTCATTTATGGAAAACGAAAATCGTAAATATTTCTGTTATCACGAAAACTACTATTGTTGTCATGGTTTGTTATTTTTTATTCCTTAGAAAGTAAAGTTGAAATCCGATCCCATAAATGAGGGAGCGTAATGGAACTTTATATACAACTCTTTCACAAACCATATTTCAAACACTTTATCGACTTTAATAATGCGAGGATACAAAGTACAATATTATTGATTTACAGTTATGTAATGCTATGATATAATCATCTATGTTATCTTCAATTAAAACAAGCGAGCGAAAAAAAATTTAAATACATTATTTAGGATTAAAAGGTTAACATTTATTTTTATGTTATATTATTGTCGACTATGTTTGATGACCCTCGCATTTAAATTTGTTAATTTGTTTAATTAGATAAAATCTAATAAGGCTTTAGGGTTTGATGTATGATATCCGTACGTAGAGATGAAATCTTGTACCGAATATTTAATCGATGATATCCCATACAAGGTTGTACAGCTGGTCCAGTAATGGTCCATTACTGGTGACCAGTAACGCAAAAATGGGTGAATACTGGCAAGAATGGGTCAATTCTGGCCATTATTATAATTTTACTGGATGATAACATCAAACAATAAATGACTGCCATTTATGCGGCCAGAGAAAAAAATCAGCAATGGTCCGTTGTACAAGGTATGGACAGTAACCAGTTTGCAGCAATGGCAAAGTGACTGGCAACCATGACTGGGCCAATAAAAAATATAAAATATTATCATATCTAAATTTAAATAAATTAAATCCAAATTAATTAAAAGAAAATAAAAATTAAAACTTATACTAATATTATCATAGTCTTTCGGCCAAGACGCCATAACTAAATTACGGGTGAAATTTTTCAATCTATATATTTCTACATAAAATGGATATTACTCTAGTGAATTTTAACCCAATAACATAGATCGGCCAATGCATGATTGCAGTACTGGCCCAACAATAACCAATTAATGATAACCTTTAACGTGCTATTGCTTGGCCATTTAAAATAAAGTGTACGGGCAATATTCTATAAGCCGTAGATCGGCCGATTCATGCTTCCAGTAATGGCCTAAGTTTTTTTACCATTCAAAGGCTACAATAACCAAGTATTGTTAACCATTAATGGGCCAGTTCTTTACCGTATTTCAGAGTCCGGCGAACTCTGCTTGGGATCCAATCTTCCATATAACCCACAATAAATTTTCTAAATATTTTGTGCGATTTTTCATCATTTTACGTTTGAATTTAAATATAACAAACATTTTGTGTAAGTTACTATTGACGCTGTCTGACTCAATCAACAAATCATAAACGAACGCAAACCTTTGTTTCAAGATTTGATGATTGTCTTTATAGTTCCACAAAAACATAACTTAGAGCCGATACTCGTGTATTTCTAAGTATTTTGAAGCCTTATATCCGAATATCCTGCCAGATCAGATGCGCTGCACGGTTTGGTTAAACCCAGACGTCTGGAAACCCGTATATATCTTTGTATTTCAAAGCTTAAATCTATCACCATAATGATTTGATTTATAGCTGATGAGCCAAAAAGGAATCATTTTAAAAATGTTAAGGTATTTTTCTTATGTAAGGGCCAATACCAGTCTCCAGATCGAAATACTTGTTTTATAAAGCGGTGACATGGCCCTCACGAAAAAATTAATTTTGATCTGGGACGAATTTTTCCGAATTTTTCCTGTGGGCGTTTCGCTTAAGTTCTTCCCTCTACTATTAGTTTCTTCAGTATCCAGCAAAATTCAGACACCATCACTTCATCCTATCTATCCTGATATCGTTGTTCCATCATTTTGATTTCTTGATGGAATCGTTCTGGTTGTTTTTCGCATGCATTTTCGATAAACCTATCGAGAAAGTATAATTTTGAAACAACTTTGACAGTCAACGCAAACATCAATTTACTACCATCGTTTACGTCACTACATTTTAAGGCTTAATTATATTACATTTTAATTTAAGCCTCTTTCCTTAAGAATATGATGAAAATGTAAAATTTTAATTTTACGATAAATCCCTTCTTGTTGTCATTCCTTGCCTGGACCTGTAAGCACAGCCCCTTCACGTGACGGTGTATCTCTGCTAGCTTTTGGCAAATTCCTGGAGTAAACGAATTTCATACTAGGAAAGTTTAGAAAGAGTTTTTGGATACGTTTAGACATTCGTCTTTATTCGTTGACGAAGATAGTATCAAGGAATACAAGGAATTAAATCACAAGCAATTAAATCACATTATCAAGGAATTTGTTACTACATAGCTGGATTATTGGCAACCCCGTTTTAGTTTTGTTCCTGCAAATTTTAAAATCAAATTTTCTGTTTACGTTTTATTTTATTATTACTTTCTCTATATCCTATCTTCAAATATTGGCCTATATTAAACTTTATATGTGACAGGTTTTATTGTGTAGTTATCCATTCTTTAACAAAAAAATATGAAAAAAAAATTTGCTTCCATCAACATCCTTAGAACGCATCTTGTTGTGGGACCTTGATCTTCAAAGGTTTTTATGTAACAAATATTGTAATTTTTTTTTTAAAAAGAAAGATAGCTGTCTCAACAGTGATGAGTACAAAGATGAGTATAACAATGTTAAAATACATTTTTTTAAACTTAAAATGCTTCTGAAACAACTTTAGACCTGTTCCTGTCAGAATCTGTTTCTTCAGATTTTCGATAAACCTATCGAGAAAGTATAATTTTGAAACAACTTTAACATTCAACGCAAACAGACAGACAGATAAACCAAACACAACTCAGACAAAAGATAAACAACCTCTTAAAATATCCATATTATTATATCTACAATAGTAAAATTCTAGACCTCTTTATCTAGACCAATTAACCCTCGTCGCATTGTGAATTTTAAAACGCTGAATGTAAGAGACTGAGAAAACCTTTAATGAAGAAAAGCCTTAGAACAAATCTGTATGTGGGAGGTAAACTACACCAAGTCATATTTTTTTCAAAATACTTTTTTTTATACTGTTAGAATCAGCATTTTGTTCTCTACCAAGAGGTTAATAGCACTGAGTCCTAACTACCGTAGTTTTCGACATAGAACAATTTTAAATGACACCAAGTCCAAAGCCCTTAGAGGTAAAGAACGTCAAGTGAACAAATTTTGACACCAAGTCCAACATTTTTAAGAGGCAAAGAACATCAAGTGTACATAGCTCTGTTTATGACTATATAGTGTTGTAGACGACAACAACATATTTAGAGGTAAATAACACCAAGTGCACTTAGTTAATGTGTCTTTAGGTTTTAACGTCTTTCTTTTAATTTCTTAAAAAAATGTAAACAATTTTAAACGTTTTTTAACGTTAAACTTACATTGTTTAATAATATATTTTGAAGTAAACTTTATAAAAAGCTTTTAACATTATTTTTGGACACACCTTTTAGGTACAATTTTGTCTTGGACTTAGTGCTGTATGTTTCAAGGGAATTGGGAATACTAAGACCCATCATTGTGAAGGTAAAGCACACCAAGTCCTTTTTAACAAATAACCGTTACATAATATGACGTAATTTAATTAAGGATATCATGGAAATTAAAAAAAAATTACAGAGCAATAAAATAGTCGAGGTAAGGGAAGCAGTTAATGGAGAGATAGAACGGTTTGTGATTTTCAAACAGTTTTTTTGGGTTTCCTGTAAAATTTTAAAAATGTGACTTGGTGTAGTTTACCTCCCACATATAGAAATGTTTGTTGTGTTGAGCATAATTCTTTCACCGCGGCATTAAAATTCATAAAAGATGTAAAGCGGCAGATTGTTCCAAATTAACTAATTACTTCCAAAACTGAGGGTTGTTTTACGCGGGGTGCCGAAGAGACATGAAAAAAAGCGCAACGATTTTAAGTTGTATTTATATAACTTAAGTAAAACTGCAGAAACATTTTGTACCTCTAAAAATCCAGAAACAGATTTGGACAAAGACGCGTTTATCCAAAAAGAGTAACGAACATATATTGCCAAACATCCATCTATCTCTCGTAATTTATTTCAGGAAGTTAAATCACTCCCAAACAATTTCATCGCACCCTCTATTCCACCATTAGTTTTGAATGGCATTTGTTTGACCCTACTCGAAAGAGAAAATGAATCTTTTAGGTTGTATTTCACAGTTAAAACTTCCCATTATCGTACACTTATTTTCTCAATTAAAAAGAGCAATTATTTTTCAGAGTAGTACGAAAAATGCTTCTGTTCATCAATATCAACGAATCCGATGGCCTAAATTCCACCGTATGTTCAATACTCCTGAAGATGCTATAATAAACCGAAATATAGATAAAAATAACCGTTGATCCATTGACTGTGTGGATATAGAGATTGTCTGGTTTGCCAACTCTAGAACACGCAACATATAATTGTCCATGTGAGAAACAATCGTTATCTAGATCTAAACCACATACTTCCAATGTTTGGCCCTGAGCTTTGTTGATGGTGATTGCAAATGCCAATCGAATTAGGAATTGCAATCTTTTAAATTGAAATGGCATATCCGTTGGTATTATGGGTATGCGAGGAATGAGGACATCTTCGCTTTTGAAATGTCCATTCAAGATTGTTGCTTCTACTACGTTGCTCAATAATTTTTTTACTGTGAGTCGCGTGCCATTGCAAAGTTTTGGTTGATTGATATTACGCAACATGATGATTGGCACGCCGATTTTTAATTGCAGTACATGTGGTGGCATCCCTGGTAGATCAAGTGAATTCAAAAATTATGTTGGATAGTTAACCGCTTCATCTGCTTCCATAACATCGTCTACGGACTTGTATGTGACTTCCTCGCTTTGAATTTTAGACAAAATTAAACTGTTAAGTTCATTGACGTCTTTGTTTTTGGCCGCAAGAATGATTCGCTCACTCAGCCAATCGTGATTCTTATGATTAATTTGAATAGCAGGAAATACTTTTTCAATTAATTCCTCTTTTGACGACACTAAATTGCAGAAGTTATGAGACAATAAAATTCGTCCTGTTGTTAAATCAACCGGCACCTTTCCGTCACCAATTCTCAGCAATTGATATGAGAATATCTCACCTGATTTATCTTTTTGGAGGAGAACACGCATGTTTGTAGTTAATTTTAACCTTTTTACGTGTCGCCACAAAGTAGAATATTTGAGGCAAGCATTTATTTCATCCGCTGGTGTTGATCGGGGAACTACAGGTAATGTTTGTCTGAAATCGCCTGCAAGCAATATTAATGCATTCCCAAATGGTCTGGTATTTCCACGCAAATCTTGCAATGATCGATCAAGCGCTTCAAGTGATTTTTGGTGCGCCAATGTGCATTCATACCATATGATTAGTTTACATTTCTGCAATACTTTTCCCATTCCCGATCCTTTGGAGATGTTGCATGTGGGCGTTTCAATGAATTGTATGTTTAATAGCAATTTCAAAGCGGAATGAGCAGTTCTTCCACGTGGTAGCAATGTCGCAGCTATGCCGGACGACGCAAGAGCTAAAGCTATGCTATTTTGCGATCGAATTGCTGCTAGAATCAGTCTGATTAGAAACGTTTTGCCAGTTCCTCCTGGCGCATCCAAGAAAAAGATTCCTCCAACCCCGTAATCAACATTTTGCATTAGTTGATCGTAAATTGTTTTTTGTTCAAACGTTAGCTTTGGAATATTTGATTGCACATACGACAATTACTTCTGTAATCCTTTTATTTATTTATGATAGATGATAGCATGCAAGTTCGTATTGATGTTATCGGCATTCAATGCTATTGCTACACTCGAATCACTTAAATTTAATGTTTTTAAGTACTCAGAAATACAGCTAAACTATCTATCTGATTCATTGGCACTTTCATAAAAATCAATATGCGCTAGTTGTTAGTTAGTTATTCATGCCCAGTACTGTTTTATATATTTAAATTTCCTTCAAAATGGTAAATTTTCTGTAGCCAAATGCTTTAATTTATAACAATCACAAATAATATGCAGATCAGCTATTTCATTTATAATACTAAGAACAGATAATTAGTAACAAAGTTATTTAAAAAAAACAGATGTTTAACGGTGGATTGAATCCAAAATTGCTTAAACAATGGTTCACCACCTGATCGTGCGATATAGTAAAAGTAAAGATATTCACATATATTATAGAGCAATGTAAATTAATTGATATTGTTACCAACCTTGCGACACAAATTTTAATAATCAGTTACTTTGATATAAGTAAAGGTGCAATCACGAATTTTTATTTTCCTGATCCATATGTTTATTGGGAGAAATATGTAGCAAAAAGATCTATTTTGTTCAGTGTAAAATATTGTATTACAGATTGCTTCAAGGAGAATATTTTTATAGTAAATGAGAACTGAGGACATTTTTACTCTTACCGAGGACAGTCCTACCGAAAGGAGAACACGTTGCAACCTTATTGGTTTACAAATTAGATAAAATAATCTTAGGGCCTATCACTATACGAAACTAATCGATTAAATTGAGCATGAAGTTAAAATCGACCATAAAGTTGAGTGATTTGAGAATAAAGCAGGTGAGACACTTGTAATTGTTGACAGCCTACGTTATAAAACATATGTATAACGAAAAAAAAAAAATTAAAAAAAAAAAAAAAACTATGTATAAACCTTCCTGTATTCGAATGCAACGTTGTGTCCAAATTTCAAAAGATTCGATCAAGTACTTTCGGAGATTACCTATTTTGAACAAACGAACGTTTACATTTTTATTTATATAGAAAGAAGATTATTGGTTTATTAGCATAAAAAAATAGAAAGAATGGGTCAAGATAAACTTCTCTAAAATTTGCTTTTGAAACGAAATTGTCTTGTTAATTTCAAAGTCAACGTCATACTAAATGTGTTTGAAGAACAACTTATTTTGTTTATATCCGTTATGAATGCAAATTTTATTCCAAAACTCAAAAAAATAAATACAAAATGCATTGTTGCGAAAAACGGTTTGTTATTGAGAGATTATAGATTAATAACTGAAGTACGGATAATCGTTCAACAAATACTAAATCTCAGAGCAACCATTACTTCAAAATTTGTTATATGAACCTCCCGTCAATTCATTCACTGCTTGTGTAACGTATGTATTTGTTTACTTGTATGATATATTCAAGAGATTTGTTGTGGAATCCGTTAGTAAGTAATCATAAACGATATAACGGTCAAACGCTTTCAATAAATTAGCTAACGTGAATACTTTCCCAAATAATTGACATTAAATTGTAACGTTTTGTAATTATTTGTCCTGCAATCATATTTAATAAATAAAACAAAACAAATAAGATTTAAACCTTCATTCATCTAAGCTTTTGCTAATTAAACCTGTTTTATAAATACAAATTTTTAAATTAATTTAAAATGTCACATTAAGTTGATTAATTAGACGATAATTAGAGAATCTGCTTTTTATTTTAAGCAGCATTTCTTACCTTGTTTATACAAATTTGTTTGCTTCAAGGTTTTGATAACGTAACAATTATTCATCTCTTATTGTTCATCTCTTCCGTCAAAGGAGTTTCGTTTTTATGTTTTTTAATATGAATACTTTGATTACAGCAATCTCGCGGTATCTTTTGCTTTGTTTGCAGAAGAATTTTCTTACATCAAAAAGTATAACTAACATAATTACTGATCATAAACTGTATAATTACTAACAAAATGTTATATTTAATTTAAAATTTACTTTATTTATTTCAGGCTCAGTTTATCTACAGCCACTTTTGTGAAAAGTTTAACATTTTGATTTAGTGAAATAAATAACGTACAATTTTATGGTATAAATAACGTACAATCTTGCCGAATTTGCTAGTCAAAACGCTAAACTGTAATGCATTAAGTGATAAATTTAAAAAAAAATAAGTTGCAAATAGTGAACTAGTTCGTATTGATTAATTAGCGAAATTTTTTTTTGTCATAAAAAATGGGAACTGGATGTGTAATAGCCTGGACAACAGTATTTGCGTTATTGTTCTTTTATTTTATGAAATCCTCCAAAAAGTTACCAAGAAATTTAAGACAACTAAAAACGGAATTAAAATATCAGTTTTACGGATCTTTGGCTATTGGGGAAGATACATTTGGAGCATTTAGAAATCGTGTTGGTAAGTTTTGTAATTTGTGTTGAATATATATTCGATTGATCTGTTATATTTTATCTTATCCATTAAAGTATTTAAGTTCTTAGTGTGGATTACTTAATATAAATTATTTAATAATTTTTTAAAATAGCAATTATTGGTTAATATTTTTTAAATTAAGCAACAGCTTCTAATATGCTTAACAACTAAGTACTTATATTATACTTATATAATCTACCTTCTGAATAATTAATATTTTCATTCTTATCGATTAAATAGTGTTACTTAATACTTAATCCAACCTAATGACATAAAAAATCTATAGTAGATACTAGATAGACTTAAACATTGCAGTGCGAACAGTTTGATTTTATTTTTAATTCATCGAAATTTGGAGGACTTAGATTTGATTCATATCATCACACCGGTTTTTCAATTTCGGTTGTTAAATTGAACTATTGAACTAAGTCTTCGAATGGGACTCGATTAGATTGAATTTAAAAGTTAATGCAGACCCACAACGCTTATTGATTATCTATTATCTTCAATTAACCATGAAAGACGTGAAAAAAGAAATATTTATTTATTACATATATATATTTATATCATTTTGGAACCAATCAAACAAGTCGTGTACCGACCATAATAATCTGTGTAGTAGCCCTATACATGAAGAAAAACGTGTTCTAGACCGAGACCGAGTTGTGAAAACTTGACCATTTTTGATTTCCCTGAAACTTGGCATATAAGTAGTATAGACAAAATAAAAAATACAACTTATTTTACAATTTTTTTAAAGTGCATAGTTTGAGCGTCTGGCACCCCAACATGCATGAAAAATGAAAATTCTGCCAATCCGATGTAACTTTGAAATTATCGTGTTGATAAAACTGAAGAACATTGAGGTCAACAATAAATATTGGCGACTCCGATGCATAAACTGACTTGACCACATCACTGGAAACAAAGATTTCTGGTTATATAGTGAGCGTATATCTCAAAAACTTCACTTAATGACTAACCATTGTTATAGACTTTGCGTAGTTCTAATTTTAAAAACAGGCCCCAACCACACATTATCGCTCAAAAAATTATTAGTTGCTTCTCATATAAATCTCAATATTTTACTAAAGCTTCATCAAAATGGGTTCATTAAAGAAAATTGTTATATCCCAACAGACATAAATTCTGTTGTACCAGAAGTGACAAACCGGAAGTTGAAACTAAAAGACAAGAGAACAGCCAACAGTTTTATGGTGGACCCTCGTCACTTCAGTCGATGTGCCCAAAAGCTGATCATTATCTTCTCACATTAATTGAAACCTTTTTCATAAGTTTCATCATAGTCACTTCATTATTGTAGGCTGTTTCACGCTAGACAAAGACACTAAAAAAGCAAAAATTGGTGAGAACAAAAAACTTACGGAAAATGAAAAACCGGAAGTTGGGATGTAGAACTTTTGTAAACCGTACTAAACGTTTTGTACCAAGTTTCATCCAAATCGAATTAGATTATCAGGTTTAGATTGTTTTGAGCTTTCAAAAAACGATGCTCGGGGACCCTCTACTGCACTTTGTTCAATATCGCTCAAAACTAAACACCTCCTTGCTATACATATATGCATCTATTTTTAAAACTTCATTAAAATTAAATCACGAACGAATGTTGTATATGCTCCCAACATACATAAAAACAGTGAAAAAATCACCTGTTGTATAGCCACCTACCACTTTTCGAATATACTCCAAAATCAGTTTTTATTGTTTTGAAATTTTTTTTTATTTTTGATCTACGGGTGTGACAACCCCGCGTACTCCAGTCCCTGCTATTGGCATACGAGTTAACGTGAGATATCACATACCACTGGCAATAGCAGTGAGATATTACTAGCCAATGTGACATCTTAGAGGTGGTGGCGGATGAACTGTATTCAGTCAACGGTGGCACCCTCAATCTTAGCTGTAAAATAATCCTTGATGATGAGACGCTATTGCTTCATTGAAGAAACGAGCCTTCATATAACTATGTGTGGGCTTTAATCTTCAAGAAAGACGGTGCGTCACAGGATCAAGGAATATGCTACCGGCTGGATTATTGGCAACTACATTTTTGTTTTGTTTCAGCAAATTTTTGTAAAAATTTGCTATTTACTTTTATTTTTTCTCTATTCTATCATAAAATATTGGCCTATGTCATATTTTTTCAGTGATAGGATTTTTTGTTTAGTTATCCAAAAAAACAAAAAAAGAAAGAAATACGTCCATCAACACCTTTGAACATATGTTGTTGTGGGACCTTGGTCTTAAAAGGTTTTTATGTGTTATTGTGACACATATTGTAATTCCTACTACACAACACATTTTATTAATAAAAAAAAAAAAATGTTGATTGAAACCTTTTACCAACGTTCCATGAAAACAGAACCTTTAACCGAAGTGATAAACCGGAAGTATGAAGAAATATTGGAAACAGCTATAAATATAACTTTAGCGAATTCTCCTTCTCCAAAATATCCTTCCACCATGTGCGCAGTATAATCAACAAACAAGAGCTGCCGAGTTATCTCATCCATTTGTTGTACATATACCTCGTTGTAGAACTGTGTTCAGCCAGAACGACTATTTTAATAGAGTGGGCAAATTGTGGAACTCAATGCCCTACTCTGTATTTCCCGATGAATTTTTTCCTCAGGCATTTGTAAGATGCCGTAAGATTGAAGAATTAAATCATATCTTTTTTAAAACGAATTATTCAATTTTGATTTCAATGAACAGTAGAAAATTAACGGAGTTCAAATATAAAAAATTGAGATTTATTTATGTAAGAAGCAAATGGAAATAATAATATGGAAAAAATCAGGGGTTTGTTACAAAAGAAAATGTACATCATCATTTAAAACAATTAGTATAGTTGTCCCTATATCCTCTTTCCTTCCATTTTCCTCATCTCATTCCTTTATAGTTGACATGGTATCTTCGGATATTCAAAGAGTCTGAATTATGAATATTTCATATTTAGTGTGCTAAACATGCCTAACTAATTAATAAAATAAAAAAGTACAAAATCTTTATATACCAAGTCTCAAAAAGATTGAATGCCAGGATTATAAGTTATTGAAGATTCAAACTAACAGGTGTTCGGGAGACTCCTCCCCATTTTGTTCAATTTTGAAATAAACCCAAACCTTTTTTAAATGAACCCATTTTCAAGTGAACCCAGATCATATTCCAAAGCTTCTTAGTTCAACTAAAATTCAATTGGTGAAAAACACGTGAAATCAGCAAGGTCTGGAAATGAGGTTTTAATTTTGTATATTCAGGTATTGGAATTCGTTGACATCAATAAAAAAAAATTTTCTGCGTTTTTAGTTTTTTTTTTAACCCTGTCTTAAGATACAGGGTGTTGAAAAATCAAGAAATTGCTCGACCCTGGTGTATTGAAATGGCTCTACAGTCAAAACTACGGGACTGATTGTAATGTTATATACCTCAAAATGTAGGTATTGAACAGAGCTAATCAAAATAATAATTCACATTATATGACCTTGAACATTTTCTTTTAGAAAAATAACGGTAAAAAATTCAAATTCGATTTTGTAGAAATGCCATTTTTTTAAATTTTTGATTTTTTAATATGTGAAAGGTGAAAATTTTTTATATAATGTTACTAACATTATATAAAAAATTCAGGAGGTGAAAATTTTTTGTTTTTTTTTTATTAATTTTATTGCAACACGCCTTAAAATTTTTCATCATAAAAAAAAGTGGAGTTAAAAAATTAACAGCTTTTTTTGGGATTTACATATATGTTTTTATAATAAATTTTTAATTTTAACTCAAAATAAATATTTTACACTTTTTTTATCATTTATTTAATTTTACCTTGACCTTTACCGTTATTTTTCTAAAAGAAAATGTTCAAGGTCATATAATGTGAATTATTATTTTGATTAGCTCTCTTCAATACCTACATTTTGACATTACAATCAGTCCGGTAGTTTTGACTGTAGAGCCATTTCAATACACCAGGGTCGAGCAATTTCTTGATTTTTCAACACCCTGTATCTTAAGACAGGGTTAAAAAAAAAAAACTAAAAACGCAGAAAATTTTTTTTTATTGATGTCAACGAATTCCAATACCTGAATATACAAAATTAAAACCTCATTTCCAAAATTGCATGTTTTTTGCTGATTTCACGTGTTTTTCATCAATTGTTTATTTTTTCGAACAATTTTTAACAACAAAAAATTTTAACCACTGAAGTTCGAAAAAATGATGAAAAATTCAAATTGTACTCGTTTAAAAATCTTTAAAATTAAATAACTTAAGAACACGAATTAACGCCTCTTTGTAAATTTGATATATTTTAAAGTAAAGATAAAACTATTTTAAAAAAAAGATAAAATTTAATTGAAGTTAAAATTTTTTATTAATGGAAGTTGTTTGAAAAAATTATTGAAAATTAGAATTTTTAGGCGAACTAAAATTTTTAAAATTAAATATCTCAAGAACACGAATTAACTCCTCTTTGTACATTTGAAATATTTTAGAGTTAGTTTAACAGTTTAAAAAAACAAAAAATTAAATTCGAATTGATTTTCGACCCTAGCGCCATCTTTAAAAAAGTTTTTGAAGTAAAAACTTCTTTAGCCCCGTTATGCAATTTTGTTTGGAGTAAAATTTATATATTTGCGAACTCATTTTTAAGAGAATAAAATATTTTTAAATATGAAATACATCTATCATTTCTTAACGTTTCAAATTGCGATGTGGATATCGCGGTCGACTGAGGTTCTAAGGTCGTGAGTTCAATTCCTGGTGTGGTACATTTTTTTATTGTTTTTTTTTATTTTTATTAAATACCATTAAAATTTTTTTTTTTTTATTCATGAATTCATAAAAATAATAAAAATTTCTTTCTACGAATTCTAAAAAATTGACCTATAACGCAGTTTTTTTAAAGTTATATTGCTACTGTCTTTTGCAATTTACATTCGAGTCATCATGCTAAATAAATATTGAATATATATAAAAATGAAAGTATGTCTGTTTGTCCTTTATGCATTAATACATTAATCATCATGAAAATTTGGGAAGTTGTTGTGTATATTTAATTTGCTTTTTATTTAACTATTGTTTTAAACGGTAGTTTGCTTTGATCAATGTTTTTTTTTTTGTTGAACATAATTTTTATGAAATTACAAATAACGTAAGAAATATAGTAATAGTAGTAGTAACCTGAAACAATTACATTTGTATATCAAAATTATATGTATTGGAATTTAACACATCATGATGTTACAAATTTTATCATCTTCACCAAATATGTTGTTGGTTTGGAATTGTATGTAATACATGTTTCTAAAATTAAGTGAAGACTTGATACTTGTAACTTGATACTTGATAAAATCGATTATATCGATTTAAAGCTCACAATTACGAGAAAGAAATCGCATAAATTCTATACAAAGAAGCATAGCTTATGTATGATTAAACATGGATGGTAATCATGATAAATAAACTAATTAAAATGGTGGCACTTAGCCGATAGTGATTTGCAAACGGCAACAATGCGCATTAATACCAATGAATTTACTTAGCTTTCCGCAGGAAGATTTGTAAAATTTAAAATTGTTGATCTATGGGTGTGACAACCACGCGTACTTTAGTCCCTGCTATTGACATATGAGTTATCTTGAGATATCGTATACCACTGGTAATAGCAGTACAATCTCATTAGCCAAAGTGATATCTTAGGGGTGCTGGCGGATGAAGTATTTTCAATCAACGATATCATCCCTTACTCTAAGTTATGGAATATTCTTTGATGATACGCTAATTTTTTTTTAAATAAAATGTGTTTGGTAGTAGAAATTACAAGGTGTGTCACAACAACACATAAAAGACTTTTAAGAACAAGGTCCCACAACAACATGATTTCTAAGGTGTTGATAGACGCAAATTTTTATATGATATGTTTTGATTATTTTAAATATAAAAATGTATATAATAGTTGCTTGGAATGCTGATAGATGTAAAACCTAGAATAATTTAAAATTTAAATGATTTTAATTTAAACATTCTGAAATTTTAATTTGCAATGCTACAATAATTGGAAGATACAAAAAAACACAGCTATTTCACAGATTTAAGTTTTCACTTCTGTCGGCAGTCCTTAACACTGCCTTCTTTTTTTAATATTTTAACAATTAGTTAATTTTTTCAAACGATTAACTAATCATCTATCAAATAAAAAAATTTGATGAAATCAGTGTAGCCGTTTTTAAGCAATTTAATTTCAAAGTTTTAATTTTTCATGCATGTTAGTCAATTTGTCATGCATGCCCCATTTTTTGGTTTTTTTTAGTTTTTAAAAAAAAGTCGGTGAAGAGCGAATATAACTAGCTCGTCGAGGGTTCCTTGTATATATCACTCTACGGGAATAGTTCTTCTACAAAACACAATTTTAGAAATAAGTCAAAAACGGTGCTTTCGAAAATTTCAAAAAAAAACACTTGACATGATCAAAGAAAATTTTTTTTTCGAAATTTCTACACTCAACCCCCTCCAATGAACATTTAAAATTATAACAATCAAAAAAAATTTTAGTTTTGATTTAACAAAATTCCTACATCCATGATTTTTAAAAATTTTTATACAATGTTCGTATAGATAAGGGTAGTGTTGGGTTGTTATTTTCAAACCTGTTATTAAACAACTGTTATTTAAAAATAGCAGTAACGAACTGTTGCGCTTAAACAAAAATAACAGATACAAGAACTGTTTTACAATAACAGTTGTAGAAAAAAACAGTCGATAACAGTTGTTATTTTTAAACATGTTGCCTAACCGTTATTGTTTTAAAAAACAGTGTTTGACTTTTGACTGCTGTGTTCATTGTAAAATAACAGTTCAAAATAAATAACAACAGTTGTAGGCAAGACAATAGTGCTTAGTAGGTTGTTATTTAAACAGTTTAAGATTAATAGGGAATAAGATTTTGGCTGATAGTTATTTGAAAAAAATATATATACAGTCAGCGTCAAAAAAAAGTGTACAGCAAATAGTTCAACATTTACGGACTAATATATCTTAAAAGAAGAATGGAAAAATAAAATACATTTCATTTTTAAAAAGTGTATTAAGTATTAGTTTATTTTAACAAAAACAAAAATTCAATTATTTGTTGTTATCCTTGTAATTTTAAAAAAATTGCAAAATGCTCTGATTTTACGCGTCAAAAAAAAGTATACACTCTCACATTGTTTGATTGTTTTTTGTTATAACGGGATTTCCGATTTTTTCAACTAATTTTATTTTATTTTGTTGCATTGTCGATACCTTCGTGTCAAAGATCCGTGCAGTTATTATTACCCTAATAATAATAATTTAATATTATTCAACATGGTCAAACAAACTACTATAGAAACACGTAATTCAGTGGTAAAATTAGCATCTCAAGGCAAATCTCTGAGGGAAATTGCTAGTATTATCGACAGAAGTCATAATATTGTGAAAAAAATACTATTCAAATTCAAACATTTGAGAAGTGTAGAAGATCTTCCCCGTTCTGGCAGGCCGCCAATTTTGTCAGTTGTGAACAAAAGAGCGATAGCGCGAAGGGCTAGGACTAATCCCTCTGAAAGTGCAGTCAGAATAGCTGAGAAACTCACAGAAACATTAGGAGCAGAAATAAGTGCCAGTACTGTTTGCCGTGCTCTGCATGAAAATGGGTTACATGGTAGAACTCCGAGAAAAGAATCAGTTAATTCTAAGAAAAACCGAAAAAAGCGTCTCGAATATGCAAAAAAGCATATTTTTATTTTACAAAATGTCTATTTTACACTCGTCACTGAATAAGCACTTATTCCAAATAGTAATGTCTTCAAATATATGCTTTTTTGCATATTATTATTTGTCTATGACATAACGTTATACGGATAGTTAAAAAAAAAAGATTTTATTTTATTCCTTTTAACTTGAAAACGAAAAAAAAAATAAAAGTAAAAAATATAAAAATCTACTACGTACGAACGTGTAATAACTAAAAATGAAAAATAACAACTGTTATTTCTAACCTGTTATTTACAACAGTTGTTTTTAAATAACAACAACAGTTGTTTATGTTATTTAAAAATAACAGTTTTGCCCATCACTAGATAAGGGAGAGGGGGGACAAAAACAAATTTCACATTTAAATAAGTGGAAACTGTTCTTTCGAAAATTAAAAGAAAAAACTGTTTTAGAAAGATAATCATCTTTCATATGACAGGGGTGGGAAAACACATTTAATGACTGTAGAAAATTTCAAGCTGATAGCACTTATAGTTTGTGAGTAAATCGATTATGTAGAAATTAGGACGGACGCCGAAGTCTCACCAATAGGGTACCGTTTTTACTTTTTCAAAATACTGAACCCTAAAAATCAACAGTAAAATATTCATAGTGTGAAAAAAATAAACACAAAAATAACTAAAACATTTAAAAGATGTGGGGCATTTTCCCCCCTGCCAACACCTATGCTTTCACGCCTGCAAATCAAAACTTAATCAAATAAAATTAACTTGATTCAAAAAATTGATTTGATTTATATTTTAACTATAATAAATAATAACAATTAATTCTTTTTTTAAATTTTATTTTTTATAGAAATTGTTCCAAAACCGGGCTATGTTGCTGTATTGACCGGAGGAAATCGTGGAATCGGATTAAGGTTATTAGGAAAATTACTTGAATCAAAAATTACGGTAATTGTTGGTAAGTTAAAAAGTCGGACAAGTGCGAATAAAATTCGCTCGCCAAGGGTTCCGTGAATGTCTGGAATGTGCAAATTTTTAGAATAACTCCAAAACGGTGTACTGGAAATTTCTAAAAAAAATTGCAATGTTTTGGAAATTTGATGCTCTTTCAAATGATACCCCACTCGCTTGGGTCAAAAAAAATTTTTTTTTACCCCGCTTACACCCATCCCTAAACACACAGAAATATAATTATTTGAGAGTTCGCTATAATTTTCGTTCAAAATATAGCAAACTTCCTATCTCTATGAATTTTTTCAATTTGTTCTGTCAATCAGTGTCGAAACGTAGGGGGGGAACGGTTTGGAATGTGCACATTTTTTAAAATAACTCCGAAACTGTGTACCACAAAATTCTAAAAAAAATTGCAATGTTTTGGAAATTCGGTCCTCTTTCAAATGATACCCCATTCGCTTGGGTCAAAAAAAGTTTTTTTTTACCCCGCTTACACCCATCCCCTAAACACACAGAAATATAATTATTTAAGAGTTCGCTATAATTTTCGTTCAAAATATAGTAAACTTCCTGTCTCTATGAATTTTTTCAATTTTTTCTGTCAATCAGTGTCGAAACGTAGGGGGGGGGAACGGTCTGGAATGTGCACATTTTTTGGAATAACTCCGAAACTGTGTACCACAAAATTCTAAAAAAAACTGCAATGTTTTGGAAATTTGGTCTTCTTTCAAATGATACCCCACTCGCTTGGGTAAAAAAAAGTTTTTTTTTACCCCCCTTACACCCATCCCCTAAACACACAGAAATCTAATTATTTGAGAGTCCGCTATAATTTTCGTTCAAAATATAGCGAACTTCCTGTCTCTGTGAATTTTTTCAATTTTTTCTGTCTATCAGTGTCGAAACGTAGGGGGAGGGGAACGGTCTGGAATGTGCACATTTTTAGAATAACTCCAAAACGGTGTACCGGAAATTTCTAAAAAAAATTGCAATGTTTTTGAAATTTGGTACTCTTTCAAATGATACCCCACTCGCTTGGGTCAAAAAAGTTTTTTTTCACCCTTCCCCACCCCAATCCCTTAAAAACACAAAAATATAATAATTTGAGAGTTCGCTATCCCGACTGGAAATTAGTTCAGGGAACCCGGATTATGATCAGATCCGGATCAGATTTTCCATAATACGGCCATCTGATCATTTCCTGATCAGCGTACAGTACCGTTTCCCTTGATCCGGTTATCTGATCAGTTCCTGATCAGCGTACAGTACCGTTTCCCTTGATCCGGCTATCTGATCAGTTACTGATCAGCGTGCAGTACTTTATCCGTTGATCCGGCTATCTGATCAGCTACTGATCAGCGTGCAGTACTTTATCCGTTGATCCAGTCATACGATCAGTTTCTGATCGAAAAAACTCATCTTATCCGATGTCCTGAACTGGATAATAATACAAAATTTAGTTTTTTACCTGATCCATTCTGTATATAATATATTGCTCATTAAACAATAAATTCGTTATTAATGGTATAACTGAATTATTATTTTGATTATATTATCGACGTCATAATAGTACATTTACCCGAGCAGAAATTAGTTAGGGAAAACCTGAAAACAGTCAGGTCGTGATCAGGGCCTGGTCAGTCCTACAAGGGCAATCTCTATTAGAGCAAGCTGATGTGGGCCTGTTTAGGGCCTGATTTAGAATACCCTTTTAGGGTTAACCTTATTTGAATACATCCGGCCCGGATCAGGTTTCTCGTATTTGACCCCTAGCTGAAATTTCAATTGGTTAAAATTCACTAGAGTATTATCCATTTTAGAAATATATAGTTAAAATCGTTTCATGCATATTTTAGTTATAGCTTCTCGGCTGAAAGACTATAATAATAGTCATTAAGGTGGTATGTATGTTTTAATTTTTTCCATTGTAATTTTTTTATTTTAATTTGATTAATTTATGTATATAATATATAAATATATATCAGGGTCTGGTCCGGATATCCCAATCAGGGCCTGATCCGATTATCTCAATCAGGGTCTGATCCGGTAATCCCAATCAGGACCTGATAGGGCAAAAGCGTTACACTCATGATCAGGGCCCAATCAGGCTGTCCTACCAATGCCTGATCCAGGTTAGGGCAAACTTGATCAGGGCCTTACTTGAGCCCTGACAAATTTCTGCTCGGGTACTTGACTTAAAATTTTTTTGTGCAAAAAATTTTCTCATTCTTCACGAATTTTTAATAACTTTTTAAAAAGTTAATTATAATATACTTAACTGTAGACTGAATCTATTTAATTGTTTAATATTTTGTACTTATAAGTACAAATTCATTGTAGAATCGAAAACAGCATTGTCAAACTTACAGTTGTGAGGGATCTTGCTTATTAACCTTAAAGCATATAATTTAAATTTTTATCTTGCATCTCCTCTTTACTCAAGAATTTCCAGATGTTTTTTGTTAGCAGTAATTGGTGAAATACTTATTATGTTGCTCAAAAATTATTCTATTTGAAATATGACAAGTGATCTAAAGCAGGTATGGGTGAAGTTAGTTTTCGAATCCAAACTTGGATCCATACCTTCATAAGAGCCTATGTGACAAAGAGTTTTATGATACCATTGGAAAAATCATCAATAATGCCAAAACTTGGACTAAATAAAATAAAAATAAGAAATAATTAACAAACTTGCTGCATAAATTTATAAGCATTTGAAGTGTACTTGAAATTATGAACAAAATTAAGGAAAAATGGTAATATTTTTTTCATTTATTTAATGTCAAATTAATATTTAAGAACAAAATTAATTCTAAACATTTGAACGGATCTGGTATGGATCTCTTGACCAGACCGGACATGAAACTGTTGAATGGATCCGGCATGGATCTTTAAGATAGATCCGGAATAGATCTTTGAAATGGATCCGGAATGGATCTTTGAAATGGATCCGGAATGGATCTTTGAAATGGATCCGGCATGGATCATTTAAACGGATCCTGTACGGATCCTGTACGGCGTGACGATTTTTCATCATGTCCGGATCAGGAGGCCTGATTCATCCCTGATCAGTCTTCAGGCAATCCTGATCCGGATCGGACCCTATACTGATCTAATTTCTAGTCGGGATATTTTTCGTTCAGAGTTTATCAAACTTCCTGTCTCTGTGAATTTTTTCAAATTTTTCTGTTAATTAGGCTCGAAATGCAAGGGGGGGGACCAACTTTTTGTGTCACTTTATTGATAATAATTCAAAAACTATGCATTGCAAAATTCTAAAAAAAATGGCAATATTTCTAAAATCAAGTGCTCTTTCAAATGACACCCCACATGACCTGGTTTTAAATGATGTTTTTACCCCTTAACATTCCCACCCCTTTAATAAATATAGTTATGAGTGTCTGCCACTTTTCTATATTTTTCATTAAAAACCTACTCAATTTTCTATCATTCCAAATATATTTCAAGATTTTCGATGAAGTAGGGTCGGAGTTAATTGGGGCAATAAAACATCGCGAAAACGTCATTTTTCAAAATTATACAAAAAATGGTGAGGTGAAAAATTCCAAAATATATTTTTAAATAATGTTAAAACGAAGCCCTTTCATATGATACCCTATTCGTCTCGCTAAAAAAATGTATGTTTTCAAAGGCTTTACATCGTACCTCCTTAAAACAAACGAACACAACTTTATTTATTTTTTAACCCGTCATCTTGTGTGGATAGGTTAGTTTTATAAGCACCTCAAATTTTAAGTTCATCGGATTAATGGTTCACGAGATAATCAAAATAATGTGAAAAACACGTTGTACTCTCACCAATAGTGTTCCGTATAAAAAACGGAACCCTAAAAACTGACTAATTTATTTGTTTTAGATTATGAAATCAGACACTTTAAGTGTAAGTGTTAAATCTGATTCCATCTTTCACTAAGGGCCCCAAGACTTTTGTCTAGTAGAGTTAACAAAAAAACGTTTACTAGCATTGGCTACATTATAAAATGATATGTAAAAATATAATGTTTTTGCATGCTCGTGTTCGTGTTCGGTGAAGACGAATTTATTTTTTAAACTACATGTTTTATTAAAAATAAACAAAAAATTATTAAGTTTATTGGCTTTTAGGTTTTATTAATTATTTTTCGGATAACAGCTGTCAAATTTATTATTGTAAAATTATCGAATGTGGTGTGTTAAGTAGTGGTTAGCACGGTCGACTTTGAACTCGGCAGACCTTGGTTCAACTCCCATCTAGGTTAAAATGATTTTAAGCAAAACATTAACAACCATCAACACAACGATTTTTCAACTAACCGATAGTTAACTAATATAGTTGATAACTCGTTGACAGCCTACGTTGCTTTATGGAACATATACGACACACAAAAAAATATCGAATTCAAGGAAAGGTTTGTTTTTCAAGGTTTGTTTTAGAAGACAGAATGCTAGAAAACGTTAAACGTTAAATTACAAATAATGTTAGTAAAAGTTTAGTGTTTGTGGGTAGACCAAGGCCGAGCAGTTTTTTAAAGCAATTTTTCTCTATTCGATGTTTAAATCTTAACCTCAAGCGTCTCTTATTTTTCTCTAATTATTTTAAACAATTAAAAACACTAAGTTAAAAATAATTCTTTCAACTCGTTTGCTAAATAATTAATTAGTTTGAGTATTTTGATTAATATCAGCTTAAATGTTTAATCGTAGTGTGATAAATGAGACATACACATGCTAATGACATACATATTTCACCGTCAATGTCAAATATCGTTTGTTTTAATTCAAACGGTTTTCATAAAGCTACATAAACCATTAGTGGAGTCATATTAGCATTTTATATTGATGTAAGAGCAAAGTTGAATTTTTTTTTTGTTTTATGTTAAGGACATAAAAGTTAGTGGGCATGTAATTATTTAGCAAATTTGGAGGTCCGGAAGTGCCTCAAAAATGGCAAAAACTGGTTTTTTGGTGTTTTTTGAGTAGGTCGCTTCACTATTTTTGAAATATTTCGGGCTCTAATGATCATAAAAAAAAAAACAAAAAATGCAAAATGTTTGTGATTAAATTTTAAATCCATCTAGGAGGGTTAGATACTTTAAAAGTGTAACCTAACCTCAAAAAACCGAATCGCGTTACTTTTTTGTTTTTTTTACTAAATTTATGATAAGGGGCGGAAAAATCGTCGAATTTTCATGAAAATTTCAGGAAACATGTATTTTAATAGTCTCAATATGGGATTTAATTTTTATGAAAAAATTTTAATTTATTCGGCCACAATTGGCATTTTTCGTTAAATTTGGCAAATGGTGCCATTTTATGAGAAGTCATCCAAAATAAAATTTTTTTTTGTAATCTGTACTTTTTTTTATCTACCTTAACTTAAGTATAATTAAAACTATGTTGCCTTAATTTAAATGCCCATTTTTGGGCATGAAAAAAAAACATTAATTTTGGCATTTTTTTGACATTTTACCATATATTCGGTATTATTTATGCTATTATCATGTATTTTGCATAAAAGTGAAATAGGCAATTCAAATTAATAAAAAATAATTTTTAAAATTATACATAACCTACAAAACTTTTTTTTCTTGCAATGCCCTAAATTGCTTTTGGTAAATAATTAAAATTAAACTAACAAAATATACGACATAATAATAAAAAATAGCAGTTGAAGTAGTATATAAGTAATAGTTTAAGCAAAAATTGTAATAATAATTTAAACTGAGGATGACGTTAGTCGAAATCGATATTCAATAAAATAAAAAATCAAATTCAAATTGTTACTATAAGAAAGTTTATATTATTATTAATAAAATAAAAATTTTAAAAATAAACAGCAAAAAGTTTATTTTTAAATATTGCATTTTAATTCAAAAGTGACAAAAACACACAAACAGTGAATAAATAATATGCAAAACCATAATAACACATATAGAATTTTCAATTGAAAACATAATTGGCGTAAAATATTTAAGCTGTGTATTTTATATGTTTGAAAAATGATTGAAAAAAATTGAATATTACATTTTTTCAAAATCTCATATCAAATATTTACAATAATTGTAATAACATTTTAATTATTTACCAAAAGCAATTTAGGGCATTGCAAGAAAAAAAAGTTTTGTAGGTTATGTATAATTTTAAAAAATATTTTTTATTAATTTGAATTGCATATTTCACTTTTATGCAAAATACATGATAATAGCATAAATAATACCGTAGATATGGTAAAATGTCAAAAAAAATGCAAAAATTAATGTTTTTTTTTCATGCCCAAAAATAGGCATTTAAATTAAGGCAACATAATTTTGATTATACTTAGGTTAAAGTAGATAAAAAAAAGTACAGATTACAAAAAAAAAATTTTATTTTGGATGACTTCTCATAAAATGGCACCATTTGCCAAATTTAACGAAAAATGCCAATTGTAGCCGAATAAATTAAAATTTTTTCATAAAAATTAAATCCCATATTGAGACTATTAAAATACATGTTTCCTGAAATTTTCATGAAAATTCGACGATTTTTCCGCCCCTTATCATAAATTTAGTAAAAAAAAAAAAAGTCACGCGATTCGGTTTTTTGAGGTTAGGTTACACTTTTAAAATATCTTACCCTCCTAGATGGATTTGAAATTTAATCACAAACATTTTGCATTTTTTGTTTTTTTTTTATGATCATTAGAGCCCGAAATATTTCAAAAATAGTGAAGCGACCTACTCAAAAAACACCAAAAAACCAGTTTTTGCCATTTTTGAGGCACTTCCGGACCTCCAAATTTGCTAAATAATTACATGCCTACTAACTTTTATGTCCTTAACATAAAACAAAAAAAAAATTCAACTTTGCTCTTACATCAAATATATCACTTTTTTTTACTAATTTGACTCCACTACATTCATAGATTTCTTATTCATTATTGACGTCCCAAGCTTTCGATGGATTTTTTTTAAATTAATTTACTTATTAAATAATGATATCATCATCATTTATCTATTTTTGTAAAGCAAGTAAAAATCAACGAATTTGTACTAATGTACTTTAAATCCTGCACTCTTAAAAATTACGTTAATTTTTATCAAATTTTAAGATTTATGTAGGTATAATTTTGGGTCTTATCAGAAAATGGTTTTTATTAAAAGCTTTAATCTTTATGGTTGATGCTAATGACTCTAGAAGAAAAACTACACCGATTTTAAAAGACTAAGTAAAAAAATTTAACTTTTAAATAATATTAGCATGTTGGGGCCATGCATGAACGCAATACTAAGAAAATTGAAACTGGTCATATAGGTTGTTTTTTAGCTTACTATGAATAGAAGCTTGTACTGGGAGGTCTGGTAGACCGTGTAGGTCTACTAGTTGGTCTTGCACGCATATTTGAATTCACCCTGTGCTAGCTCTAGCAGGCGTGAATCCTCCCGACCGACCTCTTAACAAGAAATTTAAAAAACCACAAAAAAACTACTGCGTGCCCAAAACGCCACCCAGAATCTTCAGAAGGGAGAACTGCCGGATCTCAACTTGCCCCCTTCAAACTTCTTAGCACATCATTATTATCATTCCCATTCAAAAGGAATGCAAAAATATAAATAAACAAACTAGCTAGTCACCTCGTGAACTAATGTTGATATTGATCATAGGTCCACCTATGACGATTGCCTATCCAGTTTTACTCTTGATACCTTGATAACTCCTCCAACTTAAATTATCCAAATTTCTTGCTCTCCACCGATTCGTTTGAATAAAAATAATCAATATAATTACCAAAACTTGTTTTCGTATATTTATTTTTATTCATTCTATTTTTTTTTCTTTTTTTTATTTTTATCTTAATTACCACTTTCAGTGAATTACAATATCTAGTACTTTAAGTGAATTACAAACTCTTGTACAAAAAGAACATCACTTTTTGGCCAACTGTTTTACATTCTTTTTCTTTTATTATGACATATTATATTTATCTAGTACGAACACTATTTTATTTTCCAGAACAATCTTTCACAAACATGAATCAATGAATTATCAAGCAAAAGTGAATCAAGTTGACCTGATTCCTTTCCACATTTTAATACATCAATTTAAATTATTCTTTAACACTTTACTTTAAACTCCTGAACACCAACCAACTCATTTCCGACTCCACTTAGATTTGAAATTTAATTTCTTTTTCTCTATTTATTTCAATTTTGTTCATATTAGAATTTATTTTCATTTTCAAATTTATTTCAACAAACATTTTGTTGTTTCCCCGGGGCTCACCGGTAGAGACCTTACGGTTCCATAGTCTCACCAACAATCCACAAATTTTCGTTTTTCTTTTCCACTCGTGTTCATCAAACCAATCCATTCATTCATACATTAAGGGCCAGTAAAAAGTCAGCAGAACCAAGAAACACAGTTTCGCTCTGAATAAATGAGCTTTCCATTCACTCCTCGCATATTAATTTTTTGTTGACGTTGAAAGAATTACATTTTTCTGTTTATAGTACTGGGCGCGAAATTCTTGGGTTTAAAATTTCATAAAGTAAACAAGCATACAAAGTAGCTGTGAGAAAAACAGTGTTAATTTCAAATGTAATAAAAGATAACGAACATTCAAAGTGTTTACTAAGCAACTTAAATTAATATAATGGGTGATACTTGTGTCCATGGAATACAGTATCCAGGGTGAGCAAAAAGTTTGTGTAATTAGGTGAACAGGATTGTGCAGATGTTCATACCATAACAAGCTCCACATATTTTGATCGGCATTCAAGTCATGATAAGATGGTGTAAATAAAATAAGAGTTAATAAGAGCAAGCAATAGCGTAGCACTATCAAGGATTAGTAAGTAACTAAGTACAATTGAGAGCGCTACCATTGATTGAATACAGTTCATCTGCCACCATTCCTAAGATATCACCTTAGCTTGTGATATATCACTGTTGTTGTCAGTGATATGTGATATATCACGTCAACTTGTATGCCAATAGTATGAACTGGATTACGCGGTATTAATTGTCACACTCGTAGGTCAAAAATATGAATTTAATTTAGAGAAAATGTTTTTCTAAAAACATTTTATTCTTTAGTTCATTTCTAATTAAAGTATGTATATAAATTTAAATTTTTTTTATTCTTTTTAATCGGTGATTATTTGAGCATCACTTAATTCGATCTCCATTTAAAATTGTTATGTTTCTTTTCACTGAACTACAATTCAATTCTTTTATTTTGTTCTTCCAACTGTTGACGCGATGCACTCAACCAATAGAATAATTACAATTTATTTTTATTTTTTACACTAATCAGTCTTTTAAATTTAATTTTTATTTTTAAATTAATAAAAAACATCCTGCAAAAATATCAAAATACCATTTTACAACAGCAAAATCCTAGTTCCAGTCAGGTTATACTATCTTTCTTACGTTATTTTTAATTTCATAAAAATTATGTTCAATAAAAAAACATTGATCAAAACTCAAAGCAAACTACCGTTTAAAACGATAGTTAAATAAAAAGCAAATTAAGTGCACACAACAACTTCCCAAATTTTCATGATGATTAATGTATTAATTCATAAAGGACAAACAGACATACTTTCAATTTTATATATATTCAATATTTATTTAGCATGATGACTCGAATGCAAATTGCAAAAGACAGTAGCAATATAACTATAAAAAACTGCGTTATAGATCAATTTTTTAAAATTCGTATAAAGAAATGTTTATTATTTTCATGAATTCATAAATAAAAAAAAATAATTTTAATGGTATTTAATAAAAATTAAAAAAAAACAATAAAAAAATATGTAACAACACCAGGGATTGAACTCACTACCACATCACATCTCACATCAGTCGAGCACGATATCCACAACGCAATTTGAAACGTTAAGAAATGATAGATAGATTATTATTTATTATTATTTTTTTTCTTTCACCTGAGAGCATGACGGATCATCCTAACTTACTACCTACGGAAAAATCTGTGTGTAGTGCGCCAAAAGAAGTTTTCACTTCAAAAAGCAAAAAAAAATGTATGTCTGTCTACTGGTCGTCCGACCTTCCGTCCGTCATTACCTACGAAATCTAGAAAACCGCTGGAGGGATTTCAAAAATTCTAAATTTTTTTCTAAAAATAAGTATACTCAATGAGCAGGTCCTAAAGGACGTTGTGTTTGATAACTGTACCGGAAGTGTGTCAAAAAAATCGTCAAGTGTGTCAAAACAAGTAAATTTCTTGCTTAATAACGGTAATTTTAAGTGATAATGAGTGAATCTAAAGAAACCTTGACCTTGAATTTAAAGAAATCTTGATAGTCGGTATGTGAGACTAAAAACTAGATAATTTCATTATAAGTTTGTCAAAAAATTATTGTCAAGTGTGTCAAAAGAATGTTTTTCATTTATTTTTTTACCCAATTTTTGTGAAAAAAATAAAATGAATTATTTGTATGACAGGAAATGTAATTGAACACGGAAGTTTTTGATTTTATTATAATTTTTGAAAAACAGTTTGTATCGGTGAATTTGTTATAATTTTTGCAATAATTTTATTAATTTTGGGAAAAGTTAAAATTCTCTCGTAAAAAAAGAAAACTCAAAATATCCAACTAGTAGGGTATAAGAAATCGTAAACGAAAACTATTATCATCATTCATCACCATTTCGTGAAGCGAAGTTTCTCTTCTTCGACGAAGTTCTACTATTGTCCATGTCGTCGATCGGTTCTTGTTAAGAGAATTTTAACCACATTTGTTGTAAATGAGAAACGGTACTATGGATTAAAATGGTTAGGATTACGATAGAGGAAACTTACGTTTTATAGAGGGTTCAACATCAGAATAGTTATGTAAAGCGAATTTTTCGCACTGATGTTGTTTTGTCCATTTGTATTGTACTAACCTTTCTCAAATGAGATAAATATAGCCATAAAAATCAAGAACCAATTTGTATTTTTATTATATAATTTAAATTTGACTAACATAAATTATAATTCATAAATAAGATTAGTTTATAATATACAGCAAACACAACAGATTAACCTTCAAAGCAAATTACTGATTAAACATTGACTTAATTTACAGAATTAACAATGTAATAGATGCTAATGTCTATAATAAATGCAACAAAACAATTAACAGCTAAACTTAATGTTTAACATAAGAAACTATGTTTGCATTTCCATACAATAGTAATGTTATAAAAATTAGTTTTTTAAAGTAGATTTCGTAGAATATGAAATATGAAGGGGCTAAATCTCAAGGCTCTGAGATATCAAGACTTCGGTTTTGGTTAAGGATTTTGATATAGTTTTCGGCATAAAACTTTTATGAGGACATTGTTTTTAGTTATCGGCAGCGACGTATATCAAACATAAAACTCTTTGTAAAAATACAAGTATTTTATCTCTGTTTAGAAATTTATTACAAAACTAACACGTAACATCAATTCGTCACGGGAAAATTATAACAGATCATATATTAACATAATTTATTGAAAAGATGATGCACTCAGCAAACTACTCAAAAACCTCTCCATTTAGCGCTTCGAGAAAATATTACAAAATCACAAATTCATATTTCTTTCAAAATTCCAAAAAAATTGTAAAATTTAAATAAAATCCAACTTTTTTCAAAATTCTACAAATCATTCCAAAAATTATTACAAAATCAAAGATAAAAACTCTTTTCAAAAATTCTAAAAATATTGCAAAAATTATAAATAACAAAATCAAAAATTGAAACTTTTTTTCAAAATTCCAAAAATATTCGAAAAATTAGAATAAAATCAAATATTTAAACTTTTTCTAAATTCTAATAATATTCCAAAAATTCAAACTTTTTCCAAAATTCTAAAAATATTGTTATATCAAAAATTGAAACTTTTTTCAAAATTCCAAAAATTATAATAAAATTAAAAATTTAAAATTTTTCAAAATTCTAAAAATTTTCCAAAAATTCTTACAAAATCAAAAATTGAAACCTTTTTCAAAATTCTAAAAATATTGCAAAAATTATTACAAAATAAAAAATAAAAAATTTTTCCAAAATTGTAAAAATATTGGAAAAATTATTACAAAAATAATATTTTTCAAAATTCCAAAAATATTTCAAAAACTATAACAAATTCCAAAATTTCCATGTTCAATTATATTTACGTAATACAAACAGCTAAATTTTTTTCCAAATAATTGGCTAAAAAATAAATAAATTCTTTTTTGACACACTTGACAACATTTTTTTGACAAACTTACTATGGCATAATTCTCTATAATAATAATAAAATTTCGTGTCATACAAATAATTAATTTTATTTTTTCCGAAAAATTGGGTAAAAAAATAAATAAAAATCTTTCTTTTGACACAATTGAGAATAATTTTTTGACAAACTTATAATGCAATAATCTAACATCAAGATTTCTCCACATTCCATGTTACTACTCATTTTCTCTTAAAACGAACATTTTTTAAACAAAAACAATGTAAATTTTCTTATTTTGACACACTTAACGATTTTTTGACACACTTCATGTGTCATATTTAATGTTCAATTACATTTCATGTCATCCAAATAATTACTTTTATATTTTATATATTTCTAGTCGAAAACCGAAGTAATGTTTCCCATAATTTGTTTCTAAAAAAAAAATTGGGAAACAAAATACATGAAAATCAATCTTTTGACACACTTAATGATTTTTTTGACAAACTTCCTGTAAGGTTATCAAACACATCGTCCTTTCGGACCTGTCCATTGAGTATTTTTAGATTTTTAGACCTATTTTTAGATTTTTGAAATTTTTTAAATCCATTTTTTTTGCTTTTTTAGAATCAGTATATTCTAAAACATCGAGAAATGCCAAAAAAGGTGTGGGTAAGAATTTCGCTTTTGGCTCATGAATTCTATACTTTGGTTTTTTTAAAACCGAAGTAATTTACCAATTGCAATGTGCGTCATCTCGGAGTTTCAGCAAATGTTGGTGCCAAACGACTATATTTGACTCATATTTTAGCATTGGACCTGCAAAAAATTCTTTCAAAATGCCAGTTTCCTAGATCAAACTGGTGATGATAGGATAGAAAAATTTAAATAAAATAATAGATAAAAAGTAAATTTGTTATAAAATGGAACAGCATTGCAGGAACAAAACTAAAATAGGGTTGCTAATAATCTAACTAGTGGCATATTCATTGATCATGTTACTATCTTCCTCAATGATTAAATCCCACACATATAGTTTTATATGAAAGTTCGATTCTTCGAGCAAGCAATACCGTGCCATCATAAAGGAATATTTCATAGCTACACAGTTAAAAAAAGCTAAATATGTTATGCAAATTACTATACATATAGGTCCTACGGAAGTCTCCATTATAAAACAATGCAAAGCTTGCATTAAAGTTAAATTTAATGCTCTTTGCATTAGCAAGTTGTTTTCAAACTTCTAGCGTAGTAAGTTGTTTTTAAACTTCTACCATTTCTCTAAAAAATAAATTATGATGTTAGAGTTGTACTAAAATTTGTAGTTTTGCATTCAAATTAGTTTTAATGCAACATTTGCTTTGCAAGGAATATAGCAGTGTTTCTCAACCGGTGTTCGCAGACCAATAAATTTCCACAGAAAAGTTTAGTTGTACGCGGATTTCCAAATTTCTTTATATTTATTATCTTTATTACCAGAGTTTCGATTTTTTCACTCTTCAAAATAGTATATCGTAAAAGTAATTTTTTTTTATTTCTTTCCTTTAGAGTTGATTTTCTTTCCATTTTCTTTCCATATGCAGAAAAAGAAAACTTATTTATTTTAATAAAAAAAACTTACACAGTTGAACAAAACATTTAAAAAATAATTTGTTCTTCAGTTCTTGCAGAACGAGTGGCATAAAAAATATAACATCGCAGGAGTGGAATAAATCCAGGACACAGTGAAAACAAAAAATCCTAAATCGAAATTAATATTTTCTTTCAAATACTCGCAAATTTAATATTTGCTTCAAATTTGATGCTTTTCTTCGTTTTAGGAATAAAAATAAATCATTTTTTTAATGTTTTGCTATCGAAATAACAGGGTGTTAGATTACTATTTTAAGCTCTAAAGCGTAAATATTGGAGACAACATACACTCTAAAGAAAAAATATGCTTGTTTCTACGAAGTATATAAAATTTTTATTTTCAAGCAGGCTTAATCCCCTGTGAGGTTTTTCCACTAGTGTAAAATCATATCAAGTTGAGACAAAACTGTTTGAATTAAACAATTTTCTCATAATATATTCTACATATATGTATTTTATCTCTGCAAACAATACAGAGCATCTAAAAAAGCATCTTTTTTACTTTCAAGTATTTGTCTACTATCAAGCTAAAAAGATCTACTTTACGCCCTTAACATACATAAATATTAAAATATTGAAATATATTGTTTTAGCCTACAGAGCAAAAGCTTTAGATTGAAAAAATAGATCCGCAATAGAATCTTTAAATTGGTTCATAGTATTCAACCGAAATGTGAGAAAATTAGTGAATTATTGTGATAAAAGAGGACCGCTTGTTTCATAACCAATTGGCTGATTTAAGTAGCGTAGGCCATTGCAACGTTCTAAGTAAAATAAATCGAGGCTATATTTAAATCACAATTTTAACAAAATCAATATAAAATTTAACTTAATTATCACGAAATACAATAAAATATTTAAACAACCTCAACTACACATTATTACAACTATCAAAACAATATTTTTTGTTGTCTAAAGTCTAAACTATTATTATTATTGTTATTTCTATCATAACTATGACTATCTTTAGAAAAAATAAAACAATTAACTACATCATTCCAAATAATATAATGTGTAAACCATAAATATCTATTAAACTAAAGTAAATTAAAGATTAATTATTAGGACATTCATATTATCTAACCCAATACTGAATTATAGTTATTTATTCTTTAATGTATCGTTTTTGCGATGACTATCCATATTTAAAATTGGCTTTTTATACATAGTTCCAGTAACCAAGAAAGAGAAATTTCAGAATTCGCTATAATCTTTGGAATGTGTGAATGATATTAATTTGTAATTATGTTGCTATGTAACCAAACTGAGCAGCCAAATTGAACAAATAAAACTAACAAACTCGTCAACTCCTCTGGAAACAGGCCACTCAACAAATTTATTTATTGTTTAGTTATTCATTCTTTAAACAAACATGAAAAAAACAAAAATTTGCGTCCATCGGCGCATGTTGTAGGGTAACGTAAGTTTTACAAAGTTTTTATGTGCTGTGGTAAAACATTTTGTTAAACATACTATACAACTTAATAAAATGATTTTAAATGTAATTCAACAACACCAACTGAAATTTAAGAATTTCATTTTTTACAGATTTTAAACCAAATATTTTGCATTCATAATAATTTATTGTAATCAGATATTTTATTTCTGTTTAAATTATTGCATAGGTTTTATATTTACAATATTTATTTTTTCAGCAAAATACTAAAATTTAAAAATTACACTATTTTCTTACGATATTGTATTGTTTGTTACATATATTCCAGGTTAACCTTGGCCTATTTTTGTTCATTTTTCAGGTGTAAGAGATACAGTGAGTTCACAAAAAACGATTGAAGAATTTTTACAAAAATCAAATATCAACGGAAATGTAATTTATGAACAATTGGATACATCAAGTTTAAATTCTGTTCGAAATTTTGCAAAGAATGTTCAAGGAAAATATGATAAAATTAATTTATTACTAAATAATGGTAAGTTAACAGCAATGTTCTTAAAAAATTTAATTTTCTTCTCCAAGCGGAGCGGCTTGTTCAAAGTGACATTTTGTATAAAAAATATTCCATTTGTGTATTTCATCTAATCGTCATAGTAGCAGCCCCCAAAATAATTTGTTCTAGGACAAAAACTTTATTAATTTTATTTAAGTAATTTAAGCAAACAAAGATCGAAGTTTGGATAAAGAATTGATTATTATTTGAGAAAAAACAAGTTTGGTTGCTTGAATTTAATTTGAGATGTAAATTGTAGTAGTAGTTCATTAGGAATATTTTAAAATTTTATTAAATAATAGATTCAATAATGATTTGCGAAAAAAAATTAAGGTTTAGTCGGTCTAACAAGTTTTTGGAACTCGTAAATTCGCAATACTCCGCCATCGCGTCGCACCGCAACATTCTTACTCGTCCCAAAATCCATCAGTTTTTGTCCTAGTGAAACAATAGTTATTTGTTTCACTAGGACAAAAAATGATGGATTTTGGGACGAGTAAAAAGGTTGCGAGTTCCAAAATCCATTTTCAGTCCGAGTAAAACATTAAAATTTTTCTCCAACCGTTATTTAATCTATTATTTAGACTGCGTTCCAATTGATACTAAATTGTACTAAACGTGCTAAACCAATTTTGTAAACTTTTTATTTGACTAAATCAATATTTGGTTCTAAATGATTGTAAAGTAATCGATGTTTTTATTAATATCGAACAACTTAATCACACAAATTAAAATTAAAATTGGGTGATTTTGTTAAATCAAATTTAGATTTAAATAAAACTTTCTCCGGAGCGACTTGAGTGAAACATAATATTTTTTTTTTTATTTTCCAAATTCACTCATCCACACATCCAAATTCACTCAAAATATTTTTAATAAATCAATTTTATTTGAAGTAATCTTTACTACATGTTTCGAAATTCAAAATTTCATCGACAGGTCTTTTCGTACAATTAAAATTATTTGCTAACAATGCTGCTATATATACCTAAAACTATTATGTAAAAAATAAGAGGATGGGTTGAAAATTAATTAAGTTGAAAAAAGAGGGCAAAAATATAAAAGGAAAGAAACAAAAACAAATTAATTAAGTGATTGTAAATGTTTATTATTTTATTAGGTTAAATAATGGAGATTGGATGTTTGCATCTTCTGTATTCATAAGATTATTAGTTTTTAATATGTAAAGGGATTCAAATGCATCCAATTCCTATTTTTTAATCGCAGGTTTTATTATTTTAGAATTAATGATATCTATTTTATGATACACTAGATTTATTTGTTTGTTCAATGTTGTCCTTTTATGTTCCTTTAATCTGGTTTCGAAGTTTCTTGAAGTTTTTTCTATGTACACATCCTCACAAGCTATTTTGTAAATACCGGATTTTTTATTTATTTCATCTCTATCCTTAAAATTATTTAATTTGTTTTTTATACTATTTATTGGTCTGGTGACAATTTCAATATTGTGTTTTTTAAAGATATTTTGTAATTTATATGTTAATTTTGGAACAAATGGTATACTAATTCTTTTATTTGGTATCGGTTTAGACTTTAGATGATCCTGGAGAAAGTGTGCTCAATTGCTTTCATTGGTGTTTTATTTTGTGTTTATTAATTATTTTGTCTGCAAATTCAATAGTAAAAGCGTTGGTTATTGCTGTATTATGAATATATTGTACTTCTTCATCAAACTCGTACTTATCCATTGGGATGTAATAAAGTCGATGAGCCATGGAATGAAAAGCTGCTTGTTTATGCGTAATATGGTGGTGGGAATCTGTAGTGATAATTGGTGCTGCTAGGCTTTCTGTAAATTCCAAATTTGATGTTGTTTGAAGGCGATTTAATAATTTTAATGTCCAAAATGTTTTTTGTGCTTTTGTTTCTTTCCTTTTATATTTTTTCCCTGTTTTTTCAACTTAATTAATTTTCAACCCGTCCTCTTATTTTTTTTAATTGTTTAAAAGTTTTTTCTTTTTTTCCCTTTAAAATTTTTATTTTTACGCCCCTTTTTTAAATAGAAACATTTTACAAATACATAATAGTTTTAGGTATATATAGCAGCATTGTTAGCAAATAATTTTAATTGTACGAAAATACCTGTCGATGAAATTTTGAATTTCGAAGATTATTTTAAATAAAATTGATTTATTAAAAATATTTTGAGTGAATTCGGATTTTACATTAAAAATTAAAAAAAGCAGATTTAGCAGTTTTATTAGCAGCTAATTGGAACCCAGTGTTAATTTACATCTCAAACTAAATCCAAGCACCTTTCCAATTTTTTGTCAAATAACAATAAATTTCCTAATTCAAACTTTGATTTTTGTTTTGCATAGAAATATAGAATTGTTTAGTTTTTGCTCTAGGACAAACAATGATAGTTTTTGGGACTGCTACCATGACAACTAGATGCAATGTACACAAATGACATATTTTTTGTAAAATATATCCAAACAAAAAGTGCAATTTTTAGTCCGGTTGGAGAAAAATAACTTTTTACAAATATGACTTTTGTAGTTTTAAATAGATATGACTCCTTAATTCTCATAGAACAAAACTAGTTTAACATAAAATCGTTGAGTGGTTAAGTAAATTAAGATAGTAGGTTAATCACATAACGACGGAAACTTTTTTAAGGGAATTATTTTTTTTATCAGATATAAAAAAAATAGAATTATCTTTTAAAACGAAACGAACTAAAACCAACTAAAACACTAAACCAATCAATAAAATATATTTGAAATTATATAAATCATAATTTCTTATCGTCAAAACTAATTAAATTTGTTAATTTAAAGCATATTTTTTGTATTTCTTTTTCAGCTGGTGTTATGTGTGTGCCCTTTAAATTAACCTCAGATAACTTTGAAACACACATGGCAATAAACTATCTGGGACATTTTCTTTTAACCCATTTACTTCTTCCACAAGTGATTGCGGGTGGGACCGAAGCCAATCCTTCAAGAATCGTAAACGTGTCATCCTGTGTACATACAATAGGTTTAATTGATTACACTGATTTCAATTCAACGTAAGTTTTTATTTTGCTCATAACGGTATAGTCAAACTTAAAGATATTTTAATTTAGTAAGGATTATTATGAGGCTGAGGCCTACATCCGCAGCAAATTAGCTCAAGTTTTATTTACGGTTCAGTTAAATATGATGATGGAACAGCAAGGAGCCCACGTTAAATCATTTTCTGTCCACCCAGGTGTTGTAAATACAGATTTATTTGAGAATTCATCGACAACATATATTCCTTGGGTAAGATCGATATTTTTCAAAACGCCGGAACAAGGATCTCGAAGCATTTATTACGCTGCTGTTTCAGAGAATTTAGAAGATAAAGGTGGTTCTTATATAAGTAATTGTAATATAAGCAAAATGCATCATTTATCTAAAAACCCAGAGGAATGTAAAAAGTTGTTCGACTACACTTGTGATTTGTTAAATATTAATAGTTTTGGAAAAAATTAAAATATAACATAGTTTTGAATTAATTTTATAAAGAAAAGAACCTATATGTTAGAAAATAAATTATATAAACTATTAATGTAAACTTGGGAAACCGATTCAGCAGTTTTTTCCTTGTTTTTCTTTAAATTATTTATCCAACCATTTATTAAGTATAAATTGCATTTATTTCGGAGTGACTTCAATGTTTCATGATTTAATCGCAGTAGTGCTTCTGTGATTTATCGTCAAAAACTTTGGCAAAGTGATTTTTGGTGGCTCTTCTGTGGGCAAGCCTTTTGCTATCAAGAAAGTTTTTCAAAGACATGGATAAATGGTAGTCAGATGGAGCAAGATCCGGGTTATACATTGGCTGCATTAAAACTTTCCAATCCAGTTCAATCATTTTTTGGCGGCTTATCAAAATATACGTGTGGTCTGACTTTGGCATTGTCATGATGGAAACGACGCCTTTTCGATTGAGTAATTCCAAGTTAAAAAAAATATAAATTGAATTGAGATGGCTCCATACCATTAAATAAATCTCTGAATATAGAGATTAACAGGTTAGTTTTAAAATATCGAAAAGGAGGGCAGGTAGAAGGACATTGTTCCAGGAATGACAGAACCTACAAAAGGACTGTCCTTACAAAAGGTGGACGGTTGGTCACCTTAATACACAAGGAGAAAAACTAATTAATAAGCAAATAGTTTTATAGTTTTACCAAAATATTTAAAAAAGAAGAAATCCCAATACAACACCATTGCAATTTTATTTAGTTATTAATCTAAAATATATGTTCCCGAAAATTGAAAATTTTCAATAATAATATGAAAATAAATATAGTAGTATTCTTTTATCAGCGAACACGAAAATTGGACGATGTGCCCATTTATTCAGGGTCGCAGAAAAAAAATGTTGGGGTCCCATTAAAATTGACAAAAAATTCGCAAAAAATTAATAAATTACTATTGAAATTCAACCAATTATGATCGAAAACCAAAAACTATTAAAAATATTAATGATTTTGTAGGCAGCATAACAAAATTTCGGGAATTAAAAAAATTATAATAAAAATAACGACGCCTATGTAAACAAATGGTACGAACTAGGAGTAGAAATTTAACTAAATTAATTGTTTTCAAAACAAATTTATCCCAAAAATAAATAATACATCTCTGTTTTACTTTTTGTCTCATCTTTCATCTCTTGTTGCGTGAAATCTGTCAAAAATTCATTGGTAAAAAAATTCTCCTATACTTTTTTTAAACCAAAATTTTAAATTTTGACGTTTATCATTTATGTCCAATGTTTTATTTTGGAAGAAATAAAAAATAAAAAAATGTCCCTTAACCTACACTGTAAACATTGAAATTTTGGGTACGGTCGTATTCAGGAATTTTATTGTATTTTCGTATCGAATTGAACTTTCGTATCGTATTAAGGAATTGGACCACTGGACCTCTAGTTTATAATGCCGAGTGGCATATGTAGTGAATCCACATTTCAACTCTAGTATGGGTGTCTAAGCCAGCTTAACTTTTTTTTACTAAAACGATAATAAAACTCGTTGCATGAACCTGATTAGGGTCTATAACGGCTTAAATGATTTTGGCATCCTCCTTTCAAAAGTTATGTGAAAGAAATTCATTCAGCAACAAAATCCAAATCCATTTTGTATTACCAGACAGGTTTCAAAAAGACTTCAATGAATGATGCTTAGATAAACTTCGTAAATATATAATTTTAATTCTTTTGGAAACAAAATGGCGTCTCTAGTCACCTGACAAAGGTGTTTTTTCATCAAAATAGCTATAGCTTAAATAGCTTAAAATTTTCATACTTTTCATTAATCAAGGTGTATCGAGTTCCAGTGGCGTACGCAGGATTGAGCTATGGGTGGGGGGGAGGTTTAGATAAAAAATTTAATTTGAGTTCCGTTTTTATACGAAACACTACTGTTGAGAGCTACGACGTGTTTTTGTATTAAAATCGGTTATCTCAAAAACTATAAATCCTATATGGACCTGGAATTTAAGATGCGTATAAAACTAACCTATCCACTGAAGATGACGGATACAAAAAAATTAAGTGGTTTCCGTTTGTTTTACGGGGTGCAATATGTAAGGTCTTTAAGAAAATACTTTTATTTTCCGAGTCAAGTAGGGTATTATATAAAAGGGCTTGAATTCAGTATCCCTTAAAAATATATTTTATAATTTTTTACTCTACAGTTTTTTCTTGTTTTCCTTCCCCACTTAGTTCCGAACCTATTTAATAAAAAAACTTCAAAACTCTTAGAAAATACGAAAAATAACGAAAAATATAGCGAAGTGTAAAATACTCATAATCGTATTTATTAAGCGTGTGAAAATGAAAAATGAAAACACCTTTTAAAACCCAGCCATGTGATATACCATATGAACGAACACTTAATCCAATAAACATTGTAACGAAACTACAGCGAAGTGTCACATAATTATTTTTCTGTAGTTTGATGGGGTGAGATTGAGGAAGAGAGAAAAAAATCATTTTTGATCCTAACAAGTGGAGTGTCATAGGAAAGAACACTTAATTTAAGAAACGTTGTATTTTTTTTTAGAATGTTATGGTGCACAGTGTTTGAATCATTATAAAAAAAGTGCAACTGAAAATTGGTCCGAAACCGGACGTCTTTCGATCCGACAATCAACCTTTATACCTTCTTGCCAAACAAAAATCGCAATAGGGCGCTAATTAATAAAGGCCGCTCTGAAGAGGAAGCCATACAAGTCCGTGCCATTACTAATATCTTTGACCGAGCTAACTTTGTTAAAGGTAGTATACCTAAGCAGCTAACTCTGGAAGTTGTAGATAAAAGGAAGGTTACACCAGGAAAAAAGGCAGGCATAAAGAGTTCGATTCGAGCATCACACGACTCTCCATCGTCTGGTGTCAAAGGACATTCACATAAGTTCTCTGCCAGTGGCCGGCCACACCATACGTTAGTGAACACCACAATCTCAAGAGTAAAATCGTACCTCCAACCTTCAGCGGAGTCACCAAGTGCATTAAAGTATATATATCGCAGCTGAGAACTAAGCCACGTTCTTGAGTTTTGAGTAGCTCAGTGAGGTAAAAACAACAATGCTTGTGCTCATCACACTTTGTGAGGTAGTAGCAACATCAACACAAAAGGTGACTCTTTGGTCCAATACGCAATCAAAAACGAGCTCCTGGAACTAACTCTAAGCAACAAAAACACTGAATTTGATCAGGAATTGGCATGGCTCGAATGTAGCTTTTACGTCAGACTATGCATACGTGTACTGCAACTTAAAAGACCAAAAGACCGTATGAGTTATACTCTTTGCTTTAGGAATCCCCGGCAAATTGATTGTGATCTATTCAAAGTATAAATTTGGCATAATGCAGGAGTGTGTGGTTACAATGCAGCTCGAGATTGTGGCAAACCACATGCAGAGTGTTATTACTGAAGCGTACCACTGAAACTTTCCAATTACCAAATCTAAAAGTACCAGAAATGTACTTTGGTGGAACGACAACTTGGAGAGGATGAGGAATAAAGATCGCAAACAGGAAAATAAGTCTCACGCATCTTTTATTCTGAAAACGTTGGAAACGTGCTGGACTACTACATTCGGCATTGATAAACAATGATATTACTATAGCGAAGGGTCACATAATTATTTTTCTGTATTTTGAGGAGGTGAGGTGAGATTGAGGAAGAGTGAAAAAAAAATCATTTTCGATCCTAGCAGTCATAGGAAAGAGCACTTAATTTAAGAAACATTGTAAGTTTTTTTTAGAATTTTGCGGTGCACAGTTTTTGAATTATCGTCAATTTTTATTTAATTGTTATGTAAATCAATAATGTATATTTTCCAATTTAAACTATTTATACAAGTTGGTGTAAATGCATATCTCCTTAGTTACCGTAAACTCCTATTGCTAATATTTAACGAGATTTAATATTTTGTGTATAATTTGGATCAATTTTCAATTGACATTGCTATTGGCATTTACGCAGAAAAAATCATTTTTATGCGCCTATGGTCTGGCGATATAAAAAGTCTACAACACAACTTTATTTAAATTATTTTTGTCAGTTTGTTCTTCTAGGATTCACGGAACCCTCGGCGAGCGAATTTTATTCGCACTTGACCAACTTTTTTTATATTTTAAAGGTTAAAAAACAAAATAAAAAATCGGTATTTAACATTTAACACAATCGGTATTTTAATGTAATATAAATAAATGGTTATGAATTATAATTCAAATTGAATTATAGATTAAATAATATCTCCATACACAAAATAACTACTGTTATTATGAAATAAGGGATCTGATAGAGACGATTAGGTTTTTACTATAAATTTAAATTCCATGTAAGTGTATATATATTAGAATAATTTTGTAACCGATTTGATGCAACATGGGGGGGTTCGAACCACCAGCAACCCCCCCCCTTGCGCCACTGTCGAGTTCTACAAAGGCAGGTGTGGTATATTTTGAACTACACCCATTTGTTAATAAGTATTTCAATCTTTTCCAAACAAAATGGCGGCCATAACTACGTAACATCTTCAATGCCTCGTCAAACCATAATTATTTGGTTTGACGACACATTGCCCATGTTACGTGGTTTTGGCCGCCATTTTGTTTGAAAAAGATTTAAATACTTATTACCAATAAGTTTAGTACGAAATATTCTACGCCTGTCTTAATAGAACTCTATAAACCTTGATTAATAATTTGTGTTTATACATTTTAGTACGAAAATACTAGTATTACGTGGTTTAAAGCCTGCGTGTTAAAACTTTGTAGGAGCAAGGACAATAATGGTACACTCTAATTGTAGAAAACATTTAATAGTTCCCATTTTCATACTATCTCTTATTTATGTGTGAGTCGATAAGGTACTTTTTTTTTAGCTATTTTGATAAGGTCGTCATTTTGCATCCAAAAGTACAACAATTATATATTGATGAGGTTTATCTAAGAATCATCAAAGAATCAAAAGGCTTTAACCTTTTTAGAGGCCTGAGTGGGACTGAAAAACTTTTTTTTCTACGTTTTTCTGTGAAAAAACGCATATGCCGCATGTTTTTGGCCATCATTTGGACTTTTATGTCTAACAACAATTTTTTTCTTTGCCATACTTATCATTTAAGCCGTTGTAAACCCTAATTAGGTTCATACAACGAGTTTTATAATCGTTTTAGTAAAAAAAAAGGTTTAGGTCACCTGGTTTCCTGATTTAGGCACCCATTTTAGATTTGATATGTGAATTCACTACACACTCCACTCCACATTAAAACTAGAGGTCCAGACCTTTCCTCATATACATTTTGGAAAAATTATGAATAAGTTTAGATGTTTTATTTTTGAATAATATCCGATTAACAGCACTATGTGGATCGATGGTTTTTACAATATATTGATTTGATTTATAAGAGCGAAATTTTTATACATTGTAAAGAAAACAGTATACAAAGTTAAATTAATTATCTTGCTTTTATTATTTTCAACTAGTGCAATTAAAATTATTTATTCAATCATAATTTATCATACATTTATTACCAACAATTTAAATTCGCGTTTGTCGCATCTATTAAACAAATTAAAAAATAAAATTTTAGAACAAGTTGCAACACCTTAAACCACTAATAGATGCCAAGCACACAACAATGTTCTTTTATAAACTTCTATTCTTTATCGGATTTTTGCATGAAATAAATTCTATCGTAATGAATTTAGATGAGAAAAACAAATTGAATTTAAGTATAAATTGGCAATATGAGTTATCTGTATCAATTACAAATATATTAATGGAACAAAATAGAGCAACATTCATTGTAAAAAATGATATCGCTTTCTTAGAATTTGGTGATGGTAATCAATTTTATGTTGAATATTTTTTTCGTAATTTTTATAAAGATTTCAATAACCGTGCCATCATCAAAACGAATGTACATTTGGAACAAAACTATAAACGAATATTTCAAAAAAGTTCAATTATAATTATATTTTTGGGCAATCTTAATCAAGTAAGTAATAACACCTATTGATTTTCTTTTAAATTGTTGTAATTATTTATTATAATTAAATTTATTTTATTGTGAAAAATTATTTTTAAATGTTAAACAGTGTTAAGAAACAGTCATTAGTCATAATCACTACCTTCTCGGTATTTACAAGTGCGAATCTAATTCGATCACTAAGCGGTCCGAAAATGTAAATCCATCAATAATAGTTATGAAATAATCTTGTTTTAATTACGGCACCAAATAGGAGTGGTTTGATTAATATTCTCATCAAAGCGTTCAAAACAAGAAAAGGCTCCGACAACAAGAGTGAACAAGGAACACAAGGAGCTCTTTATGTCAGAATGCCATAATAATAATACCGAGAAAAAATGAAAGTGATCGAAAAATAGCTACATTGAAACATCCCCTACATGCACTTATGGTCAAAGTTTAACCAATAAAATCAACCTAAGAAAAACTGCTATCAAAAACAAAGGAGCAAACGTAAAACATTGTAAAAGAAGTATAGCGATGTCCACTATTAAAATCTATAAAATAGATTGAAAATCTAGATGGAATCAAGATGGCGATAAAATAAAAAATTCGAGCTCGACCATTGCCGATTTTCTTGAAACTTCGGCAATCATTAGTATAATAAAAACCATTAACACATTTTTTTTACTTCACCACAATTTTAAATTGTGTGAAGTAATGCAATCTATCGTGAAAAAAAAATCTTACATACCCCAAATTTTGTTTTTTCTTTTGTTTTGGACCATCCTCTATCTAAATAGCCAATAAAAATTTTGGTGTACGTCTGTATATGCGTGTGTGGGTGCGTGTACTTTCTGCATAGGATCTTGATGAAACTTTGGCAAATGATACAGGTTCACTTGAAAATGGAAGATCTGGATTCATTTCAAATTTGGACAAAATGGCGGGGGGTCTCCTGAACCTCTAAGTTCAAATCTTGAATAACTTCTGATCCCGGACTATGATCTTATTGAAACTTAGTATATAAAATTTTAGTACAGTTTCCAATATTTCTGCATACCAACTTCCGGTTTGTCACTTCCGGTTAAAAAGTTTTTTTCCAAGTGTTTATCCCTACTGTAGCCTACAATTATCGATCGATTTTCATGAAACGTTGGTAAAAGCTTTCAAATAACATGAGAAAGATTTTATCAGCTTTTGGAGTACATTGGATAAAGGGTTGGGGGTCCACCATACAATAGGTGGTTTTTCCCACAATATTTTTATGTTTGTTGGGAGCATAAAACATTCATTCGTGAATGAATTTTGATGACAGTTTGGAAAAAGATGCAAACATGTATGACACGGAACTGATTAGTTTTTGAGCGATAGTGAACAAAATGGTGGGGGGTCCATGGAGCACCTGCTTTTTTGAAAGCTCTATAACATCTGTACCTGACAATTGAATTGGATGAAACTTGGAACATGAGCATCTAGTACGGTTCACAACGGTTCTGAATCCCAACTTCCGGTTTTTTACTTCCGGTAAAAAACTTTTTTGAAGTTTTTCCAGTGTGTTTATGCACACTACAGCCTACAATAATGAAGTGATTATGATGAAACTTATGCAAAAGGGTCCAATTACTGTGAGAAGATAATTACCATCTTTTGGGACACATTGATCAAAGTGGCGGGGGGTCTACCATACAACTGCTGACTTTTCAGACTTTGTTTTTAAAGTTTGTTGGGAGCATACAGACTTCATTCATTAATCAATTCTACTGACACTTTTGAAAAAGATGGAGACTTAAATGATAAAGAACTGATTAGTTTTTGGACTATATTGGGATAAGTGGTACGGGGCCTCCCGAACACCTGTTTATTGTGTCATCATTTTTTCAATATTTGTTGGGAGCACAAGGCATTCGTTCGTGAACGAATTTTTATGACACTTTGGAAAAAGATGCCAACATGTATGGCAAGGAACTGATTAGTTTTTGAGCGATAGTGAACAAAGTGGTGGGGAGTGTCCCATACACCTGTTTTTTTGAAAGCTCAATAACATCTGTACCTGATAATCGAATTGGATGAAACTTGGTACATGAGCATCTAGTACGGTTCACAACAGTTCTGCATCCCAACTTCTGGTTTTTCACTTCCGATAAAAATTTTTTTTGTACTTTTTTGAAGTTTTTTCAGTGTGTTTATGCAGACTACAGCCTGCAATAATGAAATGATTATGATGAAACTCATGGAAAAGGTTCCAATTAGTGTAAGAAGATAATTATCATCTTTTGGAACACATTGATCAAAGTGGCGGGGGGTCTACCATACAATTGTTGACTTTTCACACTTTGTTTTTAATCAATTTTAATGACACTTTGAAAAAAGATGAAGACTTTAACGACAAAGAATTGATTAGCTTTTGGACAATATTGGGATTAGTGGTGGGGGTCCTCCCGAACACCTGTTTATTGTTTCAATGTTTGTTGAGAGCATACAACATTCGTTCGTTAAGTAATTTTGATGACACTTCGCAAAAAAATGCAAATATATATGGCAAGGAACTGATTAGTTTTTTAGCGAAAGTGAACAAAGTAATAGGGGGTCCCCCGAGCACCTGTTATTTTGGAAGCTCAATAACTTTTGTACCTGACAATCGAAATGAATGAATCTTCGTACATACACATTTAGTACGGTTCACAACAGTTCTGCATCCTAGCTTCCGGTTTGTCACTTCCGGTTAAATTTTTTTTTTACTCTTTCTCGTACAACAGAATTTATGTTTGTTGGGATACTAGTTACTACTGCTTTCTTTAATGTTTTTATTATTAGAACTACAAAGTCTATAACATTGGTAAGCTTTTAAGTACGGTATTTGATGGATATTAGCTCATTATATATCCAGAACACTATGTTTCCAGAGCTGTGGTGAAGTCAGCCTATGCATCAGCGTCGCAATATTTTTTTTTTCACTATTTTTCACACAGAGATAGTTCAAAATTTGTTAAGAAAATTAGATACAAGGAAAGTTTAAAATTAAATTGTACTCGAACGGGTAACGTTAAACGACTTCAATAATTTTTTTGTTTGAAGGGTATTAGGTACAAATTAACGCTTTATAAAATTATTACACTGAAAATTCTTTGCCTTAGTTGTATTTTACTTTAACCCTATAAAATTCTCTAAAATGTGATGACATCATTCAATTTCACCAATAACATTTGAATTGAACAAATAGTTATACGTCTAGTCTACTGGGATATTGAAAATTATCAAATAATTTTTGAAATAATTAACTGATATCGCAGTAGGCTAACGTAATTCATAAAAAATGTATAGAGAAATGAAAAATGGCAAAAAATTTTCTAAACGAATTCCCCTCGTTCGTTGATAAATTCTCATAATTTTTTGAAAAATTCCTCAAGCAAGTGGTATTGATAATAGCCTTCGACCTACAGCCTCGTTATCAATATACTTGCTTTCGAAGTTTTTGGCAAAAACTTTTTTCGAGTTATCACCTACTGGAGATTACTACTGATGAAAAAAATTTATAACTTGATATGATTTTCTTAAATTTTAATTTTTCAAATATGGCGATTTCAAAAAGTACAATTTTTTCTTTTATTTGTTTATGCTTAATTGCTTGATTTATTACTTTCCCAAAACATACTAAAATTACCGACGAACGTTGTTTTGGTTTTCGAGAAAATGTCTTTGAATTTATTATTAGTTTGAAATTTTGTGCCATTTACTATAATTACCGACGAACAACAAGTTTATATAATAATAGTACATTATGATGCTAGGAAGTAAAGCTAAAGATTTTGGACGTATGTGGATTTTGCAAATCGAGGCGCTAGCCGATTTTAACGGTTAATCGATTTGGAATAATCTGACGCATTTGTTCTTTTATAGATTCAGAAAATATTCAAATACCCTTTTTCTCGAGAACAAAAAAAATAACGCTTGTCTGTAAATTTAGTATGTTTTGGCTAAATAATAAATCTTTGGAATATAAAAAACATAAAAGTAAAGAGTACTTTTTAAAATCACGATGTTTGAAAAATTAAAATTATTAGAAATCATTTGAAAACACAATTGTTTTTATCATGTTTTAAAATTAAATATGTTTTTCAAACAAACTGTTTTTAAAGAAGTTTAACAAAAATTACTGTCAATATAAATTTAAAAAATTTTGTGGGAAATGACCACAAACACTCCCTCAACAGTGATGCGCCAGAACGAGTAATAACTTTCAAGGAGAAAAATTAAAAACAAAAATTATTTTGCAATACATATTTCGAAATATGATGTTTCAAGAAAATAATAAATTTTAGTAATGATTTGAACAAAAAGAGCATAATCATCTAAAAAAAAATGAAAGTTTAAAAAAAAATTAATGGTGAGATGATATTGAAATTAGTGAGCTTATCAAACTAAATCAATAAATAATTTTAGAAATTAAGTCGAATTAAAAACCAGTTTAACAGAATCGCATAGACAATTATCAACCGGCTAAAAGACAGTGAAAAGATCAAACATCAACAACATTTAACTAACTTGACTGGAAAGCAAAAAAAGTAAAAACAAATATCAATAAAATTTAACAATTTTTGAGGTGTTATAATAATTAAATTAAGGTGTTATTGTAATTATATCCCTTCCAATTTTGACTTCTTAATTTCTATATTGAAACTTTTATTGTTGCGACAAAACTTCGAAAGGAACTGTGTAAGGAGCTTGTAATGTTTGGGATTACAAAGCTGCGGATTGGCAAGGACTTAAAAGTTTTTTTAGATGTTTTCCTTGGAAACGCTATTGCCTTACCGGCCAAGACCCAGACATAGCTGCATCAAATTTTTCTGAAACTGTAATTGATGGTATGCACAGATTTATTCCTAATAAATTGATCATTCCGAAAACTGATCTATGGTTTTCTAGTAAATGCAAAAAAGCTATAAAAGTTAAAAAAAAGGCTTTTCGAAAGTTTAATCAAAACAAAACCGATGAAAACCTTAGACAGTACCGTAAAGAGAGAAATTTATGTCGTAAGTTAATAGATGAAGAGAAACATCTATTTAATAGGAAAAAAGCATCTAAATTCGCAGAACATCCGACTGGTTCACGTAATTTCTATAAAGCCGCAAAGGCTGTCCAAAGCAACTTTTGTAAATCTTCCCTACCGCCTCTTGTTAATAGAGATGTCCCTATCAATGATCCAAAAGAGAAAGCTAATTTGCTTGGGCATTATTTCTCTTTAAATTCAACTTTAAAAGAACCTAATTTCCAACCTAAACCTATTTCTAAAGTTTCTTATAAAATGAGGCGGATAATTTTTCGGAAAAACATTGTTCGAAAAATGCTTTTAAAAATCAATACTAACAAGGCAACAGGCCCTGATTTTATTCCTCCGATTATACTTAAAACATTTGCTAGGGAGCTAGCACCAATCCTCACTAAAATCTTCTATTTGTCATATAAGAAAGGAATTTTTCCTGAAATTTGGAAAATGGCTAGTGTACAGCCAGTTTCAAAAAAGGGCAGTAAGACTGATCCTACGAATTACAGACCCATTTCAATTTTATCGGTAGTTGCTAAAATTTTTGAGAAATATGTCAATTTTAATTTAATGAGCTTCTTAGAGTCTTCCAAATTAATTAATGAGAGACAATATGGATTTCGAAAAGGAAGAGCGATGGGAGATTTGCTGTCTTTTGTCACTCATATCTGGAACAAGTCGCTTGAAAACTTTGGAGAAACATTCGGTGTTGCTCTTGATATTTCCAAGGCGTTTGACAAAGTTTGGCATAACAACCTTATATGCAAATTGAGATCCTATGGTTTAGACGAGCAGCTTATATCTTGGACACAGAGCTTTATATCTGATCGAAAATTTCGGGTCAATGTTGACGGTGTATCATCGAATACTTTTTCAACTAATGCAGGAGTTCCTCAGGGTTCCGCTTTGTCACCAACTCTTTTTCTTATCTATATTAATGATTTGTTGGACTCAACGGTTCATCCTATACATAGTTTTGCTGATGATAGCACGCTTCATGCGTCTCATGAAGCACCTAAATTATATACACCCTTAGCGCTTAGTGAGTGTAGGTCAAAATTGATAGATTCCCTTAACACTGATCTTAAAACAATTATGGATTGGGGTATTGCTAACAGTGTTGAATTCAACACAAGCAAAACACAGGTTTGTCATTTTTCTAGGATAACGACACCCAATCCTTTTCCATTAACGTTTGGCCCCAAAAATCTTTTAGAGAATGAGTCTGTCAGACTTCTAGGTGTTGAGATTGAAAATAATATGAAGTGGAATTCTCATATTTTTAATCTGGCTAAGAATGCTGTTCAAAAGTTAGGATTTTTGGGGCGATGTCGTAAGTTTTTCGATAGCGAACAGCTTCTTTTAGTTTATTAATCTTTTATACGTCCCTGCATGGAATACTGTTCTCACATATGGGGTGGAGCTTACTTGAGTAGTCTCAACTGCCTTGATTCTGTACAGCGTAGAGCTATTAAACTCATTGGTAACCCTAGTCTTACTAACGGTCTTGATTCCTTGCAGCACAGAAGAAATGTTGCTGATTTGACTATATTTTATAAATATATTATGGATGAGCGAGCTTCTGAAGAGATCAAATCGATTTTACCTAAATCAGCAAACCTTTCGCGTCACACCAGAGCAAACGTAGCAGCGCATCCCTTTACAGTTCAAATAATTAGGTGTAGAACTGTAGCCTTCCAACGTGACTTTTTCAACAGAGTATCTCATCTTTGGAATGCCTTACCTTCCTGGGTTTTCCCTGATGAATTTAATCCTCAAGGCTTTAAAGTTAACGTTCATAAATTTCTCAGAGAATCTTAATTTGCATTCCATTCTTATCCCTAGTTGGCATGGTATCTTCGGATATTCAGAGACGTTAATTTATAATTTATTATAATTAACACTAAACATGCCTAACTTTGAATAAAAAAAAAAAAAAAAAAAAAGGCATCTGTACGCAAAAATACAGGTGAGCAAGAACGTAAATCTTTGCTCACAAAATATGATTTGAGGGTTGAAGTTGAGATTGTAAAGGTTAAAAACGTCGTACATTTACTTCAATAACCTCACTCAATTCGTTGCGAGTGAGAATTTTATCTTGATTGGCGGGCAGATGCTGGTGGATTCATTTCCACAAATAAAAATAAAATAAATGTTAAGTTAAACGACCGTTTTTTAAAAAAAAATTGTTTCGACCGACCAACAACAAAACAATTATACAATAGTAATTTGGATTAGATAAATTTGAAATTTATTCAATAAAACAAAATATTTAATAATTAAATTAAAACAAATATCTGTATGTTTTTTGTTTATGATATATTGAGATCAATGTATCATAAATCTGGTCTATATAGTAATGTATACAGTATACCGTCCTGTAGTTTTTTTGTAATATTGAAGGATCAGAAAACAAAAAACTATCATTGTTGTTGTTGTTGTAGCGACGTGTTTTGTGCTAATCCTCCGGCTCCATGTCCAGGTTCAGGAACTGCTACTGCCCTTGGGCGGTACCACAAATCTTCCTTCGTCAAGTTTGTAAAATTTGCAGGACAATTAAATAGGTGGTCTACATCGTGTGGCGTGTCCTCACATGCGGGACACTTGTCAATGCGTGACCAACCGGATCTTAGTTGAGCTAGGATGGATCTAGTGCTACGGGGTAGTTGGACCTCTTCGGCAGCGACTTTTGGTGGCTTTCTATTCAAAACACGATTTGGAAAATAGTTCTTTATTGTATTTTCAACCGTTTTGGTGTGGAGTGTTTTTAAGCCAGTTCTATATGTACATTCGTCTATGTTACCAGTAATCTGGCTATCTCTGACATCTTGCAGAAAGCATCTTGCTGCCTTCCTTATGTCTCTAGGTGGTTCGATCGTAGTTAAGGTGTCATTGCAAGGATGTTGCTCTTTGTGACAGGCCAATAGATATTGTTTGGTTAGCATTTCATTATGTTCACGGACCGGCAATATGTTACTTTCCTCGTGCAAGTGATCTCGGTGAGCCATCAGGTGACATCCGGTAGCGGTTCGCAAGGCAGCATTTTGTGTTGTTTGTAACTTATTCCAGTGAGTGTTGGCAGCTTGGGGGTCCATATGAGTGCAGCATAATTTAAAATAGGTCTTCCTATTGCTTTGTATGTTGTTATGATCGTGTTTTTATCTTTGCCCCATGAACCCGCTTTTAATGCGTTATTCCTGTTTTTCAATCTTGAGTTTATTTCTTGTGCATGAGCGTTGAATTTAAGCAGTGGGTCGAATGTTACACCCAACAGTCTCGCATTTTTTAGTATGTTGTCTATACAGATGCTTAGTGTTGAATTTACCTCCTTCGTCCATGTGGTGAAAAGTGTAGATGTAGACTTTTCAGTAGAAAGTTTTAGTTTTCTGCTTTTAAACCAATAATTCAGAATATTAAGGTAGGTATTCAGGATATTTGTGAGTTGTTGCAGGTTATTTCCTGTTGCAAGCACTGTGCAGTCATCTACATATGACGTGATAGTTATTCTGGTGGAGTAGGCAAACTGCTTAGGTAGAGATTGAATAATGACGGTGAGAGAACTCCGCCTTGAGGAACTCCTTGTCTTAGCACTCTCATTTTGGACTTGCAGTTACGAAACTCAACATATGTTTGGCGACCTCTGAGGTAATTACGCAACCAGCGCTTCATTAAACCTGGCAGATTAGTATTGAAGATATCATCCAATAGAGCGGCGTGCGACACTGTGTCGAATGCTTGTGACAGGTCAAGTGCAACTAAAATTGTTCTAGCGCATGGTTGTTTTTGATTCAGACCATCACTGATCTGGTTTTGTATTCTGTGTAGCGCGGTGGTTGTACTGTGTGCTCGCCGGAAGCCATGTTGATGTGGCGCCAAATTGCAGGATCTTGTCAGCTGAAGGAGCAGAAATGTTTCGTTGAGTTTTGCGACCGATGAAAGGATGGAAAATGAGGCTGATTCTGGCCGTTTTCCAGATATTTGGTATCTGAAGAGTCCTATAGCTTTTGATGGCTTAATTTTCCGTATTGCATTCTCCACCTCTTCTTCGGAAAATATAATATCCTCCAAGTTGTCAGTGTTAAGTTTGCGCATGTGTCTCAACACTGATCTGGTCTCTTTCTCGTGTTTATGCTGCTTTTCTGTAAACTGAATGTTAAATTTGTTTGCGCATTACCTGTGGTTTTCAATGGGGATATCGTCGAAGGAGATCATGCAATTATTTTGTGGTTGTCGAGGATGAGTCAGGCCCTTAATGACCTTCCAAACACTTTTACTAGTACCCAGGTTTGATTTACTCACTAACTCACTAACTTTACTAGTACCCAGGTTTGATTTACTCACTCTCCATTTATTTCTTTTATGGTTCGTGACCAATTTGTTAATTTGCTTGTTCAGGTCCGGAATTCTGGAGTCGGCTGGATTTGCTTTACGGATGTCATCTCTTTGATTCGAAAGCCCACACGCTGAATGTGGAAAGTTTGGTTTTAGTTTTTGAATTCTACCAGCTGGTATGTATCGAGCTCTAGCCTTATTAAAAATTTCTCTGAATTGTCCTTCCCCATAGAGGGCGTCAAGTGGTAAAAATTGCTTACTGAATTCAATTTCAGTAAAATTTGTAAAGTTTTCCCAGTCAGCTTTGTTAAAATTAATATACGTCTTCTTTTTGGAATTGATTTGATTTATGGAACGACTTAAGGTGATTATGATCGGCACGTGGTCTGATCCTAATGCAATTTCTGTTCTCCATTCTGCAATTGGCATTAGTGACATACTAGCAAGGGAGATATCTGGAGAAGAGTATGAGTTGTTTGTTACCCTTGTTGGTTGTGGTTCGTTGAGGACTCCAAAATTGGAGCTGTCAATTTGATCAGCAATGTTTTTAACTCGTGAATCAGTGTTTAGGTGCGAGTGCCATAGATCATGATGAGCGTTCACATCGCCGAGAATCAGACAGTTTTTTGTATAAAATAAATGTCCTATGGGCGGTTCATAACCTGTATCACAGCTGCTTACTGGTGGAATATAGATATTGACTAGAGTTATCTCCGTGTTGCTGGATTTTATTATAATGCCTAGTTGTTCTAGGTGTTTATCAGTTCCCGGTACTGCAGGTAATGTGGTTGTACGGTAGATAACGGTTTTGTGAATGATAAAGGCAAGGCCACCACCTTTGTTCTTCCCTCTATCCAGCCTTATAATTTTGTAATCACAGTTATTATCACTAATCTTAGATCTAACATTTAATTTGGTTTCTTGAAGAACCGTGACTAGAATATTGTTATTGCACATATAATTTATAATATCATCTATCTTATTGGTTAAACCGTTGCAATTAAATTGCATAATTTTGACGTCACTCGGAGTTTCCGGATGCGTGCTCATTCCCATTGTGTTTTGCTGCGAGCTCGTGATGGTATGTTGACTAGATAATTGACAGCACGGCGCTATGTAGTGTTTGGTCCATTGTTTATGTGTGGCCAAACCTGAGCAGTTCTTGAAGTGACACCATTCTTTACAGGTGTTGCACTGGATGGATGTTATGTTTGCCTTTAAAATGCTTTTACATATTGAACAATGTCATGTTTTAGTTGGTCCCGGATTTCTTTCAATACCAGCCATGACGAGGAGTACTTGAAGCAGTGAAGCCAGTGACTGCTGCTTCCTAAACCATAAAATGGAACGACGAATTTGCACCTTTTGTCGAAATTGTTGTGATGGTCCTTGGTCGGAATTGGGTTCCGAGTACTTCTGGGGCGTATACCCGTCCATCTTGAGAAAAACTATCATTGTTGTCGTGGTTTGTTATTTTTATTCTATAGGAAGTGAACGATGCAATCCGCTCCCACAATTGAGGGAGCAAGATTGATCTTTATATACAACTCGTGCTAAAAATAGTTTTTAAACACACTTCCCCTTGGATATCTACTATTTTCGATTCTTAATTATGTTTTTCAAAAAAAGTTTTTAAAGAAAAAATAAATTTTAACAATAATACTTGACTTTATAAAATTTGGTGAAGAATCACCACATACCTTCCCACCAAAAAAGAATTATTGAAATCGGTTAATCTGTTCGAGCGCAATTTTACTTTAAACTTTCCTGATTTCTAAAATTCTTAAAAAATTTAGAGCCACTGTGTCAAAACTAGGAAGCAAATAAAAACACGTATTCATTTTTTATAGTATTCTAACAATTACCGAAGTTTTAATGAAATCGGAAAAGATCGGGTTCATATCATATGCGTCTTGATTCGATTTTTTATCATTCAAGTACAAGTACAACCTATTCGAACATTCAGTACGACGAATGGGTTACAATACGCCTTAATGGAAGATGGTGATATTTTGAAGACACATCAAGTAATATCTTTTTTTTTTCAAATGAAAAATTTGGAATGACAATTCAGTCATCATGCTCAAACAGATTGGTTTCAAGGGAGTGAATCGCCTCAAAACATATTATTTACCACACCACCACTATCTGATGCAAATCAATACTCATTTTTATAGAACGGTTTATCGATTTTAACGGTTAATCGATTAGGAATAATCTGACGCATTTGTTCTTTTATAGATTCAGAAACTCATAGTGGAATGTGTTAGAATTCTGCTCAATACAACAAAAAATTTTCCAAGGCGCCTAGTAATGTATTTAATTATAGTTGAATTCTATTTTCTTACGTTTTCACGATAACGTTTTCACTTTTCACTATCGCATAACTCAAGAATTTATTTTATTTTGATAAAATTTAACACTTCGTTAAATTTTTTTATTTTATTTAATTTTTATACTGTATACATAAAGCCAGAATAAAATTTGATTTTAATTACTTTTGTCTTCGAAACACTTTTTAACACCATTTTGCTGATAACGAACTACAAATATATTGATTTTAGTAGTTTTCTAATTTTAATTATGAATGTCAATAATTTGGCACATTTCAAAATATGAGGTATCAGTAATAGGTATAATAAATTGCAAGCAATTCTAAATTCATTAAATAAAATATTGAACAATTTTTTTAATGGTTAAATCTTAAGTAAAAACGGTGTGAGACTTCAGTGTCCGTTTAAATTTCTACATAATCGATTTTCTCACAAACTATAAGTGCTATCACCTTTAAATTTTCTGCAGTTATAAAATGTATTTGTTCACGCCTACTACTTGCAAATATTTATTTTTATCTTTATTTTATAGGCATAGATAAGGAGATGGTAAAACAAAATTTTTTTTAAGGAGTCGAGTTTGATTGAGAAAACTCGAAAAAGATTGAAATATGTATTTCAAAAAAAATTCAATACATTATCGACTGCTTAGTTTTTGAGTTATGTTTTACCAAAAATATGAAATTGTTTGTCCTGTACTTCTCTCCTTAATGTTTGAAAAAATTTACGGTTATAGGAAATGTTGTAAAGAGTGAATGAAAACTATGGCGGTTCATCATTTAACAGCCCAATTTTTGAAGTCGTATCACTTTAAGTGACATGACTATAGTCATGTCACGTCGCATCAAATCAATACAAATATTGCGGAAGTCGATAAAAACGGCCACGGCTAAAACTAAAAATTCTGAAACTAAAAAACTCCAAAACTAAAAAAACTTACACTTTACTTTCTTTACGTCACATGAAAAATTGAGGTGACTAAAATGTCATTTAAAGTGACATATGTCGTATAAAATGACTTGAGGCGTAAAAAACGACTTCAACAATACGAAAATTGATTCGATGTGACTTTAGCCATTTAAAGTGCCATGACTTACTTGTCTTCGGTAAACGGGGTGTAAAATATTATTTGGAGGGGGCTTAGAGTGGAAATTTTGAAAAATAAATATTTTTGACCTTGAGCTCATATAAAACCTTGACCTGGGTGGTTATTTTGTAGCGTTATCTCACTAAGTGAGATAAATAGTGGGATAAAAAAATTATGTTTAATTGATTTCTTTTATCTAATATAATCGATCAAAGACAAATATTTTATCTCACTTTTTATCTCACCTAGTGAGATAACGCTACAAATAACCACCCTGACCTCATTTTTTCTATTTTGAAACAATTTTTTTTTGTAATTTTCGAATGCACAGTTTTCGATCTCAGTTTGAGATGTGAAAATTTTTTCATGCTCGCCTCCTTAACTTCGAACTTTACAAAAGAAAAAAATTGAAAAAATTCACGGTTGAGTGAATGAAAACTATAGCGGTCGGCTCATCATTTAAAACGTTATTTGGAGCGAGTTAAGGGTGAAAATTTTGAAAAACAAATTATTTGTGACCTTGAGTAAAATGAAAGATGAATTTGTTTCTAGTCCCAAAAAATTTCTTTGTAGTTTTCGAAAGCACACTCTTTGCCTTATTTTCAAAGCAATTGGTGATTATAAACATATATTCATAGTGAACTTAACAAGTTGGCCGTTCAAATAAAATCTCATTATTTTAAAGCGTGGATTAGGTAATTATTAAGCGAATTATACTTCCAATTGAATTTTTTTGATATTTTTCTGCCTAAAAGTTATTTTTACTATTTATTTTTTCGACAATCCAATTAGAGTTTGAATGATCAGTGATTTAACAAAAAACGAAATATACGCACGCATAGGTCGAAATCCTCTTAAATTTATTAGTAATTTTCCCGTTTCAGATAGAGTTCATGGAATTCATTAAACTTCACCAAACATCAATATTTTGGCAAGCAACAGCTCCCATTCTCATTGTACCAACTCATCAAATAACAATCTCATCATTAGAGTGGCTACAAAATATTATTTTAACAGTTAAATCACAATACCTTTTTAACATCGGCGCAATATTTTATTCTACACAACAAAAAGTAGTTTTACAAGTTGCATTTAATCCATTCAACAATGATAATCTTGAAATAACAAACGAGTATATTTTTTACAGTAAAACAAAAAACTTACATAAATTCCAACTAACCTTAACACAATATGAGGAACCGTTAAGATCAATATATAATGAAGATGGAACTGTTAGTGGTATTGATGGATTAGTATTTAACTTAGTTTGTAAGAAAATGAATGCAACGTATCTATTGATTGAAAAAATGGGATATAATGAATTCAACTATATGAACGTTGTTCTTGATATAGTATCGAGAAGAGCAGATATAAATTTTAATACACAAATTTTTTTAAGCGATGATTATTTGAATTCAATAACATCACCTATTTATCCGTATGAATTAGAGAAAGTTGTTATTATGGTTCCAGGTGCAAGACGAATACCTCCATATCAACATTTCATCGATCCTTTTATGCCTCGTATATGGTTCGGCATATCAATTGTCTATGTTTTTATATCAGTTACTTTTTACTTTATTCAGAAAAGACATTTCAGTCGTTTAACAATCAAAAGAAATCATCCAAATGTATTTGATATATTAACAGATGTATTTCGTATGCATTTAGCAATTCCGTTATCAAAACTATTTAATAATAACAAGGAAAGACGATTTGCGGTTTTTGTACTCATTTATTGTTTTGTTATTTTCCAAACATATCAAACGATATTGACAAGTTTTCTTATGAAACAACGATACCAAAAAAATTTTGAAACTATCTCCGAAGTTAATCAATCGGATCTTCAGATCATGCTTTCGAGAGGTTATCGAAACATATTTGCTAAAAATTTTGATGCTCATCCCTTTAACAATGAAATTATAGAACAAAATGTAACAATTTGGCATGTAAAGCAGCTCTTAGTTACTGAAGATTATAAACCACCGAAATTTGCTTTTTTTGTTCCGTTCAAAGAAGCTGTTTTGTTTTATCAATCACAACTCAATTCCTTTCACGATGATACTTTATTGGATATAATAGAGGAAAGTGTTTTAACGTCACCATCAAGTTATCTTGTTTTACAGAATAGTCCTTTTATGGATGAAATAAGTAGATTGGTAACCAAAATAAGGGAAGCAGGGTTATATGATCATTTCAAAGTTATCAGTATACATGAGACAAAAACACAAGAATTTTGGAAAATAAACCTATTTCCAAAAGTTTTAAGTGTGCGTCCTATTCAAATTAAATTAAGAATGCTTATTCCTCTGTTACACTTTCTAGCCGGTGGCATACTAATAAGTACGGTTGTATTTTTTTTGGAGATATTATCAATTGGATTTAAAATCTTAAATAAAAGAATAAAGAAAAGAAAACAGCATCGGTTTTTAAAACAACTTGAGCGGAATATTATGAAATTCAAACGTATATTTCAATCAAAGAAAAGCAAGAAGATACGAAAAAGGCAATTTTACTATCGAACAATATGGAAAAAAAACTAAAAGCAAGCTTACATTTTCTTAGGGTTTCGTTCAATCATACGTTCCATTCATTGAGAATAATTTACTTCTTGCCCTGAAAATAAAATAAAGCGTATTAGACAAAATCTGATAAGTAAATACTAACCATTAATACTAACCAATTATCGACGAATTTTGAACAAAATCAAATAAAACTATTATGTAAATTTTTTTGAATAGTTATATTAAAATGTAAATTAGCATGTTATTTCTTTTATAAATCAATCAAATCAGTAAGATTTTGTTGTGTTAAAAAGAATAGTAAACAATAAAGTTCTTAAAACATGAGTTTTTCTATACATTCAATTATTATAAAATTTATGTAATTGACAATATGGATATAAACAAATAATATTAAATTTAAATTTTAGAATTTCTTTTTTTAAATGCTAAAAAACAGTTTAACAGTCACAAAACAATTTATTTTGGTTTGTTTAATTAACTTTATTTAGAATAATAACTCTTTTTTTAAAGAAACATTTGTTTTTTTCTTACAACTTTTTTTTATATTTTTTAATATATTTAATTTAATTATATCTTAAGTTTTGATAGTTATTATTTTTAAGATATAATGAAAAAATAATAACTATAACATGATGATGATGTAATATAAAGAATATATGAAATTAACAATTAAATATAGTTTTATGTGACAGAATAGTAACTAAATAATAATAGGAAATAAAAATGCATAATTCGTTTAAATAAAACTTTTGTGTTTTCTGTTGTAAGTAGTATATAGATAATTTAATTTTAAATTCTACAATAAAACTGCAGAATCCTTTCTTTTTTATAAAAGGTAAACATAACTAATAATTATAGTTTTTATTTTTAATGGAAAAATGGATCATCTGAATTATATGGGTTATTCTTTTACTAACCGAACAGATTTGGACAAACAAAATCTGACTGACACATTTTTGATTTGGCTGAAATTTTTTTTACAGGTTTTATATCGAAAAAAAAGATATACGTATACGTGTTCCAGAATTTTTTTTGGAAAATATAGCGGTTCTAAACTTCGAGAATTTCGTGATTTTTGGCTTGACGAGTTATTTTCAGAGATTCATAACTTCGGTTCTATTAAAGATAGAAACCTCCATTTTGTTTTATTTTAAAGTTAAAAGATGGTTTACAAAAGAAAATAAAATTAATAAAAGTTATTAGCAATTTGCTATTGTTATAAACAAATACAAATATTGTCATAAACAAATACAAACAAATACCGCTGTTTCCCCTAAAAAAAATAAAAAATCCTCGAACAAATATAGCTTTTTGTTTATATATAACCCGTTAAAAAAATTTTCAGCTTAATCAAAAATGTCTCAGTCACATTTTGTTCTAATCTGTTCGGTGTGTAAAAGAATGACCCAAATATGGAATATTTTGTCGTCCTGCACTCGATAAATAAATTTATTTCTTACAGTAAAATCATTACTCCATTAATTAAAAATATGTTTTTTATAGGAAATGAAACGTAGGATTCGATGGTTGTACTAAAAACTCATTTCGTGGGTGAGGCAATGATTAAAGATCGATTTGAACATTTTATTTGTTTATAACAATAGGAATTTGTTAATAACTTTTATTAATTGTAATTTTATTTGTAAACAAGCATTTTACCTTTAAAATAAAACAAACTAGAGGTTTCTATCTTTAATAAAACCGAAGTTATGAATGTTTGAAAAAAACTCGTCAAGCCAAAAATCACGAAATTCTCCAAATTTAGAACCGCTTTATTTTCCAAAAAAAAAATCCTGGAACACGTATACGTATATCTTTTTTTTTCGATATAAAACCCATAAAAAAAATTTCAGCCAAATCAAAAATGTGTCGGTAGAAAGGTCGGTAAAAGAATGACCCATATATAAAATTGTACTAAGGGTTACATTTAATGTAAAATTTTAAATAAAAAAATCAGTAAATTAAAAACATAAACTGCAAAGATCCATTTTTCATTACAAATATTTAAACTAAACATTAAATTTAACATACAAAATTAATCTACTAATAAAACGTTAACATAAAATATTTGCAATTTTTGTAACTAATGTTTTGCTCAAACTATAAATTTTTAGATGGTATTGTAATATAATCGACTATTAAAATATACAATTTATAAATTTCAAACGTAATTATTTCTTTAATTTTTTCCATACTATTTTTGTTTCAATTTTTCTGTTTTTGATTAGAATATTAACTAATTTTCTAGCTACCTTAAAAAATATATATGTATATAATATATATTCTTTAATTAATTTTTGTTTGTTTGTTTATCATCAATTTATAATTTGAAATATATTATGTTTAAGAAGTAGAAAGAGTTAAAGTTGGTTTTGTTTAAATTTTGTTGTATAATTAATTTCGTGGTGCTATAATAACTATATAATTGTTTTTAATATGGTTTTGTTTTATATTTAATTTGTTTTATTTAACATATTTTTATATTTAACATAATCGTAATAATAATAATAATTTAGTTGTTTTTTTTGTTTTAATTTATAATATTTCGTTTAATTCAATGGAAGGCAAAACATGTGCTGAAGTAGACTTTTGGATGGTGGAGGAGGTAAATGGAGGATACTTAATTCATCCACAACAGAATCATAATCACTAGAATCATCACCATATAGCTTGAGAAATAAAGAAAACAAATTACTTTTATTTAAATATTTTCATTTCTAACCTATTTTTAAAATTAAGTTTAAATTTTACCTGCATATTATATGGATGCAACTCACAGGACTCGTGGTGTCAGACGCAATCTTCCAGAGACATTAGTAATGGATTGACATATTCAAACCCTTCAAATTCAGATTGATCAATCTTTTCAATGACACGGCTAATAGAAAAAAAATTTTAAAAAATTAGTTATTGTAAAATAATTACAATTATCATTAAAATTCTCTACAAGTTAAAAAAACGATTCTCTATTTTAGATGATTTCTTAAGATTTATTAAATTTAAAAACAACAACATGCAGTTACTTGATTTATATGGATACTAAGTACTAACTATAAAATTGGAATAAATATAAAATAAATGTTATATTAAATGAATGTATTGACAAAGACTATAAATCTATTTTCCTTAAGATAGAATAGTATAGAATTGAATTTACAGCAAGTGCTTGAATATCAGTTAAAGGTATTGAAGAATCATGATCTAGTTATAACAAGTGATTAAAAACAACCGAACAGTATCTTAATCGGTTGAGATGACCTTAATTCATTTCTTCGATATTTTATTTCAAAATAATATTTCAAAGTTTAATTTTTGTACTTCCAGGCATAAATTATCAATTGATGAACAAAGAAATTTCTAACATTGCCACAAAAAATTTAAATGTCATATCTTTTAACGGTTTCTTATCAGTCACATCAAGTACTGAAATAAAGGTTTCCTGCACATAATTGTATCATTTCGTTATTCGCTTCACTTATCGGAGATGAAAATAGTAATTTTGTTTAGATGAATATGCACTTCAGCAATGAAAAGTGTACACATTGATCGGAGAAGTGAAAGTTTTGTTTCTGTTGGCTTATTTAGGATTTATCACACACAACGACCATTAACAACTGTACTCAGACCAAGACATAAAAAAGCAAATATGGAACGTACTAATGCTTAGTTTTCACTGGAGTCAAACGTCAACATTTTGAATCAAACGGACAAAATGTTACCTAAATTTTTCAGGTTGATTCAAAAATTGTTGACACCTTCAAATATGAAAAGATCTCCAAAAAACATACGAGTGAAGTAGAAAAGTACACAGTAACAATTGCAAGACATGATATGATCTGGCGATAGAATCTTTTACTGTGGAATCTAGAATCTCTTGCTGTGGAATAAAACGAAGGAATATTACGAAGGAATAAGAAATAAAAGGAAGGAGTATTTGGAGTTGACGTTTTTATTAACCGCCACCTGTATGCTCATGTCAGTTGTCATCGAGTTCTCGAGTTCATTTAGAAGCCACAGTCAAACTTTATCACAGTCAAACTTTTATCACTAGGTCCAGAACCGTGCTTTGGACCAACCAAGGAGTTCGCTCAAATGTTTTATCCAAAGCTGGTAACAGGAACAAAATAAACAACGATGGAGTATGAGGGAAGGTTTACTGCATTCAAAAAAGTTTCTAGTCAACTTCGCCGTTTCCCCTCTTAAAAGGAGAGAGAGAATCTGAAGATCTTCACATGGTGCGTGATAGGACACGGTTCGGTAAATCAACTCCTTAACAAATTATGCCTTGCTGCCTCCCACAGATGCAGATTCTCCAACTCGGCGGTAGAAATCTTAGAACACATCTGCAACCGATCGGAACTTGCATGGCGCAGATACATAAACCTCGGTCAAGGGAGACTAGCACTTGCTCTACCACAAAACATTAGTCGAATCCAGCTAATTAACTATGTTAAGGGGCTGGGATTCGACCACATGACATATTCCGCAGTGAGTAGTGACCGACGTCATCTACAGTATAACAACATCAGGGTTAAGCACAATAGCTCTTTAGGTCGCAGTGCTAATCGAACTAGCTAACTAATTAATTCATGTTCAAGACCACCAAAAATAAAACTACATATGCGAGACATTGGTCTTTTTTGTCAACCACTTTTATTGCAGTTTGTGATTGTTTCAAATACTTTGTTGAAAATCGTTATCCAACCATTTGTTGCTCCATTTTGGTTGTCTTTTTCCAACTGTGGGATTATATTGCGGCTTTAACGGTTGAACTAAGAACTTACTACTGGTCCTGCATGATGTGTGATACTTCTTACGAGGTGTCATGGTTTCAAGAGTTTGTATCATTATTTCCTGATATATATATCAGGTTCTAATCACCAAAGATTTCTGATACTTGTAGTGTCTTTTAATAATTATGGCGTCGTACATTTGATTGGACGTTCTTTCTTCATTTTGAGCGGGAAAAGTGTGAAATATAACATATAACTAGCAAGTCAGCAACTACATTGCCGTGTACTCCTGTGTAACCAATCAACAGGTATCCACCAAGTGTAACGCAGTTAGTTTCAGTAATTTTTTATAAATTTTGGTAACATTCCCATCTCGAAGAAGAATCTCTATTACAGATGTTGGTGTGGTTCTAAAAGCACCTGTGGCACAGAGGCACACAAGTCTCTGTATTTTAGGGAGCAGTCTGAGCAGATGTTTAGTTTGTTTTTGCCACAGACGGCCAATTCACTACATAACAAACAAATAAATAAATTCAAATTAATAACTTTGCAATTTACTAGTCTTGTATAGTCAGATCTTAATTGGCGATACATTTTGATTAGAGATAACGTCTTTTCGAAACCAAGTCGGTTTTTTAGTTTATTCCAAATTAAACCGTAGGTTCAGAAAATACTTTCAATTGAAGCCGAGCTGACTGGGCAGTTCATAAGTGATCCAAAAAAGTTGCAAAGATATTCAGGCAACTTTGAAGATTTTTGGTTTTTCAAGCACCTCTGGTTTGAACATAGATTTTGGGAAGAATTCTCCATCGTTAATTTCAAATGCCAAACAGTGTGTCAAAAAGGCAGGTTCTGTTTGGCTTATCCAGCCTTCTGCTGCGCTCTCTGCTTCTTCAGTAGGTAGTTTGCCCAAACATTTTGAATGCATCATATTTGGTAAATAGTGAGCCGGATGGAGAACACTTTTTAATTCGTTTTTAAATCAAAACACCACCAAAAAAACAACCTAAAACTCCGAAAAACCCTGCCAAGTAGGGTTTATTTTAACCCTGCCACCAGAACAAAGCTGCGTATGACAGTATGGGTTTTATTATACTTTAATGTGAACAAAGCATAATCTCCAGGTTTTTCCAAACAAATTTCTGCAAACAAAGAAACTCTTATGTGCTTTGTCCGAGATATGTTTTGTTTTAGGTGTGAGTTTCAAGTGAGCTTGCTATCGAGGATGACACCCAAGTACTTAATCGATTTAACTACCTGTATCCGTTCGCCGTTAAACTCAGGCAGATTGAAATTAAAACTTTCTGTTAGTAAAGACTATGGTACTAATTTTAAGCGTATTAACAGACGACCCCACCTCGTTGCACCAATTCATCACTAGCTCCGTTCACCGACAGTAGTCATGCTTACTTTTCACTATGACTGCTATATCCTCGGCGTAGCCGAGTGGTGAAGCCAGAATTTTTCAGTTTATTTAGAAAATCATTAGCGACTATCAGCCATAGCAACGGAGAGAGTACCCCTTCCTGAAGACATTTTCTAAAAGTTCTGACACATACCAATGTATTTACTAGTGTAGTTGTAATTTGCCGACTCTGTAGCATGTTGATGGTCCACGGCACAATGTGCGTGTTTAGCCTTTTCTTAGTGGCCATTTCAGCATTAGCTTGAAAATGGACATTATCAAATGTTCCTTTTATGTTCTTAAATGTGCATGCCTCTTTGCATTTCAGTGTGCTCTCTATCTCTTTTACAGCTTTATTCCGTTCTTTCTTCAGTAGATTTCTCGTTTTGGTATGCATGTTGGCAACAGTTGATCGGGTTTTGCCTAAGGCATACATAGTAGTAGTCCAGCACCGTTTTCACCGTTTGCAGAAGAAAAGTGGCATATGTAGTTAACATAATGTAAACCACATATATCCAACGAAAAGAAATGAAAGGAAACGAAAGGAAATTTGTGGTACCGACCTAAGGGAGGAGCAGGTTTCTTGAACCTAGATCCGCTGACGGAAGAATAGCACTAAACCCCTCACATGTTTCAAATTCTAGATTTCCAAAAAAAATGATAAATTTTCCTTTTTGTATTTAAGGAATAAGAGTGTAAGGCTCATCCAATCCATTTTTGATTTATCAAAAAAATTATTTATTTTATGTTTATGGAATGAAATGTACAACGCACACAACGCATTTAGTGTTTACAATTCCGAGCGAATAAAAATATCATTAACAGAAGCAATCTTTAGAGTACCATTTTAATTCAAGTTTTATTCGCATATTGCAATTGATAGATTGCATGGAAGCCAGATTTTATTGAGCTAGACTGCAGACATCGTTGTATCAAATTATTTATTACAGTTTTATACCGAAATAAGAACAAAATTAACATATTAAATATATGTGCCCATAATTATGAAAGTGGTCTAAGTCATATATTTCTTGTTTTGAGATATTTAAAGGTTTGCAAATGATTAAATTAAAAAAACATTTCTATGTTATGAAAATTTTTATTTTAGAGCTTTGTTAGTCTTTAATAATGAAAGTTTATTATGCATGTGAAATTTTGTATAAATCTCATTCCGAAATATGCTTTTTACAGTTTGATTTGACTTAGACCATTTTCAAAATTAACTGAACGTCGTATAAATGACTTAACGAAACAGCAAACTTTGAAATTCTAGTGTTATTTATTAATAATTTTCCGAACTCATTGTTTTGTCACCATTAACTTTCACTTAAAAATAAGCAATTTTGACATTTAGGAGGAACAGCTCATTTTTATTTTGACATTTTGTTCGACTTTTTTGTTTTTTTTCTTCAAATTTTATCTTAGATTACTATCATAATTAACACTAGATGAATTACATTTTTGCTGAAATAACAAGTTCTCTATAACGGAACTTTTTTGACAATATCGTACAAATTACATTGGAATAATTTAGTTTGAAGTAATTTGATGCGATATAACGAATAAACTCATTTTTTCAAATTTTGACTTAGACCACTTTCATAGTTATGGGCACATATAGCTCCAGTTTGGGTTCAACATTTTTTTTAATAACGGTTTAGTTTCAGTTACGGTTCTCTGAAAACGAGCGTTTTCTTACGTTCAGTTTGACTCTCTGATTTAACCTGCACCGCAAGTTTGAAAATACAACTTGCTAACAACTTAAATTCACAAGAATGCAAACAATTATTGAAGCCATTTCAGTCACCACAGAAACAGAAATATACGTAAAATTTCAGTTGTTAACTAGCTATTCATTCTACAATTACTTTTCTATGCTAATTATATGTTTGTCTGTTAGTCAATTAGAGATCCTAAACAATTGAGGTTCCGGAATTATTAAAAATTCAATTAGAAACATATTTTTTAACAAACAAAAAAACTGAAATAAAACCCCAAAAATTAAAATTCTCATCAAAATATAAAAAAAATTTATCAGTTTAAAAAAACAACTTTTTGATTCACTTTTATTTAAATAAATAATAACGAGTAGACTATTATAATTCTGTTGACAAACCCTTACCCTAATTTATAAATATTTAATTTCACAGAAAGTTAAATTATTCATTGAGGGACAAAAGTTAAAAATACTTTAATTTAATACAAACCACTTTTCACAAAGAAAATGTTTATAAAATGAATAACTTAAGTAACAAAAAACAGAAGAAAAATCATGTTTGTATGAAGATTCTATAGACTGAAACAATTCATACAATTTTCTCGAGAAATTATAAGTTTCTATTTTACTAGACATTGGCGAAAAATTATACGAAATTTGTTCTAAGCAATGAAGTTGATTATTTTTATAATTATTACGAAAGGATTAACGCAGTTTTAGCAATGTGCTAATAGAACTTTGAAGGGTTTCAAAAGTTCGTACAATAGGTAATTTTATCTTAAACGTGATTTAATCCTTAATATATCAATAGCAAAACCTTTGATCCGTATTAGCATATAGATACAGATATATGATACAGATATAAAGTCTGTACATTAGCTTTTAGATATAGATCAAACACAAAACACAAAATTTATATTTTATTAAAAAACTGTACTTACTCATCATCTGGAGTTAGTGCAACCGGTTCTTCAGTAAATTCTGGTGGAAAATTAGCCAAATCTTTATCAAAATCTAAACGAGGCTTAAACGGAGGCGAAACTTGTTTTTGCTCTAGCTAAACAGGCATGAAAATAAAAACAAATAAAATGCAAAATAAACTTTATAATGGTATAGAAACAATGCATGCAAAATAAAAATTAGTACCCTGCAAAAGTCATTTAAAAAAAGCGTAGAAATTCATTAAATTAAATCATCTATATACTGTAACAAGTAACTTAAAAAAGGAGCAACATCATTCCTGATAATGAGAAGAACTATTTTATTAACGTGTTTGATAGATGTAAGACATACAAAATATTAACAATAAAATATGTTGATGAGTTTTCTACTTTTCTAATTTTAAATGTAAAAAAGTACTTTTCAATTGACTTGATGATTGTAGTGAATAAATAAAAACATAGTTTTGAAAATGCCCAATGTTAGCTGGAAATTCCATTATCAAAATTAAAATATGAATAGAAAAGAAGTCAAAAAACAAAATTTCTTTTCAATGGTTACAAACATAGTTTTGAAAAAATAATTAAATACCTTAACGACGTTAAATATTCTATATGATTCGTAAAATGATTACTTGAACTTAAAGATTGTTATAAAGTTTTACAGGTTATAATTTTAAAATTTTAACTTGATTGTGTGTGTCGTTTCTCAACCGATTCAATTTATCGTATACGAACACAAACAAAGTTTACAAGACATCGGTGAAAGTCAAATTTTCATAGTGAGTGATTACTCTTCACTATCCCAATGTTACTCGGAGTCATACCGGCTGGTTTAGCCATAAGGTCCAGAGATATAAGTCCTACTAACATTTACAATCCCAATTTAGTAAAATACCAATGTGAAATAGACAATCAGCTGGTTAAATGTATACTTTATCTAAGTCAATGCTGCAACAAGTCTTTGACTTGTTTGGCATGTATCAGATTAATTAGAGTTACTGTGGACATACATTTGCATGTACGTTAATTAACAATACATTAACTTTTACCTTCCATCATAAAATAATTGGAAAATGTAAAACGACAAATTTACAAATCTTTATGGGAAATGCAGCGAACCCATTATATAATAATAACGTATAAATAGCATACACTATTTCATTATTAAAGCGACAAACCTTTAAAAAAAACTATTTATGGTTCTTTAGAAAAGAAAAACGAAAAGAGAGTTCGAATGCATTGTAGTCGTTAACGCATTAACTAGTGGTCTCGGAGTTTAGAATGTGCAAATTATGATAAAAATAACAGATGGTTTAAATAATTAAAACAAAAACGGTGGATGGTTTAAATAATTGGAACAAAAATAAATACCAATTTCTGAAAGAATTAAATTGAAGTGCCTCCAAAATGTATATTTAAAAGCATTCATCGACAGCAAATGAAACGATTTTAAATAAGAAAATATTTTCGAAAAGTCTTAAGTTAAGATTTAAGCTAGTCGATAACGTACCGTTCGGGATCACAAAAATATTAACTAAGTTTGTTGCAAGCTATACTAAAAAAAATTATAACTCTACCTTTCCCTATAGAAACCGACTCTTTTCCTGAAAGGAGAAGTTTGCACTTCCATCCTTTTAGATGAAATATCGTGTTTCGTGTTGCAGATGTTGCAGATAACATTTCATAGCCTTTGATAAGAGAAAACAAAGGCCAAGGCTTTAAATGAGCTATTTTATAAGTTGTGTTCCAGCTTAGAAAGAACCCGTCAAATTTAAGAAAATTTTAATAAAACGGAGAACAAAATCAAAAGTTCAATTCTTGGATCATCTAAGTTATGTTCGTGACAACATTATATCATTAGAACTTGTGCAACGCTTCATTAGAATTTGGCACTCAAAAATTAAAATCAAATGTTCATTGCTCTTTAAAAAAAACTATTTTATTCCATGTTATCTGTCGATTTCCATTTTTATTGCCCATCCTACATCAGTTGACAGTTACAATTCTTCCTTGTAGTAGTAACAACTCGACATATATATGAAATGATTAATCAAGTTAAATTTTAAATCATTATACTCTATTGAAATGTAGATAGATAAATGATAGAACTTAAAAATAAATCATAATACGTAATCATAGAACATATAACGTTGATTTGAATTAATTTTATAAGAATTAATATAAAATTGTATGAGGCCATCTGTAAAACACTTATATTTATAATCTACAGTAAACATTATACCAGCCAGTTGACTTACGGATCATCAGGCGTAAGTTCAGCTGGTTCCCGTGTAAATTGCGGATCAAAATTCGTTGTTAAGTTAACAACTCCGGGATCAAAAGTTGGTATAAAAGGAGGAATCACTTCTTTTTGTGCTAACTAAATTTAGTTCGTAGATTTTGAATGCAATTTTAAAAAGTAAATAAGAAAAAAAATAACAGAAATTGTGTCAAATAATTTGAAATTATGTTAAACAAATAAAACAAATCACACAAATTCAAATTTTTATAAACAAAATTCCATATTCGTTAAATTTTTGTTATTAATAAAGATTTATAATTATTTTATGGTTTACATAAAACTTAATATTAAAAATCAACTCACCAATTCCCAATCAATACTTTTGAAGAAGGGATGATTTACAATATCCATAAAAGCTGATTCCCGATGACATCCAAGTCTATCGGCAGGATTTTTATTTAAGAAACCTTTTAACACTGATGCTGCTTTCACACTTAAAGATCTTGGAATACGGATCGTTTTCTCTAATATTACTTGAAATAGATAATCTTCAGTGTTCTGTAAAAAAAAATATTTCAAATTTATTAGAAATCTTGTCCAAATTTTGTACTTCTGCTAAATTGATATATTTTATCAGTTTTAATTTAATTCTTAGAAGAAATTCAAAATGTTAGATCACTACATATTGCTATAAACAACAATGTTAAAATAAAAATAACATATGGGTTGTAATTGACCAAAGCAATTAAGTGAAATAATATTATAAAAACATTTATCCTTCTATCCATAAAATTGCTTCATGTTACCATAGAAGAAATATTTGCCTGAATAGAAGACAGATGAACGTTGCTATCGTTTGCTATAAAGTTGCTATCGTAAAATTAAATAATTCATGCAAATCGATTTAATTCTGGTAAAGAGAATGAAATCTCTATGATGCTTACAAATTTAAAAAAATTCATTGCATTTTTCATGCAAATGATTGCAAATGAAATGAAAAATATATCTAACTTTATTCGATATTGTGTAAGTTGTGGAAATATGCAAGTTTTATAAAGATTAAATTAAGAGGAGTATAAAAAACTATTATAAACTTTAATAATTAAAGTGAAATTATTTAAATTTTAAAATTAACCAATCATACCTGATCTGGATTTTCTGATGCTCCAGCTATATCGAATGGACTTCTACCTGCAAGCATTTCATATAACAAAACACCCAAGGCCCACCAATCGACGGAAAACCCATATTCTTCACCTCGTAAAATTTCTGGCGCTATATAATTAGGCGTTCCACAAAATGTTCCCGTTGTATCTCCGGGTCTTATTCCTTCTTTACACATTCCATAATCGGTCAATTTAATATGACCTTCATGATCAAGTAATACATTATCTAATTTTAGATCCCGATATATAATGCCTTTTTCATGTAAGAAATTTAATGCTAAACTAATTTCAGCGGCATAAAATCGTGCATGTTCTTCAGGTAATCTTCTTTGACGTTGCATATGGAACATTAAATCACCACCACGAACAAATTCAATAACGAAAAATAATCTAGATGGTGTTTGAAAACATGAATGCAATCCAACCAAAAAAGGATGATTCGATGCTGTTTCAAAAACATGTTTTTCTGTTTGTACCCAATCAATATCTTCATCATCTGTGACCAAAGCTTTTTTTATTACTTTCATAGCATAAACACGTTTAGTTTTCTTTAACTCAACCATTAAAACTTTGGCATAGCTGCCTCTGCCGATTACCCTAGAAAACAGATTATTATTAAAATATTTATTGTAAGTTTGTGATATATTTAAGCGAGATTGAATATACCGAATAAGCTCAAAATCATCCAGTGAATACTGTCGTTGAGTTCCGGGGTCAAGTGTTTCTTCTACATTTTGATTAGCTTCAACAGCAACTTGATCACATGTATCGGGGATTTCAGTTGGATAATCAGGCGCCGGAGGTAAAACTTCAGGAGGTGCTTCTCCATTTATGTTCTTAAAGCAATAAACTGATAATCAAAATATTTCTATAAAGAATTATTCGAAAAATACATACATCTCTGTCCTTAATAATAGGCTCAACATGTTCATTTGTACATGATTTCTGCACTAGTTTGTGACATTTCTTATGTACTAATAGCTTACATTGAATACATTTAAAACCTTGACGTCCTAGTCCCCAAATGCGATCATGGCAATAGGCACAAAATGCTCTCTAAAATAAAAAAAATTAACTTTATAAGCTTTATATTTTTATCAATAAGTATTGCGTAATACGGATAAAAATATTTGCTACAACACAAATATCTTTTAAGACCTAAATCCCAACATGAGCTAAAGTGTTAATGAACGTTTTCCTTAAATTGAAGAAAGTGGTTTAAAGCCATGCGAGACTACTCCGAGATGAGGACTGGTCAGTTAAAATTAAATTTTCTCAGATCGTAAAAAGAATATTTTTTGGTGAAAAAACACGAGCAATTTTTTTAAAATAAAAAAAACACGTGCCAAAATTCTCTACAAAAAAAACTTTATATCCAATTATACTTTATAGCTGTTTATATCCAATGGAAGGATTTCGCCGTCTGTGCAATCAATTTCCATTCATCTCGTTCCATGACTAGTTGACCCGTTTCGGTCTTGGATGATGTTATCACGCCAGTGTTTTCTAGATATCCTCTTCAACGAACACTAGCTGGTTGTTGTTGGTACACTTTTTTTAGCATTCTAAGGGAACCCTTTCTACATGACCAAACCATCTATTCCGGATAGATTTTATGAATCCGATTACATCGCAACCTCCAAGAAACTGTCTGATTGATTTGATGATTCATTCGGACTCTATACTGATTTTCAGCAACTTTACATGGACCATAAATGGTTCGTATAACTTTTCTTTCGAATGTTGATAGGATTCTACGATCGGAGAAAGTCAGTGTCCAGCTTTCACTTCCAAATGTAAGCATAAGTCGAATTAATGCTTTGCTTTGCAAAATGTGAGTTTACACGACCGTGAAAGCTTTTATAATTGTAGAAGGTTTGAGTATGCACAGAAAACCCTGTATGCGGCAGTTACACGAACTTTGATATCTGCCGGCATGTGATTTGACGATGTTATTACAGACCCGAGGTATTTGAAGTCCACGCATTCTACTTCATAGTCGTCAGTATCCAGATTTCCGGGCGATATGTTCCTGAATTTTGTTAAAAGTTTAGTTCTGCCGGTGTTGATGCATAATTCAAGTCGTTCAGCTTTCAAGCTGATAAAGACTATCCTTAATATCGGTTGGTCTACGCCCGAGAAGCGTAATATTATCTACATAGCAAAGAATTTTACTAGATTTGGTAAATATACAGTTTTGTGTCTAAATTCGGTTTTGTTATCGCGTACTCAAGCGCCAAATTAGAATTTTGGCGAAGAATTTTTAGTTTTTCTTTTCAAAATATCATCAGATATATACGTTTTGGAGAATTGTACAGAATTGAATTTCTTACAAAAATGTTTATACGACTTTTGTTTAAATCTGCATATTTATGAGATATTTAAAAAATCTACGATTTTATCAAAAAATCAACTTCGACGATTTTGAGGCATGTTCCTTTTTATTTAAAAACATAAATAGGCTCGTGTTTTTTCCACCAAAAAGAATTTTTAGGGGCGTCTGAGAAAATTTAATTTTTATCGACCAGTGTATATGTAATTCGGCTAGTTAAGTTCTTCTTCATTATACCAGTATGGAAGGGTGGCTTCTTGACAGTTTGACTGTTTGCTCTAATCGACTGAACGTAAAAAGTGGAAGAGACTATGTTTTAGGTATTATGCATTTAAGCACCCAAGGTGTCCAATTTTATAAAAAACATGTTGTGCTACGATGTTGTAAGGAATGTAGTTTTAATGTCTAATTTTAATCATCGATTAAGGAAAGTCATTATTATTTATTATAAAATATAAGATCATACCCGATTGAATCTTTTCGCTTGAAAAATATGTCCATTGATTCTATATAATTTTCGCCATCTTCTTGCTCCTCTTCGATAGATGCTTCCTGAAATAAAAAAAATGGTTACGATAAAACAATTAAAATTTTTTGTTTTGGAAAATTAAATTTATAATTAGTAATTAAAATTATCAAAAATTTTATAAATAATTCTGATACAATAATTAAAATATTTTAAAAAAAACACAAGATACAAATTAATTTAAATAGTTTAAAAAATACCAAATAAATGTTTGAACTGAAAATCACTACTCTGTAAAACTTTGTTGATTCTTTGGAAAATATTTAATTTTGATTAAATTACCCGAAAAAAAATAAATTTCATGGTAAAATTAATTTTCTTTATTTTGGGAAAAATCAAATGCGTTTTTTATTCGAAGTTAAACATTTTTAGTATTAATTATAATAAATTAAAAATGCCAACTAAAGTGTAGGATTGTGAATGAGGTTTCTCTGAAGAATTTATAAAATAAATTACAGAATTTTTGTACTGTATTCATAGCTTGGTTATAAGAAAGAGAACTTCAATCCTTGCGGCTCTTTTTCTTATAGATGGTCCTATAGAAACTTTAATGGAAACGGATTAGGTATCCAGAGGTGATAAGCTCTCAAGCAACACTACTTTTTGTTCATCAAAACTTGTCATTTGAGATTGATCTTACTAATGGCGATATAAATAATTGTAATCGACAAGGTTAAATATAGTTGCATATTTAGCATATAAACATATTTAGCATATAAAATACAAAGCATTCATCATTTGGAAAGGAAAGGATTTTGATATCAATATTCATAATTAATATTTGAGACCTGGATATATTCAAGCATAAATAACAATAAATAATTTGATTTCTATTACATTACATTCAAAAGAAGTATATTAAGTTTAAACTGAATCTTCTAAACCCTAAGTGTTATACATAGTTTGACCAGAATCTTTTGATTGAATATGTTTTTAATAAGTAAAATATTTTTGCTGTACAGCAATTTTATTTTATCAGTAAAAATTGCTGATATAAAAAACTATATAATTAAAAAGAATAAGGAAAAAAAGAAAGAAATTATAACGGCAATTGTTGGTATAATTTTTACTTATTTATTTTAAAAAACATTCTAATTATGGACAAATGGAGGGGAGGGGAATCAGTTTATGTTGATTTGTATATTTTTTGTTAATTATTGATCTACGGTTGTGACGAACCAGTGAAAAAAAAAACATAAAAACAAACACTTTTAAAGTAAATACATAAAAACAAACACCTTAAAACGCATGTGTTTGTGGCACCTACATCTTAAAAAGTTTTTATGTGTTGTGACGCATTCTATGATGCCTACTACACAAAAAATTTTATTTAAAACAAAATTAGAACAATTTATCTTAACTTTTCGCTGGGTTTAAGATACCGCTAACCTACAGACTAATTTGGCGTTAGAAAGATTTAAAGGAGCCCATCCACTTTGAAACATGTTTCAAAATTTGGTTTACAAACTTGGTTGCATGTTTACCATACATTATTAACGTGTTTGTAAACTTGGTTGATAAACTTACAATTATAGATGTCAATTTATATTGTTATTTTATTAAACTTTTTCATACACAGTGAAACATGTTTACAAACCATTAGCACCGCCTACTTAAAATCAAAGCGTTTTGATTTTACTAAAACCAATTCGAAAACCGTCAAATTGGTTTGCAAACTTCACCATACACTATAAAACATTCTATAAACACAAAGCAAGTTTTGAAACGTGGTTCAAAGTGGACGAGCTCCTTAATAACATTAAAATAAGTGATGATGAACAAAAAAGTTATGAACACAGAACTCACTCAAGTAATTCCGATAAAATAATTGATTTTAATTAAATTACAGTTTCTCACAATACTTTTCATATCAACATGGTAACGTTAATGAGGTATACAACTAACGCATTTATAATACATAAATTTTTAGTTAATCTTCACAATATGTAGGTCAAATAAATATTCAGTAATCTATATGTATAAACTTTATAACGTCTACAATTTAATAGAAGCAAGTTATAGATAAACAAAATGTTCAATAGAATTTTCTTTAAAAAAGTTTAATAACTCAAAAATAAACAAAACTACCACACATAAGTTAATTTAAAAACATTAAAAACAAAAACTGTTTTTTTTTTCTTTGAAAATATTTAAATAAGTTTGTTATGGATCATATCAATTTCAACAGATCATTACAACACAAGTATATATAATAGATAATAAACAATGTTTTACTTACGATCCTCGCCAACACATGACATTCCCGGCGCCGTTGGTACATTCGGAAAAACTATTAAATGAATAAAATATATAAGTTTCACATAGTTGTTAAATATAATATTGACATTTTAATTTTATAGCAATAAAAATCAACTATCAAACATAAGTGAAAACAAAACAAAACATATATCAACATAATATGACGAGACTTGGCTGATATGTTGTTAGTTCCAAATAAATAATTAACATTATAATTCTAAGTGTATATTTTATGTTTATGAGCTGATGATTTAAAAACTGCAAGCTCTAATGTTATGCTAACTGTTAACCAGTCAAATCTCGCATATATAATAAATTATAGTATCATAAAACTAAAACAAAAGAATGTGTTACTCCCAAAAAATTAATTGAATTCAATCAATTTATATTATTGTGTCATAGCTAAAGTTAAAAAATTTTAAGAATAATAATTTTGATATGATTGCGGTCGTAGCTAACATAGGACATATAACAATGTGTCAAGCAATAATTTTCTAATGTTATGTATAAATCGGATAACATAGTTAATGACCTTATCGGTTGTGTTCCAAATATAACAGTTACAACATATAACTTTTTTACAGAATTTTACATACAGTTCATACTAACTTTCTAAGCCAAGTGTTAAGGGTACCGCTGAAGCAACGTTGTACACCAATGATAAATCACGTAGGCTATCCCATATTTTCTGTAAGCTATCCATTTTCATTTCTTTTAATTTTTATTATCACAAAGGGAAAATCATTGATAAGGAGGAAGTTTTTTAGATAAACATTTCATTTTTAACACTTTAATCACAAAACATTAGAAAATCGAGTAAATATCAACCTATGTATCGGTGTTAGTTGAAATCGTATTATATTTGAAGTAAACAAAACAGGCAAAAACCAAAAAATATATGTATTTATAAACAGATAAGTAAGATTAGATAGTTAGGAAAATTATTTGATTATGATATTTTTCTTAGTAAAATTTATTCGGCAATTTAAAAAGAAAAAAAAGACGAAATTTTGTTAGAACAGTTTAATGAAAATTATAATTCGTTATTTATAATTAGAACTTAGATCACCATCACTAACCAATGCTGGGTTCATCAAATAAAAATTGCGATATTATTTCAATTGTTTTTTTCATATTTTAGTTTATATCTTTAACTTTAACAGACATATAGCAAAACTAAAAATATTTAGTAATAATACAATTAATTAGACACTATAACTTTAACTTTTCATATTTCAAGATACAAAAATATACTAACGACATTTTTTAATAAAATTGAAAAAAAAAGTAAATATTTTTTCATAGTATTGAACTGTTTTCTTGTCAAAAAAAATATTTGTGATTTTTTATTTTTTACATATCGCTTATTAAAAAAATATAGAATATAGTTGATAATTACAAATTGAAATTTAAAGATATGATTAGATAAGAAAAATATTGATTATAATGGATTTGATAGTGTTGTTAGTATGTGGTTTACATTTAGAACAGCAAGAAACAAAAAATACTAGCATAAGTTTTGAAACAAAATATGTATGCGCCAAGTTATTGAAGCGGAAACATGGAGTGTTATTGCTTTATCATTCATTTGGGGGCCACTTGATGTCCTGGAGAAAAAACAGATTTTCACCCAAGTTAATATAAAAAAGTTCACTTTTGAACCTCACCTCATTTAAAATTTCATTAATTTAAATTATCACCGAGGTTTTAAGCAAATTTAAAGAAAAGAGTGTATCAGTTTGAATACAAGTACAAACCAGTGGAGTTAATTTAACAAAAATTATATTTATTAAAATTTAAAAGAAGTGTTTTTACAGTTTTGCAAAGTGAAACGAAGTTCGGCAAAAGAAAAGTTTGAAATAAATGTATAGTTCTATAACTACAAAAAACAGAGTAGCTATTTTTTAGTTATTTAAGTACTAAAGGCATTCAATCAAAGTGTTTTAAAGGATATATGTTTAGAAATCAAGAAGTCGAGCCCAAAATACCTTGTTATATATTAAGCCTGATCAATGAATTAAGATCATTTAAATTATTAAAATTCGACGTAGCGTTTTAATGTTTTAATTAAATATAATTGCCCAAATTTTGTTTCAAACAGCTCTGTTTTTCGTAATAATTATGTTTCTTTTTTTAGCGAAAATTTAATTTTGTTTAATATTTTCAAAAATTTATTTTGAAATTTCAATGGTTTTAGGAAAATTTCAATGGTTAATAAGAAAATAATTAAATTGGAACTGCTTAGTTGACCTACTTATTTATTGTGAAACAAAATATCCTTTTATTGCACTGTGGATCTCCTTTACTGGTATGTAGTTAATTAACGCACCAATGATCGATAAATATTAACTTACTGAGCAGTGATTTTTAAACATAACTTACTATGCTTGTTTTCGAATCAAAAATCGTCTGATCGGGGAGGGGGGCAAACATAATATTAATGTTATGAAATATCTGAAATTAATATCGTTCAATAATATTTAATTAAATAACATTATTAATCCTTTGGTTGCTTCTCCATTGTGTTTCTTCATCTTAACATTATTTTTATTTTTAGTGTAATCCATTCAACGATTTGCAAAACGACAAAAAACCATTTAGAAGTTCAAAAGAAAAATATTGAGGGATTAAACCCTCAAGCTACGAGAAGTCAGAAATTTCATCAAATTACTTAGAAGAATTTGAAGTTATTAAAGTTTCAAAAAAGCAGGTTCTCGACAGATTTCCCGCCACTTTATTTAATATCTATCCAAGTTAAAAAGTTTCTTTCTCTATCTTTATCACAACTTTTTTTTTAAATTTCGAAAGATTTTGTATGTAAACAGATATAAACAACAACATGAAAAAACCAGCAGTTGTATGACTAATTAAATCCTTCTCACCTTTCAGTAAAGTTTTTAAAATTCCTATCAGAAGTTGCAAAAGGGAAGATGTGAGGCGATGGGAAACGGTACTGAGTTTTATCGACTGCAAGGACTGCAAGTGTTTGAAGTTTGAAATAACCTTGTTAGGGTGGTAAAAACTTCCTAATTCCCTCTTACTTTCTCCAATTTTATCCAAAAACTATTCCGCATTGAAACAACAAGTATTTTTAAAATCGACACAGGAGTTTTCTCGTTATCGTCTATATCGTGACGAACAGACAACATGCATACATATTTTGTTTATTATTTAAAATCTAGGATACAAAACGTCATTAAATGCAAACAAGTAAACTATGTAAAACAAAAATTAAATCGTTTAATCGTTAAATTAATTAATTTGTCTATAAATTAAAATATTCATTTTTTTAGTGGTGTCCAAATACATACATATATGAAACGTATAGGAGAAATAACAACTTATCCTTTGATACTAATGCGATTATCGTTAAATACAGTTTTTCGCACAACTTTTTTGTGAAAAGTGAAATTCTTACCCCCACTTTTTTGGCATTTCTCCACGTTTTAGGACCTGCTGATTCTAAAAAAAACAACAAAAAAAATGAATGTGTCTGCTGACCGGCCGGCCGTCATTACTTAAGAAATCTAGAAAACCAGTGGAGGGATTTCAAAAAATTTTTTTTCTATAAATATTAAATAGGTATGCTCAAGGGACAGGTCCGAAAGGACGCTGTGTTCGATAACTGTACCGGAAGTGTGTCAAAAAATCATTAAGTGTGTCAAAAATAGCAAATTTTCATATTTTGGGCTAACAAAACGTACATTTTAAGTGATTACGAGTAGGAACATTGAATTTGGAGAAATCTTGATGGTCGGGATTGGTATGTGAGATCCAAAACTAGATTATTGCATTAGAAGTTTGTCAAAAAATGTTGTCAAGTGTCTCAAAAGAGAGATTTTTATTTATTTGTTTTGGAAAAATTAAAATTAATTATTTGTAAGACATGAAATTTTATTATTATTACAGAGAATTATGGGATTATAAGTTTGTCAAAAAAAATGTTGTCAAGTGTCAAAAGAAAGATTTTTATTTATTTTTTTACCCAATTTTTTGAGGAAAAATAAAATTAATTATTTGTTTAACATGAAATTTTATTATTATTATAGAGAATTATGGCATTATAAGTTTGTCAAAAAAATAATGTCAAGTGTGTCACAAAATGATTTCATTTATATTTTTAGCCAATTTTTTGGGAAAAAAAAATTTAGTTCTTATGACATAAATGTAATTGAACATGAAATTGGACATGGAAATTTTTGAATTTGTTATAGTTTTTGAAATATTTTTGGAATTTTGAAAAAAGTTTGTATTTTTGATTTTGTAATAATTTTTGGAATATTTTTGGAATTTTGAAAAAAGTTTCAATTTTTGATTTTGTATTAATTTTTGCAATATTTTTAGAATTTTGGAAAAAGTTTTAATTTTTAAGAATTTTTGAAATATTATTGGAATTTAGAAAAAGTTTAAATATTTGATTTTATTCTAATTTTCGGAATAATTTTGGAATTTTGAAAAAAGTTTCAATTTTTGATTTTTTGATTTTGTTATAATTTTTGCAATATTTTTAGAATTTTTGAAAAAAATTTTAATCTTTGATTTTGTAATAATTTTTGGAATATTTTTAGAATTTCGAAAAAAATTTGATTTTATATAATTTTTACAATATTTTTGGAATTTTGAAAGAAATATGAATTTGTGATTTTGTAATATTTTCACGAAGCGCTAAATAGAGAGGTTTTTGAGTAGTTTGCTGAGTGTATCATCTTTTCACTAAATTATGTTAATTTATGATCGGTTATAATTTTCCGGCAACGTATTGATGTTTCGTGTTAGTTTTGTAATAAATTTCTAAACAGAGATAAAAAAAACACTTGTACTTTAACAAAGAGTTATGTTTGATATACATCGCTGCCCAAAACTAAAAACCATGTCCTTATAAACGTTTTTTGCCGAAAACTATATCAAAATCCTTAACCCAGACCGAAGTCTTGATATCTCAGAGCTGTGAGATTTCAGAGCCCCTCCATATTTTACGTATAAAACTTTCACTTTACATTCATTTGTTACTCTGCAATGTCAGTCAAATATCTAAATCTATCTATATCTGTTCACTTTACATTCATTTGTTACTCTGTAATGTTAGTAAAATATCTAATAATATGCTAAATGTAAAATATTTTGGCATAAAAGAGGTAAGATCTTGACACTTTTCTCATGAATTTAATACTTTAGTATTTGCAAACAAAAAATTAATTCCAATAAAATTCAAAATTAATTAATTAGTTTTAATTTAGAAGTAAGTTAATGCGTATAATCAACGCTTCTGTGGTTCCATTAATCAACCTGTTTAAGTTTAACACAAGGATTGAAGAAGTGTTTATGGAAAATATAGTGAAAAACTGATGAGAAAAACCAAAAATAATTTTAAATTTAAAATTCATTGGTTGCTATACTTCAATTTAATTACTCACAAAAACTACCAGCGTTAATTGGTTTCAATGTTGTCTGATATGTAAAAAAAATTGAAATGATTGCGAATACGATTGACTAAGTGTCAACTATTAAATTCACAATGATTAATTGGTGTAATCAATAATGGCTAAATAACGTTGATGTTCAATAAATAGTATCTATCATTCCTATTCCTTGAATGTCTACATAGTCTGTCTAGAAATATCGTACAAAAGTAAAACGTGTTTTAAAAAAACGTGTAAGAACCTGTTTAGGATTATATACACTGGAAAAAACATGTTCTATTTCCAATCGAAATGCAGTTAACCTCGCGGCCAAGGGCGGGTATGGCGAATCAAACTCCGAAATTGATTCAACAGCTGTACAGGTTCAGAACGGTGTAGTTGAGGCAACCGCACGAAATGTTTATTTTAAATTTAAATATAGTTCAAATAATTTCAAATTCTTCAATTTTGAAATGCAAAGTTCATGATATAAGGGCAAAGTAAAGTTTGTTCATGGAAATAGTATTATCTTTATTCAACTAATGTTATATGGGCATGTAACACTATGTTTTAAATAATCCTTATTCTGTTGTCAAGGACATGTTTACATGTCGTCCGGATCACCCATTGTTTGCAAGTATTTTTTCTATGTTTAAGTAATAAACTGCTAACTTCGAGATTAGGTTGTCATTACTTTAATTTTTTGTGGGAACAATTCTTTTTTAGCTTTTTGATATTTAAGTTTCTATGAAACACGCTTATTTTACTCCAGTTTATTGAATAAAACATCACCTGTTTAGAAAAAATGTAACGTTTGTTTAATTTTGAAACAATGAATTAAACAATAATCAATGTTGTTTAAACATTTTGAGCCGCCACTTTTGATCATTTTTATCAACAACATTGGTTAATATTTGCTTTAATTTAAAAATCATGCAACTACTTATAGTAATGAAAATCAGCAAAGGGTAATTCTTTTGTGTACAAATGTTGTTGACTTTTAAAAATTATTTATATATCATAGCAGTCATAATAACAGCGTTATAATTCTTCAGACGATGTTATAGTGAAGATTGTTTTTGTTAAGGACACTCAAAAGTTTTACAAAAGATGAAATAAGTAAGATTTATAAAATAAGTGTATCAGAAAAAATTGATCTCGGAGAGCTGCCAACATAAATTTGTTAGAATCAATTAAAGGATTTATAATAAAAGGAAACTGATTAGTTTAAACAGAAATTGAAATTTAGTTCTAAGAACGTAAAAAAAATTGAAATTTTAAAGCACCGATAGGTTAGACTGTATAATGAAATTTGTTTCACCTTTAGTCTTTAATGTGCTTACACACTGGAAAATGCACATACATTAATAAAAAAGGTTTATTGTTATAACGTTGATTTGGTCTATTGAATTTGAATATTTAGAAATGCCTCATTTATTTCAACGTCTTGATTTTTTATGCTCGTCTTGGAAACTTTAATCGTACAGAACAATCCAATAAGTTTGATATTCAAAGAGAAGATAATGCATTTTAATAGTATCCGCCAACAGAAATACTGTTATTTATAAAAATTATTAACAAATTCCTATTGTTATAAACAAATAAAGTGATAAAATTTAATTTTTAGTCATTATCTAACAAAAATAAAGAGTGTTTAGTTTGACCATCGTATTCTACTTTCAATTTTCAATAAGAAACGTATATTTAATTAATGGAGAAATGAGTTTTACTGTTAGAAATAAACTAATTTATCGAGCGAAGGACGACAATAAATTTTATAAATTTTTGTCGCCCAGCGCTGTAAAAATTAACTTATTTGTAACTGTAAAACTCATTTCTCCAGTAATTAAATATGCGTTTCTTATTGAAAATTGAACGTAGAATACGATGGTCATACTAAACACTCTTTATTTTTGTTAGATAATGACTAAAAATTGATTTTAACATTTTATTTGTTTATAACAATAGGAATTTGTTAATAATTTTTTAAAATATCAGTTTTGTTTTTAAATTTCATCTTTATTCTTTAAATAAAACAGACAAAAGGTGTCTATCCCTACTAGAACCGAAGTTATGAATCTTTGAAAATAAGTCTTCAAGCCAAAAATCACAAAATAAAACCCATAAAAAATGCAGCCAAATCAAAAATGTGTTGGTCAGAAAGTTGTTCGGTTTGTAAAAGAATTAACCATATGTTTATTTGTGCATCACTAGGGATTTTTTAATTTAGAAACAAATTAATTAACAATTTAAGAACCGAATTAATTTTTATTTTATTTAACTTAAATTTGGGTATTTCATCATTATTAGTGCATCATCTAAATATCTAAAATTTCAGTTGATTATTTTTTAATTAAATATATTTATGTAAAATTAATAAGATGTATTACCACACTTTACCTCTTTCATCTCTTGCAATTTGGATGATTTTACACATTTTTAATTTTATTCTAGTTTGCATTTTGAGTAAAATATTACAGTTTGTGCTGACCAACAACTTTTTTACATTTACTGCTTTATATATTGGCACATTATCTGCTTTAAATTAAAATCACTTCACTACTGATAATATATTCCTCTTAATCAAATTGGTTATCCTTAAGAATAGAAAGTTAGGTTAATTAAGTAGTTTTTTCTCTGCATCGCCATAGTACGAAATACATTCTCAAACTATGATGTTCATTCATAGTGCCGTCGATATGTTCGAGTAATTGAGTTTCGCTTCGTTTAAAGAGGGATGAAATGATGATGTCTTCCATATAAAGCAGCTAATATAAAATAACATTCATCCGTGAAAAGAATTGTCCTACAAAATGGTTCCAATGGTTTATTGTCGATTTCTTTCTCGATTTTTACTTAATCGCTTTTTCTGACGAGAATCGATTTTTTCAAACAATAGTTTGTTGAATTCAAACTATTGCATATAGACTGAGAGCTAGTGAGCCCTTTGGGTAACGGTCGTCCTGTAAGGCTAGAATTTTTTTTAGTGATAGTTCATGAAATGTGAAGTACGGAAACCACAACCTGACAGGCATCAGCCGTATATGTTTGAAAGTGTAAAAGTGCCCCTCCATTAATACTACATTATGATGCTAGGACGTAAAGCTAAGGTTTTTGGACGTATGTGGCGTTTGCGAATCGAGGCGCTAGCTTCAAGTTCAAAAATTTTCCATGCCACATTTTCGTAATACAAACAGTTAATTTTTTTTGACACACTTGACAACATTTTTTTGACAAACTTATAGTGCCATAATTCTCAATAATAATAACAAAATTTGAGGTCATATAAATAATTTATTTTATTTTTTTCCGAAAAATTGGGTAAAAAAATAAATAAAAACCTTTCTTTTGACACACTTGACAACATTTTTTTGACAAACTTGTAATGCCATAATTCTTAATAATAATAATAAAATTTCAGGTCATAGAGATAATTTATTTTATTTTTTTCCGAAAAATTGGGTAAGAAAATAAATAAAAACCTTTCTTTTGACACACTTGACAACATTTTTTTGATAAACTTATAATGCAATAATCTAGTTTTTGGTATCACATCACATACCAATCCAGATCATCAAAATTTCTTCACGTTCAATGTTTATATCCGGAATGACTTAAAATGAACGTTTTTAAGCCAAAAATAGACTAATTTCCTTGTTTTGACACACTTGACGATTTTTTTGACAAACTTCCGGTACAGTCATCGAACACATCGTCATTTCAGCTCTTCCCATTGAGTAAACTTATTTTAAGAAACAAAAATTTTGGAAATCCGTTCAGCGGTTTTCTAGATTTCGTCGCTTGTGACGGCTGGCCGGCAGGTTGTAAGACCTTTCGATTCGCCTGGCAGATACTTGTGCACCTCCAAATCGCCTGTCAATTTGTTTTCGTACTCTACAATAAGTGAGCTAAATCATATAAAAATTTCAAGCTTACAGGAGGAAGTTTTTTTTTTATTTTTTTTACACTTTCAAACATATAGGGGATGATGACGTGCACGGCTGATGCCTGCCAGGTTGTAGTTTCCGTACTTCACATTTCATGAACTATCACTAAAAAAACTCTAACCTTACAGGACGACCGTTACCCAAAAGGTTCACTAGCTCTTGGACTAATAGAATGTATAATTATTGTTTTCTAAAAAGCAGAAGTATAGCGGAATTTATCGATCAATTTGGATATTCTGTGTAATAATTTTGCAGCAGGGTAATGCGCGATAAATGTAAAAAAGGTTTTGGGCAAAACAAGTTTTTACCGTGGTCAGCTTAAAGCAGAAACCTAAATAAAATTGAGGATCTGTGGGATGTTACAAAACCAAAAATTAAACATTCTCTGAACAAATTAAAAATTTGCGCTATCACTGACAGCTAATCTACGAGGAGAGAGATTACACCCGGGTAGGAGCTGCCAATATTAAACAATGGCCCAATTTCAGGCCAGTATTGGCGAGCCAAGCCTTGGCTAGTTAGCTTTGGCTTCAGTCTGGGCCAGTTGTAAATGCCTAGACTGAACCAAGGTTTAGTTTATTATACTACGCGTTATAAACCCGTCTAATGCATTGTAAACATGTGCTGGCCATGTTAAGTTTATCTTTATTTTCATATATGTTACTCTTTTCACAACCTCTTTCCACACATTTAAAGGAGATTTGGAAAAAAATTGGTTTGGCAGTACTGGCCCCTCTTAATTGCCAGACTTGCCTCAAGACCTGTTTGCCAGACTTGGCCTCAGGATATCAGTCCAAGCTTGGGCCTGAAAATGTGAAGACTGGCCCAATTTCCAAAAGCCGTGGCGCGGCTTGGTCCAGGTTTGGCCCATTGGCTTTTTCTTACCCGGGCAGTAGAAATTCTTCCACATTTAGTTGATTCGATGCCATGCAAACAAATATATGATGTAAATATATTTATTTAAATAAATAAACAACTAAAATTATACATATTCAGTTATTGCAAATAAATATGGAATAATCAAAAATATCATATTATCCGTTTACCAGAACAGTTTTCTTCCAAAAATATATTATGTACTGAAAGATTATATAGTTATAAAATATAAAATAGATTTTAATTTGTTCCTAAATTAAAAACTCCATTTTTAGTTATGCAAAAATATATATGAAACGTATAGTAGAATATCAAGTATTCAAAATTATTTATTGATTAGTAGCTAAAATAATAATTTCATTTTGAAAACAATTTTGTGATAAAAAATTAGAACGTGAGAAGGGGAAAGTACATATATGAACTGACGTAATTACATCAAATTAAATAGAATTTAGGATTATGAATGAATGTACAATGGTATCTAATCTATTTAATGCAGTTATCGAAAAGATAATCAAAGGCATTTATTTAATCAGGAGTAAAAATAATCGTATCTACTTTGATTTTGAGAATAGCTGTATAAATTATTAAGCCCAGTTAATAAATAATATGAATGAGGCATTCGGCACTTGTACATCAATTTGGAGTAATTTTTAGAATCGACATAATGAGAAATCGAAAATTCAAATAAAGTAGAAGGCAGAAAATTTTATATAGTGTAGAATAATGTGATTAAACTAGAAAAAGTAGGTTACAATTTCAGAGTAATCTTTAGAGAAAGTAACGATTAAGAATGACTAAAGTTTTTTTTGATTAAAATCAAAACCTATAGGAAAAAAAAACAAAAACAAACTATTTCGTTTAGAAATAAAATATAAAGACAAAAACAAAGAATTGCATGCACTCAAGTAACAAATATAATAATCAAAAAATTACCTGGTGCATCATATTCTCTGAATTTGTGTCACAAATATTTTAAAGGTAACGAAACCATTTCACAAAAACTAAACAAACACCGCACTCGGAAATAGTAAAAGAGAATGAACCGAAGCATCAAAATTGGAAATCAAGAATGTTTTCGGAAAACCATAGCATAAATTTTATTTATAATTATTTAATTATTCGTGAAAAAAGTGTTAATCATGAAACTACTATTAATCTTGATTTAATATTAAATTGAAGAAGCCGTTAATCTTGATTTACTACTGACATCAATGTGTTATTCGAAAACTTAATCAATTACTTTTTAGCCTTTAAGGAAAAATATTGTTTAAAGCATATTGATATGAATAACATGAATACATGAAAACTCAACATTACGATATATTTTTTGTAAAAATCATCGTTTATCATAATTTTCGTAATTTTAGAGCAAGATTATAAAAAACAATAATTTTTTTGTTATAAAAGTTATATTTTGCCAATTGTAATATTTTATCATTATTTTTTTTTTAATTTGTAACAATAACTAATAATTAACAAATGAATAAAAATAATTTAACATAAATAAAACAACAGATGAAACTAAGAAAAATATTGCAAAAACTAATCGTTTCTTTAATTTAGATCTACCTGTTGCATATGCTGGTTCGATTTCATCCTCAGAATGTAATAAAGGTGGTGGTACAATCGGAATTGAGACTGGTATTGGCATAGGCATTCTTTCATAATGCATACATTCTAAGTAATTAACACCACCTTGACTTATCCCACCTGCTACACTGCCACCACTCATCCCACCGCCTGGACTTGAACCAGAACCAGACCCATGCCTAGATCCAACATCTGAGCCTGGACATGAACCTATCATACTCATTGATGGTGGCGTAGCTGATGCCGAGGTTGTCATATAATGATGTGTATGAGGATGTGGATGTGGTACATCATAGTCTCCTGTATCACGCAGAGAGGTTCCACGCGTCAATGTATTATTTGCAGATTGAATAGATGATACGGTAGCACCACGACACAGAATATCCGATAATTGATTTGCCTATTCACAAATTATGACAAGAAAATAATCAATTTTATTTCTTTCTTGAGTTTAGACTATGATAAAAAATTAATCTCCATGTTGTCATAAGCGTCAAATTCAACAAATGAATTAAGATAATACAATTTTATTTTAACTCATATCGACTAATATAATCATTTCAAGGTAAACTAAATTAATCACAGGCAAGCGTACGATTTAATTATAAGCAGATTTCGATTGAATATTAACAATTTGTTTTACATAATTGTGAGATCCAAAATTTTTATTTAATTAATTGAATACTTGTTGAACGCTTTTTAAAGATAATGACATTTATCACAATTAAAATATGCAAATTATAACATAACCAATTTTACAATAAATTACCTGAGGACTATCTAGTTGCCTGTCAAGTGATGTTCTCCGAGAAAAATCATCTTGAATTGGCGGTACTGGTGGACTTTGACACGGACTTTGACATCGACTTGGGCACATACTTTGGCACGGGCTATGACATGGACTCTGACATGTTGGACTCTGACATGATGGACTACGACATGTCGGACTATAACATGTGGCTGGTGGTGGAGGTTGTTCAGCTTGTGGCATTGGATTTATTTGAACCGTTTGACATTGGGTGTTCCTCCTCGGTGATCGTCCTCTATCTATTGACGTTGCACTCCAATATCCCCAAGCCATTTTAGTATTATTAATAAAATAGTTGAAACGTTACTTTTGACAGTTAAAACTGTTTTCTATTATTTTAAGGTTAACCGATTATAAAATTTGTGCGCGAAATTTAATCAAAATAGTTCATTTAACACAAAAACAATTACATATGTTGCTCTATAATACTGATCAACGAGTTGATGTTCAAAATCTAAGAAGCAAGAGAAAAAAAACTTTTTTATTACATTACACTTAGGAATAATAATATTCCGAACAAAAGGTTAAATGTAATCATGCAAATTTGATTTAATTACAAATTAAAACAAGCAAAAGTTTAGTGCATAATTCTAAAAGTATAAAGGTTGTAAAGTGTGCACAAACTGTTATGAACCACAGAACATATAGTAACATTTAAAACACAAGCCAAAACAAGAGTTTTCCTTTGTGATTTCAAATTAATGTGAAATTTCGTATTTTTGTTTCTACAATAAATGTTTGAATTTCGGGGGCTTTTCACCTTTTTGCAAGTTTAATGATACAGAAAAGATTATGAATTATGAACTATGAACGTCGTTAATAATCATCGTGTAATTTAAATATTATAATTTTGACCGATTTGATTATTTTTTATATGTAATTTAAAATTTTCTATATTATTGCATATCTTACTTTTGGTCAACATAGAATACATACTTAAAATAAGAGTGCATCCCTTTTTTGTAGACCCATGACAGATGTTTATAGTTTAACAACCTTTGTACTTCTTTACAGTTAATCATGGAAAACTGTGGAGTATGATGATCTAATAATTCTACACTTGTAAGATATGTTATTTTCCGTTGTCAGTTGTTTCTTCGCCATCTCAAACAGACGGTAATTTGAAGTCGGGTGGAACCGTTTGATCTTTACTGTCGTACCTAAATATTTCTATTTTCTATATCCATTAGCCTGTAGTGATGACATCAGGTCATTCAGCAAACGTCAATTAATTGCATCATCAATATTTTCGAAATACACTGATATACGTTTTTTTATTGTATAGTAGCGAAACAAATAAGATGAGACAAAATACATGATTTTTTAGCAACCGAATAATTAACAACTGCTTTAAAAATCTCAAAGACTGCAATACTTGGTATCATGTATGCATTAAAATGCTTAATGATTATTTTAACAAGACCTTGCAAAACTCATTGAAAAGATACAATGATACCCTAGAATATAGAGGTTTCCTTGACTTTCAATTATGATCCTTCAGAGTATACTTAAAGGAAAAGCGGTACTTCTTTATCCGTGACAATGAGTATCGATCTTAATTCCGATAACTGTGAAGTTATTATTGTTTTCAATATGTGTTTGTCACATGACACACATTTGTTTGATCTATAAACATATTTTTATCTTTTCACAAACAATTTTCATTTTCTCTTCATCGCCGTACGAACACCACCAATTCGTACATTAAAATTCGTTATTTAACATTTTATAAAACCCGTTCCCTCGGAGCCTCGTTTATGTTTTATTCATTCTGATAGGACGTATTTCCTATTAAAAATGGCGATAAAAATACATTCTAGCTGTAGTTTTAAGGACATTTTCATTTCCATAAAAATAATAAAATCATAGCGGAAATGATAAAATATTATATTGCTATGTGTATAGAAAAAAAAATTCTAAAAAGTATCAGTTAAAAATGAAAAATAGTAAAAAAAAACAACTGATAGAAAAATATAACATAAATTTTTGAAATGTACAACTTATTTTAGATGGCAACCATTTAAACAACTTGTTTTTCATTTCCATACATTTTTTAATTTAGTTTCCATTAATTAGTTTTAAATTATCAGAAATAATGTAAATTATTTTTTATTTCTTGTGTTTTTGTTTACGAAAAAAAAATTATTCTTTAAAAACATTCTTTGTTATTAAATTATTTGTTAGAAAATTATTGGGCAAACATATAAAACTAATATGTTTAATAAGGTTTTCGCAGTAGGTAATATGTAGATTGTAAATTTTATATATAAAATGTTTCCACTCAAATCCTACACAACTTCCACAATGATTTCTCCTACCCAACAAACGGTATTTATCTTTATAGGGTTGGTTGATATTTGATAACAAGTATAAATTTGACACAATACTATTAAGAAATCTAAGCCCAAAACTAATAATTTTGGAACGAAAGGGTTCAAATGATCCAGGGGATTAAAGGGATTCATAGACAATCTCAGCATTCAAATTAAAAATCAACAAAACCAAGCTAATCCTAATCTCTAAAAAGTAAAATATTTAGTTAAAAATGAAATCAGATCCATCATGCCTCAAACATATTCTTTTCCCCGTTTTACACAATCGGTTTGTGCAAACAGCCACACTGTTGAGATCGCTCACTGTCATAGTAACAGAATTCAGAAGGATTTTTTGTCCGTACATCGTACAAATGGAATGCTTTGCCCGAAGCAATAGTCTCTCTCGGAGGCGTTCAGCCCGTAAGGGTTTAAAATAAGCGTTCATCAACACCTCAGACCGCATTTTGTTGTGGGACCTAGGTCTTAAAAAGTATCTATGTGTTGTTGTGACACATATTTTAATTTCTAACATAGAACATTTTTTATTAACCAAAAAAACGTTCTAAGCAAATGCCAATGAAAATTCAAAGCATTTTATTATTTTTTAACAAAAACATTGTCAAACATTGATTCTATAGGTGCTATATAGACATCCAAATTTCAAGCAGATGTATCTTATAAGCGTTAATCTTTCCAACATCTACATTCAAAAACGTTACATATTTTAATTTTAACATATCACTTTTAAAATTTGAACACCACGATCATTTTATTTTGAGTAATTCTGAAAGCAACAACAATGGTTGAAAAAACTAAATAAAGTTATTATTATTGTTGTCCAAGGAATAAAATATTTATCTCAATTTTTTCAAAGTCTATTTCAGGCAATATTATATTTTCCTAATCTATTTTATCGAGTCAATATAAATAACCCCAAGCACAAAATCAGACATTTCACAACCCAAATACGAAATAACTTTTAAAAAAATTCAAAAAACCAAAAACACCACTTGTCCAACAAAAAAAAAATCTTGTACAAAATAAAGATAAATACATATTTAAAAAATCAAACGTTAAGATTTTTGCTTTAAGCTAATTCATTTTTAATCGATAAGGAAAGGTAGATTGTATCTTGTTTTGGGGTAGTCGTATCTATTTCTTATTTGAATTACTATATATTTTTAACGTAAAATATTTTTGTGAATGGGTGTAAAACTCTCCCTCTTTTTATCTACAGTAGAATTCGTTGATAATGAACGGCTAAGGGACCAACATTTTTGTTCATTATAAACGTACGAAATTATTACTCATGTAAACTCAAGAGACCAAAAAAATCGTTCATAATAACCGTGTGTTCATCACCATCGGGCATCAACAATACCCAAGTCGAGGATTTCGATAAATTTGTGTACCTTGTCTTGGGTCCTGTTAAGAAAAACAAAGCTACGAATGTTCAATGCATGTGTAATTAAAGTCAGTACTGCTGTTTGGATGTGAAACATGAAAGCATACACAAAAGATTACAAAACAACTGCAAGCAAATGCATAAGACGGCTGATCAAATGCTTTGGGCCTAATAAAATCAGTAACGAAGAACTACTACGACAAAGAGAGCAGAAAGACATTGAGTCCGATATAAGAAAGAGGAAGTGGAGATGGATAGGACACACACTGAGAAAACCAGCCGAAGATGGTACAAGGATGTTCCTAGAGTGGAATCCGCAAGGCAAAAGAAGGGTGGGAAAACCAACAATGAGTTAAAATCGATTGTCCCAAATAGAGTAAGATGGTCCAGTCTAGTAGACGCCCTATGCTACTAAAATGGAGATAAAGGAGAAAAAAACGTGTGTTCATTATAAAAGGTTCATTATAAACGAATTCTACTGTATTTTACTCAATTTTGAACACCAAATTAAAAGTTTGTTTAAGCAAATTAAATTTTTTAAAAGAAATTACATTGGGGGTATCCTTTGTATCTATCAGATTAAATCGTGAGTTAAAATCTAATTCAAATCGAATGTCTTCTAAATTACATGGCTATTTCGTGTTCTAGAAAGACTTTTACTAGAAATTGGTCCAACAAAGTGTCATCTATTTAAAACTTAAAATAATTCTTGAACGGCGCTTGTCCTATTATCCTGTGTTACACTCAACACACCATTACTATACATATTTGAAAAACCAATTTTCTAATTGATTTCATTTATATTTTTCTTACATTTATCTCTATTAGTCATCAATTACTATTTATGTATTTATTTTTTTGTTTTATCATGTGTAAATAAATTAATGCAAAAAATTTATTCGAAGTTTGTAGTTGAATTTTTAATGAGATGGTATTAGTTTCCTTGATATGAGTTTTCTTGATATAATTAACATTTAAGATATATGTTTAAATAACTTTTATTAGTTTGGCACGATCCAGTTATATTGCTCCACCACTTTTTATCTATTTTTATGTTAGATACTTTTAATCTATAAATGGATTTATTTAACAATTTCCTTAACGAAGACAATCGTAAATAGGATCTGTAACAGTCTGTCTATACTTTAACTAATTTCTATAGGACACTCAAAAAAATAAAGAAAACTTTCAGAAGAGTTTTATAAATATGCAGCACACAAAATTTTTTGCTTAAACAAATTTTTTCCTTAAAATCCAAAATTAATTTGTAAATCAAATAAATTTGTATTTTTTTTTTTTTTCAAATATTTTGTTTTGCAAATTTACAATATTTTTGGTGTTTACAAAAATTTGGCGAATTGTATATTTGTAAAAAAATTGTGAAATGTGGTTTGTTCGTTTTTTAAATTTTTTTTCAGTAATTTGAAATTTTCATTTAACAACATAAAAAGGAATATAATTCAGAAACCTAATTCTCTTCTCTTTTTTTATAGTCTACCACCAAGAAGTATTAGTAGTAAGAGTTGGCACCCAGTAAATACACATATTTTTCGATATAATTGTGGAAATTGGTCTTTAAAGTTATCAAACTTCAAGCGTCATTTTCCTAAAGAAATGTTCTTAAAAGCCAAACTACATAGTTTTAAAAACTGTTTAGAAATTATAAAATAACAACATGCGTTCTGAGGTATGATAAAATAAATCTTCTTTTTGTTTTTTTTATATTTTAAGAATAGATACTAAACAATAAACCCTAACACAAGTAAAATATGACAATGGCCAATATTTCGTGCTAGGATAGAGAAAATAAAAATAAAATAAGAGATAGAAAGCGAATTTGTTTTAAAAATTTGCAGGAACAAAATTAAAACGAGGTTGCTAATAAACGAACTCTTGGCATATTCCTTGATCATGTAACGCACTGCTTTCCTCGATGATTAAAGGCATGGCATCACCCTGGAATACTCTGTAATTTAGAGAGTAAAAAAAGCAAAGAGTTCATCTGTCAGCACCCTAAAGATATTATCTTCGTTATCTCACTTTGAATAGTATGTTAATAACAGGAACTGAAGCACACAGGTTTATCACACCAATAGATCAAAAATTAATAAAACAATTACAAATCAACAAAAACTGATCCATCCATACTTTTTGCTCCCTTCCTATCACATGCCACCAGTGACAAAAACGAATCCTTTCAATATTTTTTAATATGAACTTAAATAAATGGTCATTTACCTCAACATTCACAAAGGCTAAATTACAAACAAAGAATTATTCCAACTGGCATAAATATTCAACCGATACTATTATCATGTGGAGTCAAAATACTTTTTTACGAAACCAAAATAATTTAGACAGTTTTCAATTATTATATCGATATTTTGCAATGGTCACCAAACTACTTTTGACGAATTTTTAAGACAAACTTAATTAATTGTTTATCTAAACATGTTACAAATATTACTTAATGTTTTGTTTTACTTATTCGCTGTTTTATGTGTTCTAGAATCCAACAAACTATCCATGTGATCCTATATGGCCTATAGTATTTTTTTTTTTCATAAAATGTGTTGTGTTAAAGGGTTTAGAATATGTGTCACAACAACACATAAATACCTTTTAAGACCTAGGTCTAGACCTGGGTCCCACAACAACTGGCGTTCTATCTAAGGTGTTGATTAAGGCTTTCTTTAAACCTCTGCGGGTTGAAGCCACCTAAGACTAAGTGTTCCGGCAAACTATTCCATTTGTACGCATTTCGGACAAAGAAGTCTCTCTGCGATCTGCCAGTATGACAGCGCGGGATCTTTACCGTTTCACTGGTTAGGGCAGCCGATTGCCGTGTGGAACGGGGGTAAGAATAATTTTGAGGCATGATGCCGCTGATTTCATCTGAGCACTGTTGATGACGATATTTGTAAAAAAACAACGAGGTCAGCAACAGTGCGACGATGTTGTAGGGAATCAAGTTTTGATGTCAAAGATCGATCCCCCACAATTCGTATAGCCCGAGTTTGAAGAGTTCAAGAGGGCCAAGATGGAAACAGAGGCAGCACCCCAAACTTGACAACAGTGCTCCATACAGGGACGAATATAGGACTTATAAACATGGAGCAATTGGTAAGGAGTGAAAATTTTTTTGCATCTATTTAGGAGGCCGAGTTTTTTAGACGCGCTTTTTGCCATCGCCATTATATGATCGTTCCAGAGTAGGTCATTTGAAACTGTGACACCCAATAAACGAATGTTTTTACATTCACCTATTGGTTCATCACACATACTGAATAAAATATCTTTGGGGAACTCGGTCTTTAATCTGGAAACAATCAACAGCTGTGTTTTGGTAGAGTTGAAATTGACAAGGTTTTGGTCACCCCAGTCGGCGACTTTGTTCAGGTCTTTGTTCACGTTTATGGCAGCGTCTCTCCGGACAGGATTAATTCGTTCGTGCATTTTACCTTTTGAGGGAAGGGGCTCGAACGACTTGTGCAGAGTACTATCATCTGCAAAACTATTTATTGGGTTGCTGGTGATATTCAACAATTCGTTGATATAAATCAAAAATAGGGTTGGGGACAATACTGAGCCTTGGGGTACACCAGCGTTAATTAGTTTAGACTCAGAAGAAAATCCGTCTAAGGAGACCGAAATGTATCGGTTGGATAGAAAATTTTGAATCAGCCTCACAACATTGGGATGAAAACCGTACGCAACGAGCTTGTTGATTAAGTTGGCATGCCAGACACGATCGAATGCCTTGGAGATGTCTAAAGCGATAACGTATGTTTCACCACCTTTATCAAGTATGCTGTTCCAACAATGCGCTACATAGTTAAATAGATCGGTAGTTGATCTTTTGTTTCGAAAACCGTATTACCGTGTCGGATATTAAATGATTTTCTTCCAGAAATTTTGAAATGTGTGTATTAATATAATGCTCGTAGACTTTGGATAGGACCGATAGTCTTTTCATATTTCTGAAAAACTATAACACAGTCGATTTAAGTGCATAACTTTTATAGGCTCATTAAGAATGTATCCGTTCCATCCGTTCCTACGTTATATTTAAACTGTCAGTTTATATGTAAAACGGAGATTAAACACAATGCTCTGAATTGTTTCTGATTCTTACTTCCTTTCCGTTAGATAAACAATTAATAAAGTTTAGGTTTTAAAAATCATAAAAAATTGTTTAGTTGCTTTAAAAATCATAAAAAATATAAATAGTTTTAAACTAATTTCAACTAATGCGTTCCGGTAAGCAATCGGCATTATTAAGTTTACATATCTTTTATGGGCATTCGTCTTAAAACCAGCTGCAAAATTTTCGAGCTAAGCTTAAAGCAGAAGTCGTAGAAACTAAAATTACTTTGTTTGCGAGTCAATCCAATACTGTAACTTTGTCTTCGGTTTTAGTTACACTGACATACGACTTACTATTTTTCAATCAAATTAAGAATCATTCGTTCTGATCGATTTATAGCTTTGGTTTTACTTAATGGCTTTTATTCAAATATTTATCCATGACAAATTTGAGGAACATTACTTTATATATCAACAACTGTAAATATTTTTCATTTAAACAAAATCAAACAAGATTTTATTTGCAATTTCACACTATCCAAACATAATATATCAAACTCAACAAATATTTGTTTATATACAAATGTTTTCCTTTTTATTTTTCGTAAACATTAACACTTAATAACATTAAATTGTGACGATTAACTTCCAAAGCAAATAGAATTGATATTTTCAAAATAAATAAAAATATTTAGGATTTGAATTTCTTTTAAATCAATAAAACAAAAATATAAAGAAGAGAACATCTAAAATAAGTTTTTACACCGAAAACCTAAATTTTAGGCGTTACCCATATGAAAACATTATTTTTGTTTTCAATTAATATTTGATAAAATTAGAAACACCTCAGTATAGTCGAAATGAGACACTTTTTGACTTTTATATAACAAAAAATCAACAAAAAATATAACTTAAATTTTCTAAGAAAACTTATTCGGAACTAATCAATGAAAAAAGGATGCATTAAAAAATTATTTAAAACATAAATTTTATGAAACAAATAGATTTGAATAAATAAGCATTGATTTACAAATCCACCAAACGAAATCTAAAATATTTAATTTTTATTTAAATAATTTCTTATGTATTTTTTGTAAAATTATACCACATCAGTCACTTCAAACTTCACTAATATTATAACTATAAAAATTATTATTTTTAATTCTTATTATATTATAACAAAATAAATCCATTAGAATAATTTTTTTAATGATTAAGTAATTAAATTATTTATTTTTTTTTAAATATTGCAAATACACTATTTTTTCTAACTTTGTTGTATTTTTCGTTAAATTAATGCACAAATTAAATCACAATTAACATAATATTTTCTCTATAAAGATTTAAAATTAAAAAAACTTTTTTCTTAGATTTAAAATAAGAAACTATTAAATCATTTTTAGTGTAAAATAATAATAAAAAAATGATATCAAGGGATAAATTTGATTTTCTAACTATAGGATAAAAGATTCAGCAACTGAACTACTGATTTCAGGGATCGTTCAATTCGTGGAAAATTTTATGAAAAATCGGGGTTCGTCACCGGCGGTGTTTTATGCGCATACAAATGCGCATGTCGCAATTTCGGTAATGTGGTAAAACTATATTATGCTATACAAATAAATAAATTAATAATAGTGAAAATGTAAAACAAAAACAATAACTAAAAGTAAATAAAAAAAACAAAAAGAAATATTTTCTCTTTAATAATTTATTGTACACAAGTGCGAGAAAAATTTCACTTTAATATAAGCTTAAGATTTTTCATAAATTTATTTAACTCTTGTAACCCCTAGCAAATTGAAATTTAGCTTTCGTTTTTGTGTGTACTAAGTTTTAATATTTAACCAAACTTTCACGGAATCAAACTTTCGGTAGAGTCTAGAGAAATCGTCATGTAACCATTGATAATATAATAAAATTTGCAGATACGAGTCTTTTCATTTGTATTGTATTAAACTTGGGTTTTTAACATGAGGGTTGGTATTCGCTGCAGTATTTTAAGTCGCTTATGAGCGATGCCAAAACAAAAATATTGTACATTTCTACGCATTATTTTAACTACGCAAAATTTTTAAAGTATATTATCTATTATCCAGATCCAGTCTGAAACCAATTATTTTAATCTCTCGTCATAAAAATTGTTTGGAATTTCGTTCGGTTATAGCAAAATTATACAATGTTAGATTTAGTCATCATCAACCTCAGTAGGTCAAAATATCAGGAAAAGAATTTTATACACCAGTTCTTGTACGTGTGGTTTGTTCAATACGGACTCACATAAACTAAACAGAGTTCTTTATGCCCTTCAGTAGCTTTCTTTCCTTTCCGAAAACCAACAGGAAAAATGTGACAAAAACTTTCCTTTTTGCACTTATGCTGTCATTACCTAGGTTAAGCGGTTTAAACAAAATATCTCACTGTTTGCATCTGAGGTAAGTTTATACAACTTTCGGATGTCAATAACTCAAAATAAACAGTATTGACAGAACTTCAAAACAAACGCCACTTATTTGTGGAAAACGAAACAACCTTCATGCCTCAAACAGTTTAAATTAAGTTGAGTTGAGTTTAAATTAACGATGGTGTACTACAAAGTTCAGTTTTGTGATTTCTTTCCTTCTCTATTTATAATATAAATCAATGAGCTATTGCACTCAAGTCATTCTTCCCTTATTTGACATAAATGGAAACTACATATGCCGAAAAAAGTCACCGAATGAAGTGACCAAAATTTGGTAAATTTATATTTCACCAAAACACAGCAACTATTGATTTCCATATCTAAGGCTGATTTTAACAACTATATATACATTAAAGCGATGCCACATGTCAAATTAACACGAACGAATCCGTTCGTTTTAAGTCAAATGAGTCAAATAAACAAAAAAAATATCGACGAAATTTACTACTACAACACTAGAATTGAGAATTTACAAAGTAAAGTGAGATGGTCATATTGAATTTGTAATGAAACATTAAAGTATGATTTCAGTTATAATTATAAATGTATGTCTGGTCCAAAAATAAAAAGAACGATTGCCTTAGGCAACACAACAGCAATATTTCAAGTTTAAATTTTTGTCAATTAGCAATTTCGATTTTTATGCGCTAAAAGAAGAAACAACAATATTGAAATAAATTATTTCTCACAGACAAGCAGCACTTTTGGCAATATACTCTACCCGCTTTGATTCAAAACTAGCATAGGAATGCTAACAAAATCTACAAAAAGTTCCCTGCAATAATAGTGTCACACTTGTGTTGGTATCCAGTCACACAGGCATACAAGGAAATGCTATTCCTTATGCTTTCGAAAAACAAAGTGCCAATAAAAAGTTTATTGGTCCCGAACTATGCTTCTGAATAGCCAAGAATTAACTCAAAAGCGCAATCCAAGCATGGAAAAAGGAACACATGTTAAATAACGGAGAAGCCGAAAGGAACTACACGGACACCACAAAAAGTTTCTTGGTAACCTCCCTGTTTCACCCATAAAAACAATTGACTTCAACAGAGAGTCTCTAAGGATGTTAACGTGGTGCGTTTCTGGGCATGGTCCTATAAGCCACCATCTTAACAAAATAAGCCTTGATGTTTACAACAGGTGTAGATTCTGATATTTCAAAGTTCAAATTTCATCATTTACCTACTTAAATCAAGTTTCTCAAACATCGTTAAAAATGTATGCCTTCATTCAATTTTCAATTCTAGTGTATTTTTATCAATTTCAACATTAACAAAAGTATCTATCTACACCTCCGAACGCATGTGATTGTAAGAGTTAGGTCTTAACAGGTATATATGTGTTGATGAGACACGAATTATAATTTCTATTACACAACACTTTTTATTAAAGAAAAAAAACGAACAAAATGGAAAAGTCAATAATAACCAGTTACTTTTCGTAGTCCCAAATTGTATGTCTCATTTTCCGGTTAAAAACAAGTTTACATTGAAAAATTTAACTTTTAAAGTCAAAATTAACCGTTGCCGGATCTACATTTTTAAAACACAATATCTGAGCGATAACATAGAAATACTCTTATTTTTAATCCTTTCATATCAATTTTCAGTAACAATAAAGTGTTAGATACATTTAATTCACATCTACTGTAATCTTATTTTTCTAAAGTATCTAATATATGAAAAAATCGTTTCTATAATGTTTTGTATGAATTTTTTAGAGGCAAAAGTTTACGATAGATCGTTCAAAAGTTTTTGACTTCATTTATAAAAGTTCTTCATATGAAGAACTTCCAATTCAAAAATTGAATCAAAGTAAAATATCCGTATTCTTGTTTTTAAATAAACAGAAACTAGAATATAATTACAATATCTACTTTAAAGCTCATCATCGCATTTAAATGCAAAACAATTTACATTATTAAGGCAATGTTGTAGAACAATAAAAACAAGACCGCACTATAATTATGCTTTTAATTGCAAATTCCTGGGATACTATGATTAACATATATTATTGAGATAAGCGAATTATCTTTTTGTTATTTAAAAAAAAACAAAGGAAACTAAATATATGACTGAATTATAATGAAGTCCCCTTATGACAATCGCAAGGTAGGTTTTTTTTAATAATTTTCATGACATCAGTTTTATGATGGTATTTGAAACATAAACAAAGAGAAAATTGATGTTGTGGGTTTATAAGCTTTTTTTAAAATAAGAGGATGGTTTGGTTGGTCTGCAATTTTCAATTGTTATAGGAAAACTTTAAAGAGTGTTTTTGTATACCTAAATTAGAATTTATTTAAAATTAGAACTAATGGTAACGTATATTTTTTTTGTACATAAATGCTTTTTAGCATAGGTTAACTAATCCTGAAATTTGAATAGGAAATATAGAAAAAGAAAATCGAATCATAAAAAAATATTTTAGTTTGAATATGTAGGCAATTATGTTGATTTTTATAATTTTTCGGTTAGTTAATTAACAGTAACGTATTAGATCCATAAGAGAAAACTAGTTTCTAATGTTTAGGTTATAAAGAGGCTAAATAAGCTAAAAAATTGTGCCTATTTCCAGACCAGCATCCAGCATATGCAACCTAAAAGGACTGAGCCGATTTCAAAATTTTATTTTTAAAAATTTGTTGTGGAAAGTTGAAAAGCGTCTTAATCAAAACATCCGTTTTGAAACTAATTTTACTATTATGAAGTGATTTTGATGAAATGTTGGTAAAGGTTTTAAATAACATGAAAATTTAATTAGAAGGATCAGCACTTCATCCGCCGTTCATGAAAATGAAACTTAAACACAAGTTATGAATTCATACAGTACGGATCTGGTTTGGAAGATGTTAACAAAGTGGTGAGTGTGGTTGGTTGTTGGACAACTGTTTATTTGAAACTTCAATAACATCAAGTTCTGAGGAGCAATTTTGATGAAACTTAATACGAAAAATTGCAATGAAAACAAAAACAATTTTGCATCCCTTCTGGGATGTCACTCACAGTAAGAACAGTTTTTTCACTTTTTTATTTCAAAAAAAATTTATATCTTTATAGCAAGGTGTAGAATTGTACAGTAAAGAACTGATTAGTTTTTGTACTTTTTTAAACGATTTTTATCAAACTTGATATATATTATATAAGTTTGCAATTATAACAAAAACAATTTTGCTTCCTAACCTTCAGTTTGAGGAAAAAAAAATTTCCAAAATTTGGGTAGATTAGATTAGATTATAAAGGGCTGGACAGGTTGCATGAGGCAAACTTGTCCTGGCACGCAGACTCTACAGTCCATAGCGCCGTTTCCGAGTTTGGTCTCATAACAACTATTCCACAAACCTTTCTGTAAGTATAATGAAATCTAAAACCAACTGTATTGGCGACAGTTTGATAATGCCAGCCTCTACAATTTCAGAGCCAAAAATCCTAGCTCTGACACTAGAAAAGGCTGGACATACACACAGAAAGTGCTCCGAGTATTCCTCCTTTTCAAGACAAGACTCACACACAGGACTTTCACTAAGTTCCATGGTAAAAATGTGTTTATTTAGATGTCCAGTAAGGACACCGACCACAGTGCTGAGAGTTTTCCTCTTCAGACTTAAAAGAAAATTAACATTTTTTCTGAAATGCTAAAAAAACATTTTACTTTGTATGCCTGTTGATGACGCATTCCACAAGGTCTTCATCTTGAGGTCAGCATCCACCTTTAATAATGACAAGGCAAACGTTTTGGATAACCCTAAGGCGGGTTCTGGACCTGAGTATTTCATGCCCGCTCCAGCCCTTGCGAGTTCATCTGCTTTTATGTTGCCCGGAATGCCACTATGACCTGGAACCCACCGCAAAGTGATAGTGTTGTGTTGCGCTATCCTACAAAGATTTGTCCTACACTCATAGAAGAGTTTGGAAGTAGTCTCCGGGTTTACCAGTGCTTTGATAGCTGTTTGGCTATCCGAACAGATGCATATTTTTTCCCTTGCAGACGCAGACGAGTTATTAAATGCGTGCATTCATTGATAGCATACACCTCCGCTTGAAGAACAGTACAAAACCGTCCAAGCGGAAATTTCTTGCTGCTTATGACATTATCTGCTTCCAGGTACACGCCAGCTCCTGCATTTCCATTCAACAGTGAGCCATCTGTATAGAAAACATAAATCTCGCTGGATAACCATTCGGACCAAGTTTCCTCACCTTCCTCTCTAGAAGAGATAACCAGTTCAGCGAGCTTATCAAAGTTATATACCTTGGTCATGACGTCACTATGCATATCTATTTCGGGACAATCTGTCCGTAGTCTATCAAGTATGTGACCATGGCCGCATGTTTTCCATCTGTCCCTGCCACAAGTAGTCTGTAGACAGCTCTTTTAGCCATGTACTTTACATGTAGATGTAAAGGAGCCAGACCCAACATGGTTTCCAACGACAGTGTTGGTGTGGTACGCATTGAGCCACTAATACCTACACATGCCATTCTCTGTATTTTATTTAATCTAGAACGGACGTATTGTTTCTCCGTCTTTGGCCACCAGACAACACATGCAAAAACAAGTGTTGGTCTGCTTATTGCTGTGTATATCCAAAGGATCATTTTGGGACTAAGGCCCCAATAACGACCGAAGGATCGACGCCATTGCCAAAAAGAAATGACAGTCTTGTCAATTTTTTTTGTTAAATGAGTATTCCAATTTAACCTTTTGTCGAGAATAATGCCTAGGAACTTAACCTCGTCTGAGTAGCTTAACCGCATACTGAAAAGATACAGACTTGGTGTTGCAGGCACCTTTTTCTTGTTGGTAAATAAGACTACCTGTGATTTTGAAGGATGGACTGAGAGTCCTTGCTCCCCACACCACTCTTCAACCACCTTCAGTGAATTTTGCATCAGATCCACCAGAGTGCGAAGGTCTTTCACAATTACCAGTATGGCAATATCATCAGCGTAACCCTGAGAATAGGGTCCTTGAATTTGGGTAAATAGAAGGAATTAGGACTACGACGATAGTTGGTCTAATTGTTTTGAATGGACATTTTCATAGAAATGATAATGGCAGAGCAGTTTAACTAATTTTAAATTTTGAACACCCTTACAACTAACCCTTATAACAGCCAAATCTGTTACAAGTCGTATGATAATAATTCAATCCAAATAAATCCGATATAACCGATGTATCACATGTAATCACTATATATTAAATAGGTGTTCGAAAAAGTCGCTGATTTGATTTTCAAAAATAAGCTCCAACAATCATAAAATTAAATATTTGATTTTGAATTGAAAAAGTGACATTGTCAAAATTTGGTATACACGTTTTTGTGCGAAGATTGTTTAATTGTGTAATTTTAAGTGGTATTTTGCCATTGTGACTATGAAATATCGAAATTGGTTTTCTAGCTAAATTTTGTGTTTCGATAACATTTTTAAACATCTCAACTTTTTTTCCGGGATATATTAGTTTTTAAAAATATAGACTGTGCAACCACAGGCGACGTAATTTCATATGAAGAAGTAAGTGGTGCTGAAACGTGATACGTTATTGCTCCTCCTGGTTTTGCATTAAGCTGAAAACTATCAGCATGTTTCCACATCCAAAGGTACAACCTATTATCACTCAAGCTAAAAGATTTATTAACTAAAAGATATTTAAATAAAATTTTTGATAACTTCACAATTTAGTGATCAAACCAACAAATTAAAAAAAAATTGAAATTAATTCAGTTATTTTCGTATCGTACACACGGACGAACGGCAGACACACAAACTTTGCCCATTTTGACTCGTTATGCCCTAAAACGGCCAAATGCCACAAACTGATTTTAAATAACTTTTAATGGAATGACATTTTCATAAAAAATAGCATTTTTAATCATTTCTATGGCAGAGTAATACCTTTAACCTTTTCATAAAATAAGTTATTTTAAAACTAAGTACATAACTTACATAATATATCAATATGAGCAAGTTTATGTGCAGCAACGCATACAGATTTTGAATTAAAGAATTCATTTTGGACAATGAAAGAAACTTGCAACAACGTTGAAATGGAAAAACTAGTATTTATGTCTTACTGGGTGAAAAACTTTTCCACAATAGCAATTGTTACAAAAGTTATTCAAAAATACGATTCACGCGAGATTAGGGTTCTTGTTGCTTTAATGGATAGGTAGGACGAGATTTAACTCATAGAAATGTGGAACAAGACAATAGTATTAATTTGATGTCAAATGATAATGGAGAGTGAATGTGTTTTTAGTATGAAATATTTTAGTTCTGAAAAATGTAGTTCACTTTTACACAATTTGAAGCATCTAGACATTAGTCAAATAGATTTACTAAAGAACAACAAGAACAAAACATTTCGTTATTTTAAAGAAATATGGTGTTTTAAAATTACAAATCAACAATATTTTCGATATTTATAAAAAAAATAGATGTCTTCCAAACAACACGCAATTAACCTTATAACAAAAGAGGTACGCAGGTACGTTAAAACTTTCAAAATGATTCCACATAGTGTAGAAACTACCTATGTTTAAAGATGTTTGAATCTATTTTAATACAAGACAAATAAATATAAGTAATTGCCGTATTCGATTTTTCAAAGCATGGATCACATTTCACAATCTTTTTTTAATTTGTTTTATTTTTCAATTGAAGCTGAACGCGTTATATAACAAATGTTCTTGGAAGAGCTTTTCGCTGTTATTTGTTACTTTATATTTAAAATATGCAAGTTTCCTAAAGGACTACTAGAAGGCAGTAATGAACAATTATGCGGAACTTTAAAGATACACACTAGAACGTTTTTACAAATATAAAGTTCAGCACTTATTCATATACTTTCTACTTTTATCGGCTATAAAAAAACTAACTATAATAAACCATTACAAAAATTAAAAAAAAAACAAATATCCTTGTAGAACATAACTCAAATTTAATAAATCTATTTAACCCAAGCATAACAAAACAACTTTAACCCCTTTAAATTTCTATTACTTTGTAAATTAACAGAAATTGACGTAAAGAGAACAAAACATGAATATTATTATTACACCATCATAACCACTGCCGTAATAAAGTAACAAATTTTTATTATATATATTCTATTCAATATACATTTTGTTATATTGTTACACAAGCCTTTTTGCAAACAACAACAAAAAATTTATTAAATACAAAATCCTATAAATAAATTACGTCTGTGTTAGCTAAAACATTAAATTGAAGATCCTCCAAAACGAAATAAGTTCTTTCGTACTAAAAAACGCAATTTGAAATAAAAACGCTTAAACTGAATAAAATATAAAAACAGAAAAACAAACAAATTCTAACAAAAGGTAGTAGTCTACTACCGCTGCATTTTATTTATTGATTAACACAATTCCACAGCGCTCTTATTAAAAAAAAACTCTACATTATGGCTATTGGAAAGGGTTGGGTGGTACCATAATCTATTAATTATTATGTGAATGTTCTATTTTTAAAAAAATATTATCCGCATATGAAATTGGCAAATTTTAAAAGTTTTTTTCAAAATTATTGTTGTTGGTTATACAATTTGAAGGTCAAATCAATATTTTATGAACTGATTTTGATGTTTTTGTCTTTAAGATAAAATTTGAAGATGTTTAACATGATAACGTTTAAATTTTAATATTTATCTTATACATGTTTTTTGGATATTGTGATGTGATAAATGGTTCATATTATACTGAAATAGATTTGGTTGCATGGAGTATTGAACAAACTATCTATTGAACAAACTTTAAACATTTTCATGGATTAAAATGAATATTCTATGAATTACACAATAAGATTTTCTGTCGGTTTTGTTCGTGACTAATAAGACCGTATCCTAACGGACAGCTGTGGCGCGGATTAAGCCCGAGCCATTTCTTGATGCAAAACATTTCTATTTAAATTAATTTAAATATGTAAATTTAAAACAAATATTGTGAACAACTACTTGCTGTATTTAAAATAAATAGCATAAAAATAATTAAAATAAATTAAGATATTGGATATAGCAAAAAACTAAATATTTTTAAGTAATTGAAGTCATTTTAAGGAATATTTCAAGTTTACAGTATTTATATTTCAGACCCTGAACAAACTTTGTAAGTTTTTAAGGAAGGAACTTTTATAAGTTATGTAAGATCAGACGTAGATTCATGTTTTGCGATTCTTTTTTTGTATCGTCTACAAATGAATCATTTCTGAACACACACAAGCAAAATGAATCCTGTTACGCGTTATTTTTATGTTTAAAGTGAATCGGATTCAAAAAAATGTTAAAAAGCTATTCACACGTTGAAACATCATTATCTTAAATTATTAAAATTTATTACTTTAATTTAGTACGTTAGTGACATGGAATTTGGATTTTTAAATATCATATTACGGTTTTAATTTGTTTTTGAATAAAAAACCAAATATTGAAACGTCAAATGCATAGAAAATTTGTTGATAGCAGCTTCGTTTGCAATTAACGAGATTTAATAAAATCGCAACCTACATTTGATGATTTAAACAAATTACATTTCTTATCAAATTGTTTAAATAAATTATTAAATTTATCTATCCGTTTTTAGAAAACCCGAAAACAATAACACGAAGTATATAAATATTATTTTATTTTAATAAATTAAAGATAAATTTCAAGCTAGACAATAATCTAAAATTGATAATTTTTAAAGAAAATTTAGTTTATAAACATATAGTATAAAATAAAAACAACGGTTATTCACGGATATTTTATCCAGCCAAAAATTACCTGTAGATTAAAAATGTTTTAACCTAATTCATTTTTGTTCCAACAGCTGTAACATTTCAAAATCTCACTCACATCGTGCTCTATTTATGTATCATAAAAAAATTTAAAAAATTCGAGAATAAATGTTGCATGTTGCATGCTGCACGGTCGATCGCACGTAAAAATATAAAATGAATCGTAAAAACTGCACATCATGCAACAAAAATACTCTACTTTTGATTGTATTTTGAAGGTTAATTATTCCTTCCAGCAATCATTTTCTGTAGATTTGTTCATAGAAACAGATCCAATAAAACGACAATTTTATCAACTTTCAATTCATTTAAAAAAAACGCGTTATCATTATTTAGCATTTTAATGTTTTTAAAACGCTTTTAAACTTTCGACTGAAAACTGAAAAGTTAATTTAAATTCTGAAGTAGTTGCTAGTAAATCGGTAAAAAAAATGTTGTTTTATTTATGTTTTGTAGTTGATTTCGAAAACTCCTGATGAACAAAAACAAATAGTTGACTTACCGTGTATTACTAATTCTGAATCTCTATTTAACTCGTATAAACGAATTGCTTCATCTAATTCCATTTGTGTTGAAATAATGCAAGGATCATTTTCTTCATCAACCCATTTCATTGTAAACACCTTAAATAAAATAGTTGCATGAGATAAAATTGGTTTGATAAAAATATATTAAACTTACTTGATCGGGTGAAAACCGACAGATTCCACGTATTTCTCGACATAATTCTTCATATTGAATATGTTCATCTATATATGTTATCATAACTTCGCCATTATAGGCGGTTTTAACTTTGATCTCACTTGCTGAGTTACTTTCATTCATAACTTGAATTGGCATTGCTTGATTAAAAATTCACTGAAAAAAGTAAAAACATATTATGTTAGTATAACATGATGAACAAATTATTGAGCAATAGCAAGACAAAACAGAAATGCTATGGGAAATGTCAATTTTTGAAATTGGACGGTTTTATCATTATTGTAATGTGCGTCATCTCAGAATTTCACAAAATTTTGGTGCTAAACGAATATAAGCGGAGACGGAAACAGAAAAAATAATAATAAAAATATTACGATATTTTTACTTCACCACAATTTTCAATTGTGTGAAGTAATGCAATCTATCGAAAAAAATCTTACATACTCCAAATTTTATTTTTAAATTTTATTTATTTTTAATCTTTTGTTTAGGACCATCCGCTATGAAGAACTTCGGTATATGATCCAGGTTCACTTGAAAATGGAAGAAAAAATGGAGATTCATTTCAAAATTGGACAAAATAGCGGGGGGTCTCACGATCACGTTAAAGTTTGAATTTTTAATAACTTATAATCAAGGATTTCAATTGTATTGAAACTTGGTATTATAACGTTTTAGTTTTGTTTCCAATATTTGTGCGTAAACTTCCGGTTTGTCACTTCGTGTTAAAAGTTTTATTTTGCAGTGTTTATCCCTACTATAAACTTCAATTACAAATCGATTTCCTTGAAACGTTGGTAGAAAGTTTCAATTAATATGAGAAAGATTTTATTAGTTTTTGGGGTACATTGAAAAAACGAGTTGGGAGGTCCACAATACAACAGGTGGTTTTTTCACTATGTTTGTTGAGAGCATACAACATTCGTTCGTGAATTAATTGTATTGATGCTTCAAAAAAAAAGCAAATATGTATGGCAAAGAGCTGAGTAATTTTTGAACGATTCTAAACAAAGTGGTGGGGGTGATTTCCCGAGCACCTATTTTTGAAAACTGAAAAACATCTGTACCTGATAATCGAATTGGATGAAACTTGGCATATAACTAATAGATGCAGAAAAAAATTTCTTTAATAGAAAAAATGCTTCCAAATTTGCTGAGCACCCAACTGGTTCACGTTATTTCTTTAAAGCGGTTAAGGCTGTCCAAGGTAATTTTTGTAAGTCCTCACTACCTCCTCTTATTGATAGAGATATGCCGGTCATTGTCCCAAAAGAAAAAGCTAACCTTCTGGGAAATTATTTCTCTAGAAATTCTACACTAAGCGAACCCAATTTCTTACCTAAGCCGATTCCTAGAGTTTCATACATAATGAAGCGTACAATTTTTTGTAAAAACATCATATGGAAAATGCTTTTACAAATTAATACCAATAAAACATCTGGTCCTGATCGTATTCCTCCAATTATTCCTCAAACATTTGCTAGGAAGCTAGCACCAATCCTCACTAAAATCTTTTATTTGTCATATAAGAAAGAACTTTTTTCCGAAATATGAAAAATGGAAAGCGTACAACCAGTTCTTAAAAATGGTAGTAAAACTGATCCAACAAATTACAGACCCATTTCAATTTTATAGGTTGTTTCAAAAATTTTTGAGAAATACATTAATTTTAATTTAATAAGCTTCTTAGAGTCTTCAAAACTACTCAATGAAAGACAATACGGCTTCCGAAAAGGAAGAACGACGGAAGATTTACTTTCTTTTGTCACTCATGTCTGCAACAAGTCGCTTGAAAATCATGGTGAAACTTTCGGTGTTGCCCTTGATATATCCAAAGCATTTGACAAAGTTTGGCACAACAATCTTATTTGCAAATTAAGATATTATGGTTTGGATGTGCAACTTATTTCTTGGATACAAGCTTTATTTTCGAGCGAAATTTTAGGGTCAACTTTGATGACGTCTCTTCGGAAATATTTTCAACTAATGCAGGAATTCGGCTGTCACCAACTCTCTTTCTTATTTATATAATGATTTGTTGGATTCAACAGTTAGTCCTATCCATAGTTTTGCTGATGATAGCACGCTTCATGCGTCTCATGAAAAGTGAAAACCCTAAATTATATTCACCGTTAGCGCTTAATAACTGTAGATCGAATATGATAGATTCATTAAACAATGACCTTAAAACTATTTTGGATTGGGGGTTTGTTAATAGTGTTGAATACAATTCGAGTAAAACACAGGTTTGTTATTTTTATAGAATTTCCACACATAATCCGTTTCAATTAAAGTTCGACTCTCAAGATCTTGTAGAGAAAGAATCTGTTAGACTTCTAGAAGTAGAAGTTGAAAATAATATGAAATGGAATTCTCATATTTTTAACCTAGCTAAGAACGCTGTTCAAGAATTAGACTTTTTGAGACGATGTCGTAAAGTCGTAAATAGCGAACAGCTTCTTTTAATGTACAAATCTTTTATACGTTCCTGTATGCAATACTGTTCTCACATATGGAGTGGAGAATATTTTATGTTCGAAGTGTCTCGATTCTGTTCAGCGCAGAGCTGTTAAACTGATTGGCAACTCGACTCTTACTAATGAGCTTGATTCCTTGCAGCACAGACGTAATGTTGCTGATCTGACAATTTTCTACAAGTACATTATGGATGAACGAACTTCTACAGAGATTAAATCAATCTTACCTGAACTACCTAACTTCTCGCGTTTCACCAGAGCTACAAATACAAAGGTGCAGAACTGTCAACAGAGTATCTCATCTTTGGAATGGAATGGGTTTTCTGCGATAGCTTTAATCCTCAAAACTTTAAAGTTAGCGTTCATAAATTTCTTAAGGAAACTTAATTTCTTCAAACTAGATCTTAAACCCTAGTTGGCATGGTATCTTCGGATATTCAGAGACGTTTATTCAAAATGTATTATAATTAACACTAAACATGCCTCACTTTATGTAAAAAAAAATATAAGGGTTTAGTACGGTTCATAACAGAATTCCAACTTCAGGTTTGTCACTTCTGATAAAAAAAATTTGGCATTTTTTCAGTCTTTATTCAAACGACAACCTACAATAATGAAGTGATTATTATAAAACTTATGAAAAAGGTTTTAATTAGTGTGAGAAGATAATGATCAACTTTTGAAGACATTAATTAAAGTGGCGGGGGTTCAGCAGACCCAGACAACTGCAGACTTTTTCCACTTTGTTTTTAAAGTTTGTTGGGAGCATAGACTTCCTTCATTGTTCAATTTTGATGAGACTTTGACAAAAGATAGAAATTTAAATGACAAAGAACTGATTTTGATAGAAAAAGATAGAAATTTAAATGACAAAGAACTGATTTTGGACGATATTGGGATAAGTGGTGGGGGTTGCCAGAGCACCTGTTTATTTGAAACTTCTATAACAACAGTTCTTGATATTTGATTTTGGTTAAACTTGGTAAATATGCTTTAAGTATGATTTATAACAGTTCTGCATTCCAACCTCCAGTCCCGATAACCGGTTACTCCCATTTGTCACTTCCGATAACCGGTTTTTTCCTTTTTCTATACGTACAACAGAATTCACTATATATTCAGAACAGCTTGTTCACTATATACACTATATATCCAGAACAGCTCACAAAACATTTTGTTTTCAGAGTTGTGATGAAGTCATGCTATCATCAGCGTCGCCAATATGTTTTTTTAAAGAATGGATAACTTAACAACAAATCCTATCACATATTGAAATATGACACAGGCCAATTTTTCATGAAGGAAAAAATGGGAAAAAAGCAAATGTTTTAAAAAAAATTGCAAGAAACAAAACTAAAATTGGGTTGCCTATAATCCAGTTAGGGGTATATACCTAGATTATGTAAAACATGACGCCGTGTTCCACAATGATTAAACCCAGATATTGAGTTATATGATGGCACATTTCTTTGGGAAAGCAATAGCGTACCATTAACTGATTACAGTTTATCCGCCAAGATATCACCTTGGTTAGTGATTACCAGTGGTAATGTGAAATCTCACGTGAAGTCGTATATCAATATCAGAGATTGCGGTATCACACCCGTAGATCAAAAATAAAAAAAATTACAAATCAACCAAAACTGATCACTATATCGGTAAATTAAACCTTCTTTTAAAAACCATTATAAGAATATTTTAGATATATAAACCTGAGTTAGACAAGGAGCAATTTTTATAAATTTGTAGTTTGGAATTTTCTAGTGAGAGTTGTTTACATGAAACACCAAGAAAACGGACGTATGGAGTTCGTTAATATTTTAGAGTAAGGGAGGATCAAGTGGTAGAACCACTGAAAATTGAAAAAGAGTTTCAGTTATTTAAAAAAATACTTCAGAATGAGCTTATGTGTATTTGAAGAAATCTTAGTTTGTAGGACCAGCTATAACAAAAAATATTTAATTAGAGCAACAACAAACACACAAACTCGTTCCTTTGCGGGAACCACTAAGATATTACCTTTGATCTTGGCTTTGAGTGATATCTCACTTAGAGATTGCAATTTCGGGATGAGCGTTTCATAAGCTCCCTCTCTCTCTCTCTCTCTGGCGTTTACATCCCATGGAGGGATTTTGCCGTCTGTGCAATCAGCTTCCAATCATCTCGTTCCATGACCAGTTGACCCCAGTTTCGACATCCTATATCACGAAGCTCTTGGATGATGTCATCACGCCAGCGTTGTCTAGGTCTTCCTCTTCGACAAACGCCAGCTGGTTGTTGTTGGGACGCTTTTTTATCATTCTCTCCAATGGAGCCCTTTCTACATCACCAAACCGTCTAATCCGATTGGATTTAATGAATCCGATTACATCGCAGCCTCCAAGAAGCTGTCTGATTTCATAAATCATTCGGATTCTATACTGATTTTCAGCAACTTTACATGGACCATAAATTGTTCGTATGACCTTCCTCTCGAAAGTTGATAAAATTCTACAATCGGAGGAAGTCAGTGTTTAGCTTTCACTTCCAAATGTAAGCCCAAGTCGAATTAATGCTTTGTAAAGTGTGAGTTTACACGACCACGAAAGATGTTTTGATCGCAAAAGTTTTGAGTATGCGTAGAAAACTCTGTATGCGGCAGAGACTCGGGCTTTCTGGCTGCATGTCATTTGACGATGTTATTACAGACCCGAGGTATTTGAAGTTTTCCACGCGTTCCACTTCATAGTCGCCAGTATCCAGATTTCCGGGAGGTATGTTCTTGGATGTTGTTAACATGATGTTTGAAGGTTATTAGTAGTTACTACTGCGGGTACAGGTCGATGACACAAATGTATAACTCAAATAGTTTAGGTATAGTTATTAGGATAATCCTATATATATTCACAATTATGTTATATACACAGTTTTTAAAATACAAATTGTAATTAACTTTTAACTTAATTATGCAAATTTAAATAAAGTATTTTAACAGTATTGAACTTTTAAATATAAGAGAGGAAAGTTAATGATCACATGTAGAGTGTTCGAATACGAGTGATTTTATTAATTCTTTTATCCGATCGGAAACCAAAATTTGTCAAAAAAATACCTTGAACTAAAATTGAATTTTTTTCGAGGTTTGGTTATTTATTTTCGAATCAATTAATTAATAAATTAATTGATCGTTACGGCGCTGTAACTTTTATATATTACAGTAGAGTTACAGGCAAAATAGGTGATCGTTAAGTTTGTAGAGATTAAATATTTAGGTTTAAATATATTAACCTCTACAGTACCCCGCTCGTAGATGAAAACCCCCGCTTAATTTGCTGTTCGTTCGAAGTGAACAGCCTTGTGTGTTCGAGAAGCTGGTGAACGATCAGCTGAACACAAGATACCATACGCTGGCTTCAATCTGTCGATCGATACAGATTGTTGTTTGCCTTTAATCTCGATGACGAACTGTTTACGGAGACGTCGTATGATTCTGAATGGGCCTTCATATGGGGTTTGTAAGCCTGTGCGTATCCTATCAACCCTAACGAAAACGTAGTCGCAGATTTCTAGCGACTTTGGAACAAATATGTCGTTTTGTTTAGTTTGTCGTGTAGCTGTTGGAATTAAATTGTGCATTGTATTTCGAAGTTGATCAATGACTGTATCATGAGTAGGCAGCTGTGAAAGAGGATTTTCAACGAAGAGCTCACCGGGCAGTTTCAGTGTTTGTCCGTAGACAAGTTCTGCGGGTGAGCACTTCAGATCTTCTTTCACTGTGGCTCGAATACCTAGAAGAATTATTGGTATTTCTGAGCTCCACTGAGTAGTGTTGCCTCTGGCCATAAGAGCAGCTTTAAGTTGTCGATGAAAACGTTCTACCATTCCATTCGCTTGTGGATGGTAGGCAGTTGTACGTATCCGATGTGAGCCCAAAAGTTTCGTTAATTCGGAGAATAGTTTTGACTCGAATTGTGTTCCCTGATCAGTTGTGATGTGCAGTGGAACACCGAATCGTGATACGTAATTGTTGACAAATGTCGTGGCTATGGTAGCAGCAGACATGTCAGACATAGTATAAGCTTCTGGCCATCGAGTGAATCGATCAACGCAAGTTAGAATATATGAACATCCATTAGAAGGAGGAAGTGGACCTACGATATCTATATGGATATGTTCGAAACGAGATTGTGGAATTTCGAACTGTCCCGTAGGACTTTTTGTATGCCGTTGGACCTTAGAGCGTTGGCAAGATAGACAAGATTTTGTCCAGTGATTAATATCTTTATTAATACTGGGCCAAAAATATCGAGCTGTAATCAATTTACGTGTACCGTTAACACCAGGATGTGACAAGTTGTGTAAAGTGTTGAAGATTGTTTTACGTAATGTTTCTGCGATGTATGGGCGATTGTTACCCGTTGATGTTTCGCAGACTATTTCGAATCCTGGAAGTTTAAAAAGCTCTAGTTTCATTGATGAACTAGCGTGACATACGGAACCAGAAAATAAATTCTGAAGTTCTAAGTCTGCTTTTTGTGCAGCGATGATAGCATCGTAGTTGAAGTGAGTCTCAACTGATGCAGTTTCGTTGTCGGATGCACGAGATAA
>OY856187.1:27410779-27605786 GCA_963693315.1 Diogma glabrata | reverse complement strand
ATATATCATAAAAAATCTCGCAATCAAAAAAAATATACATACAGTTTTTAAATTAAAAAATAATTTTATGCTAATATTAACGTAATTAATCTCTTCACAGTCGATGTTCATCTCATAACACAAGAAACACATAATTTATTCGAACTTAGACAGTCATCGTGACAGAATGCTCCACATTTTTGACATATAACCATAGAATTCAATGAACAAGTACAATTTGGTGGTGTATTTTCTCCAGCTACAGATGCTAAATTTTGTATTGTTGGATCTAAACTAATATCGTTGAATGTTACTCCTGCAATTAAAAATATGAAATTATCATAAATATATTTGTTTTTTAATTTCTGTATTATTGTAATTATACTTGTTTATTACCAATTTTCTATATTATGAAACACAATAGGGAAAGTAAAATAAAAATAAGGATCTCTAAAAAAACATTCAAATCTTCACCAATTTGCCGAATGTATAACTATACTTCATTAAATAATCGCTTGTACAATTTTTTCTGAAAAAATTATTAAGAAAAAGTAAAAACAAAATTTAAATGAAAGCAGAATTATTCAGACCATTACTAGGACTTTATAAGACTAAAATATTGCGATGTTTGGAGACCTCGTAGTGTGGATGTGGTGTGACATAGCCACGTATATATTATTTTTTAGGATGATTTAGATTCAGAGATGTCTAAAGCAATGACATTACATAGCCAACAATTATAAGAGAACACTTTTGTTTTTAGAGCCTGATGATGATTTAACATTTTAACAGTCAAAATCAGATTGATAATTACTTCGGTTTTGAAAAAACCAAAGTATTGAATTCTCGAGCCAAAAGTGAAATTCTTACCCCCACTTTTTGACATTTCTCGACGTTTTAGGACCTACAGATTCTAAAAAAGCAAAAAAAAATGTATGTCTGTCTGCCGACCGTCACAACCAAGGAAATCTCTCAAAACCGCTGGAAGGATTTCAAAAATTTTTTTTTCTAAAAATAGATATACTCAATGAGAAGAGCCGAAAGGACGATCTGTTCGATATCTGTACTGGAAGTGTGTCAAAAAAATCGTCAAGTGTGTCAGAACATGGAAATTTAATGATAATGAGAGTGTGAGTGTGATAATGAGTAGTAAGTAACCTTAAATTTAAAAGAAATCTTGATAGTCGGGATTGGTATGTGAGACCAAAAACTAGATCATTATAAGTTTGTCAAAAAGTTATTGTCAAGTGTGTCAAAAGAATGATTTTCATTTATTTTTTACCTAATATTTGTGAAGAAAAAATAAAATTAATTATTTGTATGACATGAAATGTGATGAACATGAAATTGGACATGCAAATTTTTGATTTTATTATAATTTTTGGAAGATTCTTGGAATTTTAATTTTAGATTTTGGATTTTGTTATAATTTTAGCGATAGTTTTAAAATTTTGGAAAAAGTTACTTCGATCTGAATTTGATTTTTTGGAAGATTTTAGAATTTTGAAAAAGTTTCGATTTTTGATTTTATTATAATTTTTGGCATTTAGAAAAAGTGTGTTTTTTTGATTTTGTTATAATTTTTGCAATATTTTGAGAATTTTGGATAACGTTTGAACTTTTGGAATATTTTTAAAATTTTGAAAATAGTTTTAATTTTTGATTTTGTTATAATTTTTGAAATATTTCTAGAATTTTGAAAAAAGTTTGTATTTTTTATAATATTTGCAATAATTTAAAATTTTTGAATAAATTTAAATTTTTGATTTTGTAATAATTTCTGGATTTACAATTTTGAAAAAAAGTTTAAATTTTATTATATTTTATTATTTTATTATATTTTATTATTTTATTATAATTTTTGGAATACTTTGGATTTCTGAAAGAAATCTGAATTTTTGATTTTGTAATATTTCTCGAAACGCTGCTAAATGGAGAGGTTTTTGAGTAGTTTGCTGAGTGTATCGTCTTTTCACTAAATTATGTTGCTATATGATCTGTTATAATTTTCCGGCAACAAATTGGTGTTTCGTGTTAGTTTTGTAATAAATTTCTAAACAGAGATAAAATACTTGTACTTTTACAAAGAGTTTTATGTTTGATATACATCGCTCCCAATAACTAAAAACAATGTCCTCATAAAAGTTTTATGCCGAAAAATATATCAAAATCCTTAACCAAAACCGAAGTCTTGATATCTCAGAGCTGTGAGATTTCCGCCCCTTCAAATTTTGTTATTACATTTTGAATTTTTGATTTGGAATATTTTTATATTTAAATTTTTTACGTCTTGCAACACTATACACAATACTCTACAAAACTTGTGAGTTTACAATCAACAGCGGTTGAACTTTTCGCAATAAGCTGTAATTTGCATTACGTTAACAGCTTTAATGAAAGAAAATCAAAGCATTTAAAAAAAATAAGTAACGTTAATGCATAGACTGACTTCACCACAGATCTGGAAACATAGCGTTCTGGAAATATAGTGAGCTGATAACCATCAAATACTTATAGCTAATAATCTTCAAATTAATGACTAGCTGTTATAGTAGATTTTTCTTGGGTATGATTTTTGTACGCATAGGAAAAGTAAAATAAAATTTTTGTTGGCGTGGAAAAACCGGCAATTGGGATGCAGAGCTGTTACAAATCATAGTTTAGCATATTTACCAACTGCAATCGAAATGAATTATTAGAAACTGATGAAGTTTCAAATAAACAGATGCTCGGGAGGCCCTCACTACTTATCCAGGATGGTACAAAAACTAATCAATTCTTTGTCACTCAAATCTCAATCTTTTTTCAAGTTTTCATGAAACCCCAAAAGCTGATTATTATCTTCTCTCACTATTGAAACGTTTTTCATAAGTTTCATCATAATCACTCATTATTGTAGGCTGTAGTGTGGATCAAGCCTAGTGATGTAAAAGGGTTTAATACAATTGTATAATACGCGGTATTATACGTAAAATACCGTATTGTCCAAAACGTTGTAAAATACAAGGTATTTTACTATACAAAATATTTTTTATTCTGATGGCACGCGGCGTAGCAAACAGCCCTTTTACTAAAATTGCGCGTAGATTATTAAAAAAATTTATAGCTGTGAAAATATGTCTACTATTACATCTATAAGATATAAACGATGCCGAGGAAATAAATTGTTTGAAGATTTTCGATTTCGAAGATTTTCCTTGCTAGTGTGCGTTTCTAAATAATTTTTAAATTTCTGTTGTACCAAGATAAGATTGTTCTAATATCAACAGAACAAATATCAACAATCGATTATAGCTGCTGAGAAGCAACCGTTACAGTGAATTTTTTAATGGAGCAAATCAAAATTTTGAAACATAGATTTGTCACTCAATTTAATAGCGTTGAGTAGCCCCAGATAATATGTAGAACGTTTCTTTTATACGTACAGATTTATATACCATGCACAAAAATCTCAAAATACCCATTATGAAACCGATAGCAGTTGTATTTATTGTATAACTTGATGGAATAGAGTTTGTGGCTCTTCAGAATGCAGCATCTTCTAATTTGCATTGTTCTGCATATTTCACTGTAACAGACACATCATTTTCGATATGCAGCCTAGATCATTCCAAAAGTAATTAACTCGTTTATGTCAAATATGATTAAGACCGTTAACAGTTTATTGGAAATGGTAAGGATCCAATCTAACTAAAAAAATTTAAATACAGTAGCCGGTAGCGAATGAAGGTGAAATAAATTGAAAATAAGCATCAGGATAGTTTTCCACATGAATTAGAGCCAGATGATTAAATAGGTCTTATTAGCATTCATTTAAGTAATATATTGATAAAAATAAGGATAAGATATCCAAATTCAGATATTTAGAAAAAAATAATTAGATGTAATTCAAAATGATGATGGAAGTCATTTTTTTTTGTTATTCCATTCACATGTTATCTCGGCTATTACACTTTTGTGCGGTATTTTATTTTGTATAAAACAATGTATAATACGCTGTATTATACAAAAAAAATAAAATACGGTATTTTAACATCTCTAATCAAGCCACTGAAAAAAATGCAGACATTTTTTTACCATAAGTGCCGGTTTTTCGGCAGTTGGAATGTGTACCGTACCGTACCTTAATGCTTATGTACCCAGTTTCATCCATTTCAGATTTAGATATTATTGATCTTTAAAACAACGGGTCCTCGGGAAACTTTGTTCAATATCGCTCAAAAATTAATCAAATTTATGCCATCCGTACATATTCGCATCTTTTGTCAAAGTGTCATCAAAATTACCTTCCAACTCCTTTTCCCATGTACTCGAAAAGGTAATCAAATCTTTTTTATAATGATTGAAACCTTTTACCAACGTTTCATGGAAATCTATTTGTAAATGTGGGAATAAAAACCTTCAAAAAATCAAAAACAAAACACTTTTAAACCGCAGGTGACAAACTGGAAGTTGGTACGGTACACAGAAATGTTGGAATAGAATAATAAATAGAAACTAGAATTAGAAATTAAAGATTCAAAAAAACAGGTGTTGGTCAGACCCACCGCCATATTGTCCAAAATTTGAAAGGAATCCAGATTATCTATTTTCAAGTGAACCGCGATCATATACTAAAGTTTCACCAAGATCGAATGCGTTTTTGTCACCAAACTACGCATCCACCCCACAGACATTCACTTTTTTTTGGTTATTTAGATTCCGGATTGTCCAAAACAAAAGATAAAATAAGATTTGGGGTTTGCAATTTTTTTTTTCGATAGATTGTGGAAAAGTAAAAAAACACTTCACATTTTCAATAGTGGTGAAGTGAAAAAATTCATTGAAGAAAAAACTATAAAAATAGCTTTAAATCAGCGCAAACCAGTCAAAATAACTTTACAAGTTTTTGTCAATAAAAATGTAACACTGTAAGAATGTTCTCCCTTTTCCTGTACTATTACTAATCGTATAAATTTTGTTGATCTCTATTAGTCTATTTAGACCAGTGAAAATAGCTTTTTGTGAGGAAAAGATTAGTAACAGCATGAAAACTATTGGATATGGAAGAAATAATTGCGCAAATGATAGGAAACATAAATTAAAGGTGATCCGAGGTTACGAGGGTGAGTTTTGATGGGTAGGAAATGGTTATTCACGATTTTCAGCGAAACTAGACTATCTATCGAAAAAAGTTTAAAGTAAAAGTTGTAGGCAATAAAAAGGTCTATAACTTTTTATCCAAACCATTTTTTCACAAAACCTAAAATTTGCCAGGAAAATAGAAAAAACCGAGAAAAAAAGTCTTTTCGTTTTTAAATTTTATCTCTCACAAAAAATGTGTTTTTTTCACACAATTTGGTGAAAACGTACCTTATTATGTCCCTAATACGCTGTAATTTTTTGGAATCAAAATATTTATTTTTACGTTTGAATTTGATTTTAAAACAAAAAAGTGACCTCATTTTCACAGAAAATTCTCTTGTGCTGGAAAGTTTTTTAAAAAAAAATCAGTAACCTTTATTTTTGTTGAAACGTCTACTTGTTCACTTTTTTTACACCATCTAAAAGTAGACGTTTCAACAAAAATAAAGATTACTGATTTTTTGAAAAAACTGTTTCCAACACAGGTGAATTTTCGTGTGAAAATGAGGTCACTTTTTTGATTTAAAATCAAAATCAAACCTAAAAATAAATTTTTTGATTCCAAAAAATTACAGTGTATTAGGGACATAATAAGGTATGTTTTTACCAAATTGTGTGAAAAAAACAAATTTTTTGTGGGAGATAAAAATTAAAAACGAAAAGACCTTTTGTTCTCGGTTTTTTCTATTTTCACGGCAAATTTTAGGTTATGTGAAAAAATGGCCCCTCGTAACTCGGATCACCTTTAATTTATGTTTCCCATCATTTGCGCAATATTTTCTTCCTTATCCAAAAGTTTTCATGCTGTTACTAATTTTTTCCATTTTTTGCCTGTTTTTAAGGTATCTGGTCTAATTGTCGTTGTGGTTGAAACATACTTTTTACGTGATATTTGGATTTACCACTGTTTTTTTTAACAAAATTAGAAAAGTATTTTAATATATTATAGGCAATGCTACCACAATAATCAGTAAAAGTAAAAGGATAACTACTCTTTAAACGATTGTTTACAGACAATTATTATCATTCACTTATGTAATGGAGGAGTTAAAACTGTTTGCCGTTGGTACATGGCGCAAATTTTTATGTTATTTGACAAAACACATACAAAATTTGAGTAATAGAAAAGAAAAGAGGGTTCAGAATTTATTAAATAAGTTATTTGCGTAAAGTAACGTAAATAACTTATTTAATAACTTATGAAAAGCGAAACCCCTTTTCTTTTATTAAAATTTTCAAATAAGTTATCTGTGTAAAGTAACACGAGTTTGACTTATGTTATGTAATGAATCATTACAATTGAATTTAAAAATTTTTTCAATTGAATAAAACAAATTTCAAAAACTACGAATACGTCTGCCAAAAAAACAAAGAATGAAATTAAAAAAATAGATTTATCTTTTGTTTGGCCTACCCTCGTCTAATAATGTCTAGTGCTAGGTAGACCTGAATAATGAGAATATTTTTTTTAAAAAAATGTTTGTTTTTTCCCATTTTCATATCATTTTTAATTTCATTCTATTTTTCTTTGGCTAGCCAATGTAACTGTCACTTATTTAGAAAACTGTATTTACCCAAACTAACATTCCGTTTTGGAATTGAATTAATATTTAAATTAGAAACTATTTGATGTGATTCCAGAAGTGTATTTGTATCAACATCAACTGATGCCGGTCGTCCTCTACCACTAATTGGTACTCCATTCACCCCATGTATTTGCTAAAATTGTAAATATAAATAAAATTGGTTTTAAAAATTCAAACTCTGAGCTGTTATTTAGCGTTACTTGATTTTGAGCTGGTGGTGCACTTGAAGCTCTAGGAGTTAGATTTTCATTAATGCCGGCGCGTTGTACTAAAACGTATTGTCCAACGTTATTCATTACCGCTGTATTTGCAGGCAAACTTTCAGTTTGTTGTGATTGCATAGTTATAATACTTAATTGCTGATTGTTATTAGAGGATAAATGCGACATCGTACCAGGAATGCCCGGATTAGAATTATATACATGTCTTACAAGCCCAGGTGAAGTTTGTCTTTGTATGAAACTATTTCTTTTCGTAAAGCCCATTCTAGGTCCATTTTGCTAAATAAATAAACATTTAAATAAACGAGATATTTAATTGTTAAATATACATCAATGGAATGTCCTACCATTTTATTAGATGAGGTTATTGCATTATATTGGGTTTGATCGTCTTTTTTAATTGTTGTACTACTATTAGTAGATGCTAGTAAAGATGGTGGTGGCCGTAATTGACATCGTAATTGGTGTCTATTTGGACTATTTTGAATGACCGCTTGGCATATTTGGTAGCTCCTTTCTAAATTTACTGCACCTGGAGGTGGTTTATTACTATTATTTGTACGATTACCACGACCACCACCTCTATTCGATGGAATTTTAGGACGCGTGTTAATATTTGCAACAGCCCTTAAAGGTTGGTTTGTTGTTAATGATATAAATGGAACAGAACTGGAACTTGCCACAATTGCCGCTCTCTAATTACATACAAAAAACATATGAACATTTGAATTTTTATCTACTTAAATATGAAATTATCTGGATTACCTGAAAGATTTTATTACAATTCTGCTGCATATATGGCGGATTAGATTGACCCGTTTTAAATGTAAAATTATTAAACATTTTTCGATTTTGTTCATTCTGATCTGAAATATATTTGGATTCAAAAATATGTTTTCCTGTTGACATTTCTTGCTTTATAATAGCATTCGATCCTGAAACTGTTGATGGTAAACATACAATTGTTGTAGGCGGTATAACTGTTGGAATATTTGTATGATTTAATTTAGTAAAATTTTGTTTCATATGAAGTATTTCTTCATTATTTGGTGGACATGTATTACTAATTACTGTACTTGATACTTCAGTTTCCGGAGTCAAAGTCACCTCAAGCTCTAATTTAACCTATAGAAATTAAACAAAAATATAAATAAAGTTTATATTTTAATTGAATAAATATAAATTAATTTTTGATATCAGACTCGCCTGTGAAGTTGTTGTATAAGACTTCCCTTCTATATCTGAAGAAGAATTGTTTTCTGGTAACACTGAGTTTGAAGAATTTGATGATTCCAGTTCAGAATTGGAGTGATTTATTTTCATACCATACGACCAATCATTAGGTATACGAAATGTACTTTCTTTTAACCGAACCTCTAACGTTTCCTGCATTGGTATAACTTCAGTACGTTCCGTTGGATTCACAACTGTCATTGCAACCGGTACACTTGGAACTGAATCTAACGCTAAATTAATAATTTTATACTTAAATTTTTGCGGGGAGATTTATTTTCATGAAGAATTGCGTAACGTAAAAGTGTAAAAGCTTTTAAATCATATTTTGTTTTTATTCAAAAAAAATAGTTTATGTTTTTATACAAATATCACAAGGAGATGTTATTAATTAATACATAAATTTCATGTTTTTAACAGTTTTGAAAATAATAAATTCTGAATTTTTGAGAAAACATTTCAAATAAACTAATATAAATAAGTATGTAGTTTAATTCATTCAAATTTCTATCAAAATCAGTATAAGTTAACGTTTTATAAATGTTTGAGCACAGTCAAGAAAAATAAATCGAAATAATTCATTTTACTAACTATTAAAGAAATTATAACAAAACGAATAACAATAAAAGTAATTATTTATTATCTTATACCTCTTGCAACAGCAGCGGCAAATATATCAGGCTTAAGATTGTCACCTCCACAAACTTTTGGACCAATTTCTTGTATATTTTCATCTTTAAAAAAAAATCACAAATAATTATTATTCGATATTAATTTATGTATAAAATTTAGTATTGCGATCAAGGGATTCAGTTAAAAACCAATGAACTTCATGTGTTCTAGGTCTTGTGTCTGTTTCGGATAGATAGTGCGTTCAGTGCTAAGATAATTATTTACATATGTATTTCATTCGGAATATTTTATATTTATATACAACAGGAGATGCAAACTATCAAGAATATGAGAAGAGCACGCTCTATAGTTTTGATATGAACAGTTGTGAAAGGGGCAAGATTTTAGAGTTTAAATAACAACAAATACAAATATACTCACTTAATATTTCTTCCGATTCCTTTATATAATTTTCGGCATCAGTCAATTTTTGTTCCACATCGTCACAAAGTGTTACACGATCTATACTTGGTTCAATTTCATCTACACCCGTATCAACACTATTCTCTCCACTGGCATCTATTAATCCGCTTGTACTATTACTATTACTATTGCTACCTTCATCACATGTTGCCACACTACTATCTACCATTGAAATTTCATCCTCACCTCGATTTCCTAATGATATATCAATTTCATTAGAATTACAATTTAACATACTATGTTTTCCTTTTCCAACACCTTGCTGTAAGATCAACGAATTTGGTTGAATTTGTAATACTCCGTCAAAAGTTTGTTGATGTGATTGAATATTATAAATATTTGTCATAAGATGATGTTCGTTTCTCGCCTCTTCTTCCTCATCCTTTTCTGACTTAATATTGTTTGGTTGTAAATTATCATTTACATTAAAATAATCCTTGCTATCTATATCTTCCAGAATTAAATTTTTATACGAATCATCATTAAAATCGATCGATTTACTTTCACGACTGACATTATCGTTATTTGATGGACAAAATGATGATTCCATTCCATCTGAATCACAACTGAAGGAACCAGATCTTGAGCTATCTAATGATATTGAATCATCACACATATTTATTTTATGACTTTCTTCTTGAATTGATTCATCCTTCATAAACGCGTCTTCGTCTTCTTCCAACTCCAAATTTTTATGATAATTTTGACATTCTGCATATTTCAACGATTTATGATTAACATCTTCTTGTTTTTCATCAAACGGTGAACTTCGTTTTTTTAGCTGCGACTCACTTGACGTATTCTGATCACTGAATGATGTCGACATATCTTCATGAGAATGTGATACAGAGTTTATTTCTACAATATCAGAACCTAAATTTGAAGGAATATGTTCGACATCTTCTGTTTGATCATCTTCTATTCGTATAATTTCAAATGACGGTGATGATATTATTAAGTCATCTTGTTCAGACTCAGGTAAAATTGCATTTGGTTTCTTTTCGGTGAATGTTGTTTCAACAGGAGTTCTTGATTTTGTACGAATTGGTAGTAAATCAGGAACGGGATTTGAAATCTAGATATTATAAAATAAAGTTAAAATTATATGAACAATTTACCGTTATTATGCAAACAATAGGTTACTTTGGTTTTATCAAATCATAAATTATTTAAATGAAAGCAATTTAATAAGAAAGGATTAAAAAGGTAACCATTTTTAAATTAGTGTCAAAGAGTTAATCAGTTGTAGTTTTTAAAACAAAAGTTTATTTAAAAACATTGAAAATCTCTGACATCTACATTTAGGATGAAATAAAGAGCGACTGAAATTCTATAGTTACTAATCATAGATGTCACATTTTAACAAAACAAATTTTCTAAAGTTATCAAAAACTGAAAAAATATATTTCAAACAAACCTTAGGTGAAGGTGTTGGTGAAGTAGATTGTTGTAAACTTCCAGTAACAGCCCGCGTCACTGCTCCTATAGTTCTTATTTTTTTTGGAGTGTTTGGTGGCGTAGTATTTGATTCAGAATTGGTATTTGCTGAATCCTCCATTTTATTATTATTCATCACAGATGTTGTATAACAATTATTTGTTGATGTAGTACTAGTTGCTATAGATGTTGTCGGTCTTAACTTAATGGTTGTTTTAAGTGCTGGTCTTTGGTTTAAGACCACATCACTTTTAGATTGTCCTTTGTCACCCCATATAGGTTCAAAATGTTTTAACTTCCATGGATCTAATTTACTTTTTTCTTTTTCTGCTTCTGTTTTTAATTTTGATTGATTTTCTGGAGTAAATTCACCTGAAATTACAAAAATAATTGAACAGTGCTAATAAAAGTATAAATTTTTTAATGACAAACGTCCAACTTACCTTCTCCCAGTCTTTCTCTCCACTCAAGACAAGCTCGAGCAAAAAATTCATTATTTAAACTAGAAGAATTTAAACGAATTCCATGTGTTTCTGAGTCTATAAGTGGTTGATCTACACTAGGTAATAATTGAACTAATTTTAATTGATACAACGGTGGTAATATAGAAAATGTATGCTTATTCAGTAATTCTCTTAAATTTGTTGCAACTAAAATTGAATCCGGTGTTTCTAAATCTATACATCCTTCTCTAGTTTGTTCTATTTGTGCGGCAGTAGACATTTTTTTATTAGTTCGCCTTCTTTTAATACTAAAACCAGGAATGGATGCAAGGACTTCTCGCATTGTAGATGCCTGATATACAATGTATTTGTTATCTGTAATTTTTTTCGTTAATATAAACAAAAACTTACCTGAGCAGTAGTTGTTCCCTCTTTATTATCCTCAGGAACACTTTTAACTATGATTCTAGGTAAATTTCGTCTTAAACTATGATGATGTGGTTTTATAACTTTTGGTGGAGGTGATATACGATTGGCTTTTAAAAAATTTGTTCCATTTATTGAATTATCTATTTGTTTATTTGCTGTTAATTATAAAATAGAAAAGAAATATAAGTATCTACAAAAAAAAACTTTTATAATAATTAATAACTATTACTTATTTTATCATTTTGTTGTAATATTTTCCTATTCGAATCAGAATCCGATTGAAATCCCTCAGATGCAGACCTATTATTAATACTGTCATAGTATTCATTATCGATATCAATATCGATTAAATCTTTTCCGTTTGTTATATCAAGAGGATCTAATTCATTTTGACAATCCGGAGTTACATCACATTCCATTTTTGTATAAAAGTTATAGGTGAAATGTTTTCTGAAATACAAAACAAAAACAAATATGAACATAAACAGATCGGGTTATTTAATTTACATTTTCATTCTTATAAAATTTTAAAACAAATCAATAAATTAAGGAAGAGGAATAATTCAATATTTTAAAGAAATAGTTTTATGCAAAAAGTTCAGTTTTTATTTTTCTATTTATCTATCGGTATTGTAACGTTTCTAAGCCGAGTTACAATTATTTAGTTCGATCACTAAATCAGGAAATCAAAACACAATGGATTTTCTAAACGTTATAATTTTATTCGTTCAAGATTTTATTATAAAAATATTTCTTCTACTACGGTTCCCCATAATTGTTCTTGTACTAACAATAATTCACCACTTATGATTCTATTACAATTGTTCACAATATCACTTTTAAGTTTTAACTGTTCACTTACAATAATCTTTTTCTTTCTACTTATAACACTGTTAATTTTTACTCGCCTATATCACTGCTAAATTTATACTCAATTCTATCGCTGACAATTTTATACTGATCTTATCCTCTAACAACACCTCTTAATTCTTATATATACTACATGAAATAGCCTCGATAGCTCTACAATATTCTAGAATACAAACCTGTTTTCCTTCCTTTATCAACATAAACATAATAATGGTGCTATTACACACAAATTAAATTCAGCTGCCATAATCAATTTTGCAGTTACCATAATCTGAAAAGTTGATGAAAAATATTTTGTATGAGAAAAAGAGGGATAGCATGCGCGAGATAGATATAAAAACTGCAAGAAAAGTTAGCTGATAGCAACTGACTTTTTGAAAAATTATTTGGTTTACCAATTACTGCTAGAAAATCGTCAGATGATTTCATCTGCAAATTCAACCGGTTCAAAACCGATTATCACATTAATTGATTTTCATATTAAAATCATAATAAAAATTATATTATATTAGGTATAAAATGATTGAAAACATATTTTCAAGACTTTAATGTAAAAATTTTACGTTTTCTTTACGTATTTTCGATTCACATTTTTTTTTCAAATCTTAGCGCATTTTCTTATTGTACAAGGTACAACAATTGCTCTATAATGTGGTGTCGCCATTTTGACATTTCATTTGCTTTTACAGTACATAATTTATTTACAATTTATATACCACTAATTTAGATATAATCGATTATATAATATAATATTAATACTAAATAACTAATGATTTTTTAAGAAATTGTTGTTTAAAAATTATTATTACTTCGTAAAGTTATTTGTACTTTCTTGCAGTTTTTGATCTTTTCGCCATCTACAGTCAAAAATAATAAATACTATCATCTGAAAAGTTGATGATAGCAACTGAATTTAATTTGTGTGTAATAGCACCATAACACGATCTTCAATATTGACACATAGGTGTGAGATCTACTCTTTTTAATTTGTTTATTTATACCTGTTCTCTAATAGATTGCGTTTTCTTTCTTATAAGATAAACAAAAACTTCCTATTACGTGTTTACTTTAATTACGTTTTTTTCTTTTATCGATTTATTTATTTTTATATTTATTTTGTGGAACTATTTTCTCTAAAGAGTATTTCGTAGTCGAAAGATGTTTTATTGTGTTGTGTTCTATCGTATTCCATAATCGTCACATTCTCCCCCACTTATTTCTGTTCGTCCCGAATAGAATCTAAATCTCCTCCTCTGTAGGGTGCTAATCTTTCTAGATGAACGACTTTTGGTTTCGCTCGTTGACCTTTCTTTATCCGATAAACGACATCGTTTAATTTTGTTATAATGGTATAAGGTCCTCCCCAAAATGTTTGTAGTTTTGGAGATAGTCCTTTTGGATTATCTCCAAAACTACAAACGTGGATTGTGTAGCCACACTAGTTATCCTTCCTCAAAGCCTTTGTTGTTTGCGCGAATGTCATACCGAGAATTCATTCGATCACTGGATATCTGTGCTTTCTGTCTGACAAACGTGTGTACCTCCTCAAGTTCTTTTTGAAGTTTATTTACATAATCTTGGACACATAATATGATAATGGTGACGATGGAATAATCCCAAATTTCAGATCACCAGATAGCCTTATACCATTTCCAAAAATAATTGTAGCTGGCGTCATTTTGGTTGTATCATGCACTGCTGATCTATAAGCTATCAAGAACAACGGTATGACGGTCCCAATCACGTTGATTCTTGTTTACAACTTTTGCTAGATATTTCTCCAGAATAGCATTAAATCTTTCCACCATGCCATCTGACTGGGAATGTGAAGCAGTTGTTCTAGTTTTATTGATTCCAAGCCTCTGACATTGTTCTAGTTTTATTGATTCCGAGCATCTGACACATTCGTGAAATATGGTAGATTCAAAATTTCTTCCTTGATCTGTGTGAATCTCTATCGGTGCTCCGTGTAACGTCATTCATTAATTATAAATACATACGAGACATCTGGTGGAATTTAGATATAAGTTAGTAGTTGAAAAAGAAACATGTCACTCGTCTTATACTTTATATATGTATCTTGAATTTATAAATATTAATAATTATAATAAACATTTAAATAATTAAAATATTGTTTTTATTAATATAAAAACATAACATGGTGTCAAGTGTAAAGTAAAGTGTCAAAAATATAAAGAGATGCAAAAAATAAATGTGGATAAAAATTGAAAGGCCACATGTCAAATTTAATTTTTCATATTTTAAAATAAAAACTACTATAATTGTCAAATAAAATGCTACAAATATAAAATGTGTGATGATGAAACGGATCCTCCAGAAGATATAAGTCAAACTAAAAAGTCGAAGCCTACTTCAAATATAACAAAAACAATGTCAACATAAAAACCTGCAGCTAATGCACCTTGTTTCATTAAACCAATTGATATTCATAATCCTAACTGGAAACAATGGAAAACATTATTTAACATTTTTCTAAGAGCTAATAAACTAGACTTAGAAGACGAACAAAGAAAAGTTGCTTTGTTACTACATCACATAGGTCCAGATGCATTGGATATATTTCAATCATTCAACAAAGACATAGATACTATAAAATTTGATGAACTCGTGAAGTTATTTGATAATCATTTTGTGCCAAAAGCAAATATAACGCTAGAAAGGTATAATTTCTTCTCTCGCCGTCAGAAAGAAAGTGAAAGTTTAGAAGATTTCGTCACGTCCTTAACTAATTTAAGTCTAACATGCGAGTTTGATATATTAAGAGAGTCAATTATAAAAGATTGCTTTATATGTGGTCTAAATTCGTCAAACCAATACATTCAGCAAAAATTAATCCAAGAAGATCAAAAAGATTTCTGTAAAAATATAGAAATTGCAAAAACTATGGCAATGTCAAAACGTCAGGCTGAACAACTACAAAAAGAAGAAAGAATTAATCAAGATTTTGTTGGAGCAGTAGCTGCATATAATGTCAACTCGTCAAAATCACAAGTTCAACACAGTCACAACCCAAGGTCAAGTTCAAGGTTCAACGTCCAAAGAAGGGATCAAAAGTCATACAATAGGTCAACATCAAGAGCTTCAAATCGGTCTGTGAGTCCTAGATATAAGTTTAATAAGTTTAATAATTATCAAAATAGTAATAATAAAAATTGTAATCGATGTGGTCAAATCCATAGGTCAAAATGTCCTGCTGAAGGAGCTCAATGTTCAAATTGTGGTCGCTTGAACCACTATGCTAAGCAATGTTTTCTTCCAAGAAAAGTTAAAATGTTAGAAGTTCATAAAAATAAAAGTCAAGATTCTGAATTTTATGTAGGATCTTTATATAACTGTCAAATCAATGCTTTGAGTTCTGATTGGGACGTAACTCTTGGTATAAGTGAAAATGTAAAATTAAAATGTATTATAGATACTGGAGCACATGTCAATGTAATTAGTTTAAAAACGTTTAAGTCATTAGGTGTTAGAATTCCAATAAAACAGACAGGAACTAGAATAAAAGATTATTCTCATAGACAAGTTCACGTAATTGGTCAAGTTGAACTTAATTGTAAATTAAAAGACAAGTCGTACTTGATAGAGTTTTTAATTTGCAAAGAGGATTTGGAATCAGTATTAGGTCGAGAATCTTCTGTCGAACTTAATGTGGTAAAAAGAGTTCATAACGTAACTTTTGATAAAAATGTTACTTTTAAATATGATAATAATGATGAAAGTTTGTTGTCTAATTTTAATGATGTCTTTGAAGGAATAGGTTGTATTAAAAAGAAATTTGTCATATAGATATAGATAAGTCAGTCAAGCCTACAATAGAGCCTTTGCGTAAAATTCCTTTTAAATTATATAAAGATTTGTCTGTCGAAATAAAACGTATGGAAAAATTAGATATTATAAAGAAAATAGAGGAACCAACAGAATGGGTCAATAGTTTAGTCATTGTCAAAAAGCCTAGTGGAAAATTAAGAATATGTTTAGATCCTAGGAACTTAAATAAAGCTATAATAAGGTCACATTATCCGTTTAAAACTCTAGATGAAGTCAGGTCTCACTTAAGCAATGCCAAGTTTTTTACAACATTGGATGCTAATTCAGGATTTTGGACTATTAGATTAGACGAAGAGTCCTCTAAATTATGTACATTTATAACCCCAATGGGAAGGTATAGATTTTTGAGATTACCATTTGGGATTAAATCAGCGCCTGAATATTTTTATAAAACTATGGAAAAATTATTTGCAAATATTCCTGGTCTATTAATTTATTTTGATGATTTTCTTATATTTGCAAAGTCAAAAGAAGAACATGATCAAATTTTAAAACAAGTCTTAAATCGAGCTAGACAAATTGGTCTAAAATTCAATTTAGAAAAATCTCAAATATGTAAAAATTCAGTCACTTATATAGGTCATGTTTTTAGTAGTCAAGGTTGTCATCCAGATAAAAATAAGATAGAAGCAATTAATAAGATGCCGTCACCAAAAAATACTAAAGATCTTAAACGTTTTCTAGGTATGTTAACATATCTTTCAAAATTCATTAAGTCATATTCAGAAGAAACTCATAATTTGAGGTCATTACTTAAAAAGAATGTCATATGGCATTGGGATGCAGTGCATGCAAAAGAGTTTGAACGTCTTAAGTCACTAATAACACAAGCGCCAGTCTTAACTCATTTCGATCCAAATAAAGAACTTATTCTAGCTTGTGATTCGTCGCAAAACTCAGTCGGTGCCTCGATCATGCATGGTTCAAACCCTATTGCATATGCCTCAGCCATGTTAACTCCAAGTCAGCATAACTATGCTAATATAGAGCGTGAACTATTGTCTATTGTATTTGGATGTATAAAATTTCATCAATTCACTTATGGTCATAAAATTAAAGTTCAAACGGATCACTTACCACTAGTACCGTTATTCGAAAAACCGTTGCATAAAATCCCTCCGCGTCTACAACGGCTTATGATGAAAATTCAAAAATACGATTTAGAAGTTGTCTATGTGCCTGGAAGTAAAATGTATATTCCAGATACTTTGTCAAGAGCATCAATAGCTGAAATGTTACCTCAGCTAGATGATGAAATTGATGTTCATGTAAATTTAATTGTCACAAATAATGTCAATATGTCACCTGAGAGAAAAGATACTTTCAAAACTGAAACTTCTAAAGATAGTACGCTACAATTATTGAGTCAATATTATTATCAGGGATGGCCGTCAAATATTAAGTCAACTCCTATAGAAGTTCGTCCATATTTCAAAATCAAAGATGAAATTTTTGTCAATGATGGTCTTATATTTAAAAATGATGTAATAATAGTGCCACAAACGTTAAGAAAGGAAATGTTACAAATAATTCATGAAGGTCATTTTGGCATCACAAGATGTATTCAATTTGCAAAAAATTCAGTTTATTGGCCAAATCTAAATAATGATGTAACAAATGTCGTCTCATCTTGTTCAATATGTCAAGAATTTAGTAATAATAATTGTAAGCAACCATTGTTACCTCATGAAATTAAATTGATTCCGTGGTACAAACTAGGTATTGATTTTTTATATTTTAAAAATAGAAAATACTTGGTATGTGTCGACTATTATAGCAAATTTATTGAAATGGTAGTAATAGATAATAGTAATTCAAGTACTGTTGTCATGCATTTAAAATCATTTTTTGCACGGCATGGCATCCCTGCAATTATAATAACAGACGGGGGCCCGCCTTTTAACTCAGAATATTTTAAAAATTTTGTCACTGGTTGGGATATTAAGCACACATTTACAAGTCCCTACCATAGTCAGTCTAATGGACAAATAGAAAGAAGCATACAAACGCTTAAGAAAATACTTATCAAAGCAAATGAGTCTAATTCAGATCCATACTTAGCACTACTTCAATATAGAAACACTGCAAATCAAAGTCTGTACTCGCCCGCTCAACTTTTAATGTCACGGCAACTTAGAACAAATTTGCCAACCACAGATAATTATTTAAAACCTAAAGTCGTAAACAAACGAGAATATCACTCATTTATAGATAAAAATAATAAACAAAAGTCATTTTATTACAATAGAAATAAGAAAGAACTGTCAAATTTAAATGTTAATGATCCGGTTCTATTTAAGAAAATTCAGACAGATAAAAAATGGAATAAAGGAATAATTGTTAAAATTGGTCCAGAACCAAGGTCTTTTTTGATTAAGGGTGAAAATTGTAAAGTATATAGACGTAATAGAGCTTATATAAAGAAATTTATTCAAAACGAGTATGATGTAAACGAAAAGGAACCGAATGAAAATAGTTTTGAAGAATCATTTGTTCAGAATTCTCACTATTATTGTAACACTGAAAATGTAAATTTAGGTAATTTTGAAAGTCATAAAAATTTAAATACTGATTCTGGAATTCAAAATGAAAATCAAGTAGAATCCAATAATGTAAATATAACAGAAAATAATGACGTTCCCCAGCATAGAACTAGGTCAGGGAGACAAATTAAAACTCCATATAAATTTAAGGATTATTGTTAATTGAACTATTTTTATTATTGTTAATTGAAATATTTTATTTGTATCTTGTGAAGGGGAGATGTAACGTCATTCATTAATTATAAATACATACGAGACATCTGGTGGAATTTAGATATAAGTTAGTAGTTGAAAAAGAAACATGTCAATCGTCTTATACTTTATATATGTATCTTGAATTTATAAATATTAATAATTATAATAAACATTTAAATAATTAAAATATTGTTTTTATTAATATAAAAACATAACACTCCGTAGCGACTTTTCCAATTGCTAACTCCTGCTTCAGTGATGGTGGTTGCTTCTTGGTTTGGTATTGCACACACCTCTGGCCACTTGCTAAAATAATCCATTATGACTAGCACATATTTGTTGTTGTTATCAGAAGTCGGAAATGGTCCAGCTACATCCATTGCAATTCTCTCGAATGGTGCTACTATATTATACTGCCTCATGTTACCACGACTTCTTCGTGCAGGTCCCTTTGCAGCCGCACATTGATCGCATGCTTGACACCATTCCACTACTGATTGACATGCTCCTGACCAATAAAATCTACGCTGTATTTTAGCAAGGGTTTTGTTAATGCCCAAGTGACCGCCACTGTTTGCTTCATGATATTCCTTTAATACTTGAGGTATTCTTATTTTGGGAACTACTATCATTGATTCTTTAACTGTACCGTCAGGACTTTCCCAAATTCTTTTCAAGCATCCATTTTCAATACAGAGACTGTCCCATTGTGCCCAATATGCCTTCAATGTTTGACTTTTATCCGCAATCTCACTCCATGTAGGTTTTTCTCCCTTTTCCTTGAACTTGATTATTGGTGCCAAGCTCGGACCTTACAGTTGCTCCTTCCTTACCACTTCATGTGTACAGTCATCACTAATGTTTTCCTTACTCTCCGCCCGATTACAGTGCTTGCATTCCACCTGGCATGGCCTTTTTGACAATTCATCAGCGTTTCCATGTGCACTTCCCCTCCGATGTTCAATGTCGAAATCATAAGCCTGTAAGCGTTCAATCCATCGTGCTACTTGTCCTTCCTGGTTCTTAAATTGTAGTAGCCACCTCAATATTCCATAGTCAGTTCTCAAATGGACTTTTGGCCGTACAAATTTTTGTGAAAACACACAACTTACACATTCCACTATAGCCAACAATTCTTTACGGGTTAAACAATAATTCCTTTCTGGCTTGGACAGTATTTTTGAGTAATAACCTATTACCTTTTCTTGCCCATCAATTTCTTGAGATAAAACTCCTCCTATACCATCATTGCTGGCATCAGTGTCTAATATGAATTTAAAATTTGGTATAGGGTAGGCCAGAACTGGTGCAGTGCACAATCTTTTTCGAAGCTCCAAAAACGCATCTTCTTACTTTTCGGTCCATTCAAATGCTTTATCCTTCCACGTGAGCTCATGCAGACTCTTAGCAATATTGGCAAATCGTGGAACAAAACGTCGATAGTAAGTGCACAATCCCAGAAAACTGCGAAACTCATGTAAAGTCTTGCGTCTGGGTCATTCTTTTACTGCTGTGATCTTATCATCTGTGTGTTTCTATTTGTTGTTACTTTGTGCCCTAAGTATTTTACTTCCTCTCTGAATAGTGTACATTTCTTTGGACTCAATTTTAGTCCTGCTGCTTGGATTCGCTCGAAAACTTGTTCTAAATTCTTCAAATGATCGTCGAAAATCTTACCCATTACAATGATGTCGTCCAAGTACACAAGGCACGTTCTCCAATGTCATCCTTTCAGCAAACGTTTCATTAAACGTTCAAATGTTGCGGGAGCACTACACAGCCCAAATGGCATTACATTAAACTGCCATAACCCACTACCCAAACTAAACGCTGCCTTTTCTCGATCCTCTTCCTGGACTTCTACCTGCCAATAACCGCTTTGCAGATCTAATGTTGAGAACAGTTTGGCACCTAATAATGTGTCCAGGGTATCCTCAATTCGAGGTAATGGGTAACTATCTTTCTTTGTTACTGCATTCAGTTTTCTGTAGTCAACGAAGAATCTCATATTTCCATCCTTCTTCCCGACTAAAAGCACAGGTGAACACCATGTACTATCTAATTGCTCGATAACACCAGCCATTTTCATATCTTTTACCATTCTATCAGCTTCTTCTCATTTTGCTAATGGTAATCTTCTTGGTGGTTTTATGTTTTACCATATTAGTTCTTCCGTTGTCTGCTGATGTACTGTGTGAATTGTTTTGCCATTAATTTCAACATCTTGAAGCCTTTTTTCAAAATTCACAACCATTGATTGTACTTTCTGATTTTCGTCTAGAACTTTCTGCTCCAGCACTTTTACTTCTTTTTGTACATTTTTGACTGTTTCATCTACAATTTCCTCTACTTCGACGCGTAAACTCGCTGCCAATTGTAGCAGTTTCTCGTCGATGTGTGTTTTAACCAGACTAATTTCTTCTCGACTTGAAGCCAATTGTTTAACGATACTTGCAGACTGTTGCTTTATTTCTTCTCGACTTGCAGCTAATTGCTGATCGATGCTTGCAGACTGTTGACATCTAACTTTTTCATTTCATTACTCATTAGTTCCATATTTGCCTTAATGCCCGATCTATAGTCAGTAATGTTAACTTAACGTGAACTTTAACTTAACCGTAGCTTAAAACACTACAAAACTTTGATTTATAGTCGGTTAGAAATTACGTATTCTTTGACGTTTGATTTGATATTAATTTTAGTTTTGTAATCAATTTTATGAATCAACCAATCCTTTAAAAGTAACAAACTGATTTTAAAATCAAAATTTAAAATAATAAAATTCGAAATAAACATTTGATACAAAATTCAAAAATAAAAAAATTTATTTTCATTTTAATTTCATGCTAAATATGCCAAATATGGCTTTAAAGTCGTTTTTTTTATATCCCTTGCATTTTTTAATATATAAAATTTAATTTTTATGGACACTTGCAATTAAATATTAGTTTTCTTCAGTTTTTATACTAAACATCAAAAAATCCTTAACAAAATCTTTAAGATAGAATGAAATGAACTTTACGTTAAGTTAACGTTAAGTTTACGTACCGACTATAAATGCTCTAATGCATTTTCATACATTTGTACTTTACGTTAAGTTAAAGTTACCGACTATAAATCGGGCATAACATCTGTTTTCATGTTGAAACTCATTTGCTCCATCATAGACATTAACTGTGCAAAGTCGTTGTTTGCTGGTACGCCTTGTCTCGTTGCTTCAACAGCACCATCTTTATCTTCACTACTTCCTGCTTTTGGATTTTCATCTGCTTCTTCTTGCCCAAAACGATATTTTTCTGGATCCAATCCCGCTGCTTCCATAGCTTTTATTAATCGTTCTTTCAACTTATGCTTGGTCCCCGTTGTTGAAATATTCCTTTTCTCCAATTCGCTCTGCAGATCTTGAACTTTTAATCCATTCAAATCCATCTTATTTCCAGATCTCACTTCTGACACCAGTTTTAGCGTTTCTTAGCCGAGTTACAATTATTTAGTTCGATCACTAAATCAGGAAATTACAACATAATGGATTTTCTAAACGTTATGATTTTATTCGTTCAAGATTTTTTTATAAAAATATTTCTTCTACTACTATTCCCCGCAATTGTTCTTGTACTAACAATAATTCACCACTTATGGTTCTATTACAATTGTGCACAATATCACTTTTAACTGTTCACTTACAATAATCTTTTTCTTTCTACTTATAACATTGTTAATTTTTACTGTACTTATAACACTGTTAATTTTTACTCGCCTATATCACTGCTAAATTTATACTCAATTCTATTGCTGACAATTTTATACTGATCTTATCCTCTAACAACACCTCTTATATATACTACACGAAATAGCCTCGATATCTCTACAATATTCTAGCACACAAACCTTTGTTTCTTCCTTTATCAACATAAACATAATAACACGATCTTAAATATTGACAAATGACACATAGGTGTGAGATCTACTCTTTTTAATTTGTTTATTTATACCTATTCTCTAATAGATTGCGTTTTCTTTCTTATGAGATAAACAAAAATGTTACGTGTTTACTTTGTGTTTACTTTGGTTACGTTGTTATCTTTTATTGGTTTATTTATTTTTATATTTATTTTGTAGAACTATTTTCTCTAAAGAGTATTTTCTCGAAAGACGTTCTAGGCGGTTCTACTGTGTTGTGTTCTATCGTATTCCATAATCGTCACAGTATTGTCTAAGATTGACCTTTACTTGGATTTATATGAATATAATATTTTATATTCAAAGTCAGCCAAACAGCGAAACAAGAGGATACAATTTTACTATAAACCTATCATTAAGTTTCTGAAAAATAAATAAATAAATTAAAATCTGGAAGAAGAAACATCACGCAAATATCACATGTAAGTTAGTTGTTAAATGAAACATCGACGATTGGATATAGTTAATTTCAAGTTTATATTATCATACATGATTAACTTTGTGCTACTTTAAAAATGAAATAGGTAACTGTGTCTTTCAGTCCCTTTTCACAATGAATTTATTTGGACCTTCTAGTGTACTTTTTTTTAAACAGAGTCTTATAGTTCTGGAATGCCTTAACTATGTAGTATGTGTTTTCTTGATAATTTATTTTCCCTAAATTTTAAAATCAACATTCAAAAAAAGCTTCAGGACTCAGGAGTCATCAGTACGAACATAAACAGTGTTTTGGTGGAACTAAATTTGACCAAATTTTTGTCACCCCAATCTGCAACGTTTCTATAGGTCCTCGTAAATGATCGCGTATGCTAACGACGTTGTCGGCAAAGTGATGTCCACGTGAGTTTAACTTTTTAGTCACAAAATTATGTCAGATCATAACGGCATTGAAGTAAAACAAGACAGACAAGTGCGAATAAAATTTGCTCGTCAAGGGTTCCATGGATGTAAAAGAACACAATATCAAAAATTATTGACAAAAAGTTGTGTAGTAATGTCCTTATATTTCCTGACCATAGACGTATAACAAAATAAATGTTAAATTGTAAATGTCAATAGTAAATTACAATCAAATCTACATTGATCAAAAATGGCAAAAAAAAAGTTAATTCAGGTTAAATCTTATCTATAGATGTTTTTGGTAGCTTAAGAAAGATTCAATTACACCAGCTTGTAAATGGATCAAATTTGATTATTTTTTCGATCAATCAAGTGTTGAAATTTAGGGGGGTGGAGAAGCTACATGCTAAAAATATTTTTTTTTCAATAACACAAAAACTTGCATTGCAAAATTCTAAAAAAAATTGTAATATTTCTTAAATTAAGTGCTCTTTCATATGACACCCCACTCAATTGGGTCAAAAATGGTTTTTTTACCCTCCCCACACCCATTCCATAAACACACAGAATTATAATTATTTGAGTCTTCGTTATGATTTTCATTCAAAATTTACCAATATTTCTGTCTCTGTGAATTTTTTCAAATTTTTCTGTCAATCATCGTCGAAACGTAGGGGGCGGAACGATCTGAATTTTGCACTTTCTTGTCCATAACTAAAAAACTGTGCACCCAAAAATTCTAAAAAAAATTGCTACGAATTCTAAATTAGGTGCTCTTTCAAATGACACCCCACTCGCTTGGCTCGAAAACATATTTTTTACCCCCTCTACCCCGGTCCCCTAAACACACAGAAATATAATTATTGGAGACTTCGCTATAGTTTTCATACAAAATTTACCAAATTTGCTAGCTCTGTGAATTTTCACAAATTTTTCTGTCAATCAGTGTCGAAAGATATGGGGGGGCGGTCTGAATTTTGTACTTTTTTGAATATAACTCAAAAACTAGACACCGCAAAATTCTAAAAAAAAATGCAACAAATTCTAAATTAGGTGCTCTTACAAATGAAACCCTACTCGTTTGGGTCAAAATAAAGTTTTTTTTTACCCTCTCTACCCCGGTCCCCTAAGCACACAGAAATATAATTATTTGAGACTTCGCTATAGTTTTCGTACAAATTTACCAAATTTCCTAACTCTGTGAATTTTTTCAAATGTTTCTGTCAATCAGTGTCGAAACGTATGGAGAGGTGGGTAACGGTCTGAATTTTGCCCTTTTTTGACAATAACTTAAAAACTGGGCACCCAAAAATTCTAAAAAAAATTGCAACGGATTTTAAATTAGGTGCTCTTTCAAATGACACACCACTCGCTTGGGTCAAAAGAAGTTTTTTTTTATCCCCTCTACCCTGGTCCCCTAAGCACACAGAAATATAATTATTTGAGACTTCGCTATAGTTTTCGTACAAATTTACCAAATTTCCTAACTATGTGAATTTTTTCAAATGTTTCTGTCAATTAGTGTCGAAACGTATTGAGGGGGGCGGTCTGAATTTTGCACTTTTTTGACAATAACTCAAAAACTGGGCACCGCAAAATTCTAAAAAAAATTGCAACGAATTCTAAATTAGGTACTCTTTCAAAGGACATCCCACTTGCTTGGTGGGTTTTTTTTACCCTCTTTACCCCGGTCCCCTAAACACACAGAAATATAATTATTTGAGACTTCGCTATAGTTTTCGTACAAAATTTACCAAATTTCCTAACTCTATGAATTTTTACAAATTTTTCTGTCAATCAGTGTCGAAAAGTAGGGGGGGGGGGACGGTCTGAGAGTCGCCCTTTTTTGACAATAACTCAAAAACTGTGCATCGCAAAATTCTAAAAAAATTGCTTTGTGTTCTAAATTAGTTGCTCTATCAAATTACACCACTTGACCACATTTTTTTTGGAATAAAATGTGTTGTGTTAAAGGGTTTACAATATGTGTCACAACACAAAAATACCTTTTAAGACCTAGGTCCCACTACAACTGGCGTTCTAAGGTCATGATGAACGCTCTTTTTAAACCTCTGCGGGTTGAAGTCACCTGAGCCTAAGGATTCCGGCAAACTATTCCATTTGTATGCAGTTCGGACAAAGAAGTCTTTCTGCGATCTGCCAGTATGACAGCGTGGGATCTCGACCGTTTGACTGGTTGCGGTAGCCGATTGTCGAGTGGAACGGGGGTAAGAAGAAGTTTGAGGCATGATGCCGCTGATTTCATCTGAGCACTGTTGATGACGATATTTGTAAAAAACAACGAGGTCAGCAACAGTGCAACGATGTTGTAGGGAATCAAGTTTTGATGTCAAAGTTCGATCACCCACAATTCGTTAGCCCGCTTTTGAACAGAGTCCAAGAGGGCCAAGATGGAAACAGAAGCAGCACCCCAAACTTGACAACAGTACTCCATACAGGGACGAATATAGGACTTATAAACATGGAGCAATTGGTATGGAGTGAAAAAATGTTTGCATCTATTTAGGAGGCCGTGTTTTTTAGACGCGCTTTTTGCCATCGCCATTACATGATCGTTCCAGCGTAGGTCATTTGAAACTGTGACACCCAATAAACGAATGCTTTTACATTCACCTATTGGTTCATCACAAATACTGAATAAAATATCTTTGGGGAACTCGGTCTTTGATCTAGAAACAATCAACAGCTATGTTGTGGTAGAGTTGAAATTGACCAGGTTTTGGTCACCCCAATCGGCGACATTTTTTAGGTCTTTAGTCACGTTTATGGCAGCGTCTCTTCGGGCGGGATTAATTCGTTCGTGCATCTTACCTTTTAGAGGAAGGGGCTCGAACGACTTGTGCAGAGTACTATCATCTGCAAAACTATTTATTGGGTTGCTGGTGATTTTCAACAATTCGTTGATATAAATCAAAAATAGGGTTGGAGACAATACTGAGCCTTGAGGTACACCAGCGTTAATTAGTTAAGACTCAGAAGAAAATCCGTCCAAGGAGACCGAAATGTATCGGTTGGATAGAAAATTTTGAATCAGCTTCACAATTTTGGGATGAAAACCATACACAACGAGCTTGTGGAATGTGGATCAAGTTGCCATGCCAGACTCGATCGAATGCCATGGAGATGTCTAAAGCGATAACGTATATTTTACCACCTTTATCAAGTATGCTGTTCCAACAATGCGCTACATAGTTTAATAGATCGGTAGTTGATCTTTTGTTTCGAAAACCGTATTGGCTGTCGGCTATTAAATGATTTACTTCCAGAAATTTTGAAATGTGTGTATTAATATAATGCTCGTAGACTTTGGATAGGACCGATAGTAAAGTTATTGGCCTATAATTTGAGATATCGGATTTTGGTCCCTTTTTGGGGACGAACTGGACATTGGCCAACTTCCAGCATGAGGGAAATATACCAGATTTGTAGGATTGGTAGAATATTTTAGTCAAAGTTGGTGCTAGTTCTTTAGAAAAGGTTTTTAAAATGATGAAATATTGTCCATTGAGAGGCTTTGTTGATGTTTAAACCCTTTAAAAGTTTGGCGACTATTTTGGGTTTGAAGTGGAGTGGATTCATATTAACTCCTGAAGAATGGATTTGGGGTATTTCTTTAGGAGTTTCCAAAACAGTGGAGTTCAGAGCAAAGCGTTCAGGGAACAAGTTAGCTTTGCTTGCGGGATCATTGACGATTAAATCACCATCAATAATAGGGGGAATAGATGATTTTGTACCAGAATTAAAAGAATTAATGGCACTGTAGAAACTCTTGTCAGAAATAGACATAGACGTAAGTTTTGAAGCTTTCGCTCTGTCAATTTCAGACTTTTCGTTTGAGATAATCTGGTTAGATATTTTGTTGGCCTTTAGATATTGGGATCGATTAGCGGGAGTTTACCGGAAGTTAAAAACCGGAAGTTGGTATGCAGAACTGTTGTGATCCGTACTAAATGCTTTTGTACCAAGTTTCACCCAATTCGATTATCAGGTACAGATGTTATTAAGCTTATCACAAAACAGGTACTCGGGGACCCCCCACCAGTTTGCTCAATATCGCTCAAAAACTAATCAGTTTTATGCCATACACATTTGCCTCTTTTTCCAAAGTGTCATCAAAATTCATTCACGAACGAATGTTGTTTGCTCCCAACAAACATAAAAAACATGACGGAAAAAACCACCTGTTGTATGGTGGAACCCCAACCCTTTATCCAATGTACTCCAAAAGCTGATAAAATCTTTCTCATATTTCTTGAATGCTTTTACCAACGTTTCATGAAAATCGATCGGTAATTGTACGCTACAGTGGGGATAAACATTAAACACCTGAAAAAAAAACTTTTTAACCGGAAGTGTCAAACCGGAAGTTGATATGCAGGAATATTGGAAACAGTACTAAAATATTTTATACCAAGTTTCCATAAAATCATAAGCCGGGATTAGAAGTTATTGAAGATTTAAACTTAGAAAGAGGTATTCGGGACATCCCCGCCATTTTGTCCAAATTTGAAATGAATCCAGATATTTCATTGTCAAGTGAACCTGGATCATTTTCCAAAGTTTCATCAAGATCCTATGCAGGAATGTCAACCACCCACCCACACACAGACGTACACCAAAATTTATTGGCTATTTAGATAGAGAATGGTCCAAAACAAAAGAAAAAACAAAATTTGCGGTATGTAAGATTTTTTTTTCTCGATAGATTGCATTATTTCACACAATTGAAAATTGTGGTGAAGTAAAAATATGGTTTATGTGCACCGAAGGATGGATATGGTTGCATTAACCTGGCACCTCCGGTTGATAATAGTTTTCTAACAGATATTCGCCAAGCCGAAACGAGTTTCGTCCAAACTCGTGGGAACAACCTGAAAAAAATTTAACTCATTTTTTAAGATTTTTAAAAATTTTGCATTTATTTCCTATATCCTTTCTTGAAATATTGCCATAGTTGACATTTTAAATTGTGTTAGGATTTATTGTTTGTGTTTGGTTACCCATTTCTTAAAAAATATTTTTTGATTATATAAGATACGACAAAAAACTTTTTTCTACGATAGCATATAAAAAGTCTATTTTCATGCAGGTTTAATCCGCTGTGAAAATAGGTTTTTCCACTAGTGTAAAATCATTTCCGCTAAATAAAAAATTGTAGTATCAAATTTTCATATAATCAAAGCAACCATGAAAAAACCGAATGTTGCAACATAATTGGAAACATAAACATAATTGTTGCAACATAATTGGAACAAAATACAAGTATGTAATCCTTACATTACAATACAACAACTAAACAAAACCAAACCATTTATCATTGTCATCATAATTCTTGGAAAAAGGGATAACAAAAACCTTTAATAAAATAGATGCAAAATACTAACGAAGTCAATGATTCTCAGAAATACTCGAGTTTTCTCTTTAAATAAGTTTTGAAATGACCTCAAATAATCCATATATTTATTAAAATTGTACTTAATTCTATTTGCAAAACAAAAGATAGCTGAAACTGGAATGCGATTGTACTAACAGTTTAATTTGGAATGCGTTAGTGTAAACAGAGAGAATTAGATGTAAACGAAACGCTATACCGTGAAATTTAAATCGTGTAAATAAACGTAAAGTAAATTTTAAGTGTAAATGAAGTTTAAAGTGTAATTGAATAGTCGGATTTGGTGTACTATTTTTGGACGCTGTATATACAGAAAAATTCTACGATCTAAATTTGGACTTTCTGTCCAAAGTTGAAAGCTGTTGAAGGAATATTATAGTTCAGGAATATTGTTTTCTTGTTGTTGTGAAACAATGAACATGTTGAATACTTAAAAAAAACTGGCGTTACTAAACAGTTATCAAATCCATAAGGAAATTTGCGAATTGAGAGTAAGACTAATTCGAAAAAAGATAGAAAATCATGACAATATATATTTGATTTTGAATTCGCTCTTAGAAAAAAACGAAGATTATTTATTTGAATTCATGACTATAGAGAATAGTTTTTATTCCAATTCAAGGCTTTTTGAATGAATTATGTAAACAGCAGAAGTTTTGTTGTTGATGTCGTAGCGCGCCAATTATTCGTCATCTTGTCTAGGCTAAGAAAATCAACCTCTGTACATTGACTGAAACAAATGAAAAAACAACAACAATTGCATACAATTTTTCAGTTGTTTCAGGGTATTTGAAAAGATACCTCATGTCGTGTGTGCCGATATTAGCAATATGGGAGACATCGATGAAATTTTTTCTGAAAAGCGACCTGTGTCGCTCTGTAAGATTAACTGTATAGTAGTAACTTTCATTTCACAGGACATTAAAATGGTATCAATGCTGCTATGTTCGAGTTATAGGATTTGATTATGCAATTTGTGCTTATGCAATATGTCCTTGAAGTGAAGGCGTATGCCATACATTACTGATGTCTAAAGTTAGTCTGGTGGTGTTGCCTCCATTTAAACCATATGTATTCATTTCCTAGCATTTTATTTGAGTTGGTATTTCTTGTATACCAGCAGATCCTAGGGTGAGAATCGTGTAGTTCGTCTGTTTTTTGTGGTGCGTTGGCTGGGGAATTACATCTATTTGTCGGGTAGCTGCTCAGCTTGATAGGATAAATGTTCGTGTAGCTTTTTCAGGATATTACGGAACATTCTTTCTTTGGCGCAGTATTCGATTATATACGAGCTTTTTCCAAAGCCAAATTTGTTTGAAAGCATTTCCAATTAACTTTCGATAAATTTGTGAAAGTGCTTTACCATGCATTTGGTTACTCATTTTTTGATTGATTTATTAATGGTTTATGATCTGATGATAACAGAAAGTTTGTCTACCATATTTTCCGCGTTAAAAGTGATGCATTGTCTAGTGACGAATCAGAAGATGCTGCCTATCTATGGTGATATGTGCTGCTTATGGTCACACATCACCATATATCATGAATAAACCGTAGTTTAATTGTTCGTTTTGTTCAGAAAGATTGGTTCTTCGGTGATAAGTTAGGTCAGAATGTTATATCGAGTGATAAGTGTATAGGTCGCCCAAATGTAGTAGTATTTATATCGTGTAGAACAAGAGGTTGTCGATGATATATTGTAGATTTTTGTTCCAAAGTATCGTATTGTGCGATGGTGCTAAACTCGTTTATTATATGGTATCTGACGTTATGTTTAATGATAAATACAAGATCTTCAGCTATGTTTTCATCACGGTCTTTGCGGTTGACAATAAGTTACTGCGTTGACATTTATATTAGAGTTTAGCTTTGGAGTTTGGCTACCACTTGAAATATGTGATTTCGATAACTTTTTCTATACTACCGTAACAGGTGAACTGTAGTATCCAAAAAAATTGATTCTGGCTGTGTTTGGGCATACTGTTATTAGTTATTGTGCATATTGTTATGCATTATTGTAGAGCTGTTATTGCCTATATTAAAGCAACATTTAGCTTATAGACCAATTTTTGCGAGTTTAGAACTCAGTTCATTTCCTTAGGAGTCACAAATCGATGTATTAAAAAATTGTTACCAAGACGAACACTATCCCGGCACTATAGTCATGTGGACAAAAGGTACGCGAGATTATAATCCATTATTTTCAATATTGTCATAAGAAGATAGAACATTGTTTATTTTTATGAGTCTTGAATTGAAACAATCTTTGTGTGGAACTGTAGCAAAAGAGGACAAGAAATTGCAACACCAAATAATACTTTATTGCAAATTGTGATGCCAAAGTTGAAATTAGGTCTAAGGACATTTTTATCTAAAATGTCGAATGTTATATGAGAAACCAACTTTATTATTAGTGTTTCCTGTGTTTATTTTTCTAGTCATTTCCTAATGTCAAGACTTTCTCTTTTTTTGAAGGAGAGGTGAAAATACTTTGTACTCTTCTCGCAACGAATATTTTTTATTTCTCCAGGCGAAACATAGCTTAGAATTGACGTCTCATCTTCGAGGCTGGTGAGAGCAACAGCCACCCTTACTACATGGGTCGCATGAAAGCATTGACTTTGGTTAGGAGTGTAGTGTTACAAACGATATTATTCCGCAGACCAATATTCTAATACACCCTTTCACCACGTCAATCAAGTAGTAATTAACAGTTTCAGTGATGCTACCTAGAAGACAAAGGCTATAAATTTCTGTCACTAGCTTCATATGACCTTGACTTTTTGTAAATGGGTTGGCAACTCCAAAAGAAAATTGCAACGAAACATATTTATAACCAATTAAAATATCGAACTTTCCAAATACAATGCTACCTTTGAAAATGTTAGACACAATCGTTTCTTTGTTTACAAAATATAAATATTTTACGATCTTCATATGCATTATATCCCTACAAAATAGCTCAACTGTTACACCATGTAAAAAATATATTTACCAAAATTCATCAAAAAAAAATTCATGGGTTGAGAATAAATTTGCATAACTAAAAACTTTCGCGTTCTGTAACATAAGGGGAGTAACGTAAATTAATTGTTCATTTGTTTAGATAAAAATAATAATATATCAAAATGTTATATAAAATCAACTTACAATTAATATTAGTTAAAAAAGTAAGCATCACAATTTTATTAATACACAATCCATTTAAACAAATTTCTTTGTTTTTATTTTGAACCAACACAACAACTCTTTAACATTATTCCAGCTCCTCTTTCTTTAAATTTATTAATCTGAGATCCCTTAAATTTTTTGAAACGAATTAAAATTAAATAAAAGTGAAAATATAATTTGCAGAGATTTTAATTTTTATATGAAACAATAATTTATTCACTTCTTATTAAATATAATCACAGAAAAAACTGAAATAATTACAATATTAGTTTGTCTAGAATTCTAAATTATGACAATTCCATATAAATTTTCTAGACGCCGTCACAAAAATCATTTAACAGAATCGTTTTTTTTATATATATATAACAAAATATTGAAAAACATTAATTTATTAATATGATAAACATAACGCCTTTTTTTTATTTAAATATAGTTCTTTGATTATTATTCAATAATTGCTATATTTTTTACACAATAATAATCATAAACAATAAAACGCATAGACGAAAAACTTCAACACGACATTTTACAATTAAAAAAGCCAGAAATATATTAGTTCCATAGATCTTTTACAAAGATGGGGTTAGTGGTTGTGTTGCAAAATAAACAGATTCTAGTATTTTTATTTATTGCAGTATTTCTGCTACAATAATATTAAAGAAATATATAATATATAAGGCGCTTTCCAATCGAGTGAATTACTGAATGATTCACTTAAACTGTATTCCTTAAACTGTATTCAACTTAAATTGTATTCCGGAATTTGTATGTTCCAATGGTAATATTAAGTTTACACTAAACGTAAACTGAGCTACTACAGAACTGAATTGAATAAAGTGAAGGAAAAAATAGGGTTCATCAGTTCATATTTTCTATTCAGGATGTACGTTGGAAAACCTGTCGCGTCTCACTAAATCATTTAGCTGGGCCGTCCGCTTTGTCTCTTTGTCTACAACCTTAAACCCCGCCAGCATGTCTCTAAATTTACGCACGACCTCCTTGGAACTTCCTTTTCTAACCACATATCCCCCCGTCTCCTACCCAGCAAGCACATAGTAGCAGAATTCAGTAACACGATAGTAGAAAACAGTAACATATCGGTAAAACCGGGCATTCACATACAACAGAATCCGAATTTCATACAAATTTGACAGATAAAAATTCGGTTTCTGTAAAATTTGTATGGAATTCTGTTTATGTTGTATGTGGTTTCAAGCCTTAACTTGCAATTTTAATGGCATAATAGTTACATAATAGTAGCATAATGGTAATATTCTCATATCGGTAGCAGAAGTAGTCGCACAATGGTAGCATAGTGTTGTGCGGTCGTGCCAAAAATTTGGATTAGCATAACCGGTAGCAGAAGAGTAGCATAATGGTAAAAAATATCGGCAGCACAAGACAGTAGAACAACAGTTGCTTTTCGTAGGCTAACAACGGTCGCACAGCAGAGTACCACTTCAATTGCATATCGGTAGAACAACAACGGTCGCACAACAGAGTGGCACATGAGTTGCATATCAGCAGAATAACAACGATCGCACAACAGATTAGCAATTTTTATTTTTAAATCTACCAATTTATGTTATTTGTATATTTTATAATATAACTGTAATTCTTTCTGGGTGAGAATTGGGCCTTGGCTTGTTTGCGATCATCCTATAAATAAATAAAAAAATAAATATATTTTTCTCAATGAAAAAGTTGAAGATTTCTTAACTTTTTCCTCATGACTAGTAGAGAATGAACCTAGCTACATTTTGAAGCATTGTGCCACTACATATTAAAAAATATTAATAGTGGCGTTCCATTGAAGATCAAACTTACTCAACTTTGCTTTGATCTACTCATTGAATAAATATATAAGAAAGTATCGCTACGTGTACGTACACAAATGATCGGTCAAGTATTATTTTTTAATGTATTCGTTAGGTTGCCATAGTTTTGGTTGCCACTTACTGTCAGATCATTTGTTTACGTCGTATTTCAAAACAAACTAAAGAGTTTTTTCTGTATTTTGTTCTTAAAGTATTGAATTGTAATTCAATTTTATACAAATTAGTATTTAAACTGTTTTTTCACAACAACTAATTGTGTTTATATAGTTATTTATTCATAAAAATGGCGTACTGCATCAAAACATGTAAAAAAATAGTTAAAATTGCAAAGGATTTTACTGCCAAAATTACATATATCATGTAAGGATATTTTAATAAAAAATGTTAAAAAAACAATTTAGCATATATTTTAAATAAGTTTGTGTCACAAAATTAATTATTTTCTAGTTTAATTTTACATTTAATTTCTCAAATGTAAGGTTGCCACAACGTATAAACAATTTTGTTAGACACGCCCATTCACAGGGATTGTATAAAGTCATTGTTTGTTATGAAAAGTTTGTGTAAAAAATATGAATTTGAATATGATTTAAATTTTATACGGATTTGATCTAGGATTTTTAATAGTGAAATATATTGCTCAAACATATACATATAACCATAAGGATTTTCAATTTAACTACGATGTTTATACATTTTATGGTTAGTTTATTAGTCGAAGTATGGTTAAACATAAATTAAGTAAAGTTTATTTGGTCAATATTTAGGAACAATCATCTTTTAAAGTGGGTTTAAAGGTATTTTGGAGTATGTTCAACCTATGCCAATTTCGTTATACTAAACGAATGAACTTATGTTAAAATTTTTGTATTGACCAAAAGTTCATTAAAACACAATTTTGCTTTTATGTATTTAATGTTTAAAAATATCGAGAAAAAAATTATTAAAATAAAATCAACAAAATATATAACTTAGTCTTATTCATTATCTTTTATTTAAGCAGAAACCAGATGAGAATACATTTTAAAACAAATTTTTCCTAAAATAACGATTAAGTTAAACAAGAAATAAATAAAATTTTGAATAAAACCTACTTATCTCAAAGAACAGTTCATGCTGCCACCCAGTTATGTTTGTGTAACTATATACAAATTAAACACAGTACCACCGCTACGATTAAATACAACAAAAAGGCTATTTACTCTTCCTTAGATATTTATTCAATGGATCTACTCTACCTCGAACAAGTGGTGTAGTTGAAAAGCAGTTTATTTTTCAATTTTATTTATATCGGTTATAAAATTATTTTGGTATTTTTAATAATAAAATGGACCAGTCAGATCTAGATATCAGCCCAAATTAAAAAATTTTGATAATAATAAAATTGTATAACTATTTTTGAAAATTTTTCAAATTTTTGGCGTTCCATTGGTGATCTACTCAAAAGCTGCTTTGAGCAGCTATTTTGTTCCAAACTGTGGGTCTTCACGTAACATCTACAATTTGTCACGTGAAGATGATGTGAAAGGAACGCATTAAAAAGTTGCTCAAATCTCATGGTTAAAAAACATCATGCATTGTGCCAAATTTGAGCAATTTTTTATTATTATTCTATAACAGAGCATATGCACAACGAAAATACTTTTATACTCATGAGATCCACGATTGTATGAAAATTTATTTTGAGAAAAAAAAATGTATTTTTGAAATACTTTTTCCTCAATGAACAACTTAAAAATTTCTTAACTTTTCCCTCATGATTAGTAGATGATTAGTAGCTAGAATAGCTACCTACATTTTAAAGCATTGTATTTCTATTAAAAAATAATAATAAAATATGGAGGGGCTGAAATCTCACAGCTCTGAGATATCAAGACTTCGGTCTGGGTTAAGGATTTTGATATAGTTTTCGGCAAAAAACTTTTATGAGGACATTGTTTTTAGGTTTGGGCAGCGATGTATATCAAACATAACTCTTTGTTAAAGTACATATAATTTTTTAACTCTGTTTAGAAATTTATTACAAAACTAACACCAAACATCAATACGTTATCGGAAAATTATAACAGATCATATATTAGCATAATTTAGTGAAAAGATTATACAATCAGCAAACTACGCAATACCTCTCCATTTAGCGTTTCGAGAAAATATTTCAAAATCACAAATTCATATTTCTTTCAAAATTCCAAAAATATTGTAAAAATTAAATAAAATCAATATTAAACTTTTTTCAAATAAAATTCTAAAAATATTTCAAAAATTATTACAAAATCAAAGATTAAAACTTTTTTCAAAAACTCTAAAAACATTGCATAAATTATAACAAAATCAAAATTTTTAACATTTTCCAAAATTATAAAAATTATAATAAAATCAAAAATTTAAAATTTTTCAAAATTCTAAAAATATTCCAAAAATTTTTAGAAAATCAAAAATTGAAACTTTTCCAAAATTCCAAAAATATTTCAAAAACTATAACAAATTCAAAAATTTCCATGTTCAATTATATTTACGTAAACAAACAGCTAAAATTTTTTTTCCAAAAACTTATCTAAAAAAATAAATGAAATAATTTTCTTAACACACTTGACAACCTTTTTTGGACAAACTTATAATGCCACATAATTCTCAACATAATAATAATAATAAAATTCATATCAAACAAATGAATTTTATTTTTTTCCAAAAAATTCGGTAAAAAAATAAATAAAAATCTTCCTTTTGACACACTTGACAACATTTTTCTGACAAACTTATAATGCAATAAACTAGATTTTGGTCTCACATACCAATCCCGACCATCAAAATTTCTCCAAATTCAATGTTCCTACTCGTAATCACTTAAAATGAACGTTTTTTAAGCAAAATATATGCAAATTTCCTTGTTTTGACACACTTGACGATTTTTTTGACACACTTCCGGTACAGTTATCGAACACATCGTCCTTTCGGCTCTTCCCATTGAATAAAACTATTTTTAGAAAAAAAAATTTTTGAAATCCGTCCAGCGGTTTTCTAGATTTCGTAGGTTGTGACGGACGGACGGCCGACAGACCGACATACATTTTTTTTTTTGCTTTTTTAGAATCTGTAGGTCCTATAACGTCGAGAAATGCCAAAAAGTGGGGGTAAGAATTTCAATTTGAGCTCATGAATGTAATACTTAGGTCTTTCAGACCGAAGTAAAAGTTGCTCAAATCTCATGAGGAAAAACCTCATACATTGTGCATGCACCGTAATATTTGCACAATGCTTTAAACTAGCTAGCTTCATTCTCTAATATAAGGAAAAAGTTAAGAAATTTTTAACTTTTTCATTGAGGAAAAACAAAGAATTAAGAGAATAGAGGAAGTGAAATTGATTTTAAAAGTTGAAGCAATTTTTGCACACCAATAAATTGTTACTAACACACTTCCGTTTTAGTAGAGGCGCCGTAAATATTTCTATAATTGCATTGAATTCCAAATTTAAGCGTATTTTTGCCCCCAAAATTAATATAAAAAAATGAGACGCCATTACATAGAAAAGAAAAACAACAAATAGAAAAACAACATAAAAAAAATTTTGACATAAGGGACCCGAAGCATTCTATTATTGTTTACATTGATTTTAGATTACATTTTTTTCTCGAAAATGTTTAAAAAACTTAACACTTATTAATCGAAAAGTAAATTATAATATTAATATTATTACTTATGATAAGAAATCCCATCCTGCATGTGTTTTTGGTAATTTTTACACGTCATTATCATAATCTTCATATTTAATGTTTCATTCAAAATTTTCACTTAAAATATTTAATTTTTTTGTAAAATTATTTTTAAATTATAATAAAATCACTAGTATTTCTTATATTTATTATAAATTCGTCAAAATATCACCACGATAAATATTAAAAACAATTTTATTAAAACCAAATTATAACCAAGCTAAGTAATGTTTACAAATTTTGTTTTTGACAACTTAGACCAACTTATTGAAGATAAAAAAGAGAGGAGAAAAGAGAAAAACGGCTTCAAATATTTTTGTGTATATATACAGTAGTTTCATTTCCTTAGTCTCTTAATTCTTTGAGGAAAAAGTATTTCAAAAATAAATTTTTTTTTCTCAAAATAAATTTTCATACAAACTTGGATCTCATGAGTAAAAGTATTTTCGTTGTGCATGCTCTGCAATTCCTTCAGCAATTCACTAGATTGGAAAGCGACTACATAGTATATAAATTAATTAATTAATTATTTTTATTGCGTAAACTAAATTGATATATTCATAATAAAGTTTCTTTGGTATTTTTACTAGGTAATTTCTAAAAATATATAGTATTTTATTATGGATAATGAAATACGGATGGCATTCCCACTAATAAAAAATAAAGTTATCTAGTTCCTACTGTATGATTAATTGTCAAAATTCTTGTTTTTGTTTTGATAAAAAAAATAATAAAAACACCTGAATTTGTTATTATGAAACCCACTACAGCTGTTGATGAGATGTTTCCGGAAGGAGCCGGACAATATATTGATTTAGATGAGGTAGGTGTCAATTATATAAATTTAAAAATATTATACAAATAAAAATATGATTTCACCTTACCATGTGTTCGTGTTATAGGGTGGAGGCCCATCAGGACTTCTTATGGATTTAGCAGCTAACGAAAAGGATGTCCACGCGGACTTTTTTAATGGTTTATACAGTTATAATTTTAAATATAATAATTGTTTGTATATATTTGTATCAATTTCAGATTTTGAGGATTTATTTGACGAGGAAGATTTGTAGAAACCGATCTCGATTCAAAATTGTTTTAATGCTTAAAAATTAAAGTTGTTCAATTCATAAAAAAAATTAGTTTTATTTATTTGAAGAGAAATTATTTTGAAAAAGATCCGTAACTGTGCACCATAGTGAGCTCACCATTCGTAATTTAGAATGTAGTTCCTTTAAAAGAATCCTTAAGTAATATATGGTATTGTGTTGATAGTAATCCTTATATATGTTATGTGGAATCGAAACTATAACACTATATGTTTAGGTCGAATTATAGCACTATTGTAATAAAGTGAAGTTCATTGCATGAATGTGGTTAGGTGCATGTCTTTCACAGACGAAATGTTGCTGATTTGACAACTTTCTACAAATACATTATGGATGAACGAACGTCTGAAGAGATTAAATCAATTTTATCTGAACTAGCAATCCCATCGCATAACACCAGAGCAAATGTAGCCCATCCTTTTACGTATAAAGGGTTCAGTCGTATAAAAAGGTGCAGAACTGTTGCTTTTCAGTGTGATTTTTTCAACAGAGTCTTGATCTCTGGAACGCCTTGCCTTCATGGGTTTTTCCTGATAGCTTTACTCCTCAAAATTTTAAAGTTAGCGTTCATAAATTCCTAAGAGAAACTTAATCCCAATCCCTAGTTGGCGTGGTATCTTCTGATATTCAGAGACGTTAATTAACAATTTATTATAGTTAACATAACACTAAACATGCCTAACTTAGAATAAAAAAACAGTAATATTAATTCCAGTCGAAATTGAGGTCTGAAACATCATGGTTCCATCTTTACGAAGTTTGGACGAGAAAGTCTCTGTGCATCCTTTTGCTATGACATGACAGTGAGTGGCTCGACAGTAACAGTGCAACGATATTGTGTGGAATCAAGATTCGATGTTAAATTTTTTAACTTTTGAGCAGAATTTAAGAGCCTGGATGGAGACATCCAGTGTTGTGTTAGAATGCCACCGTTCTTTGCTTTCGAAAATCGCTTGCTGAACTTGCTAGAATCGGATATCTCTAGTAATAATAATATTTTCTTAAAAAAAAGTTTTTTATCATCAGTATGTGCTAGCTAGCCTAAATACGTTAGCTAAGCTATATAAGAACTAGATATCCAGAAAGCAATTTTTGTACCTACGATCAAAATATGAATTTTTAGTAATTAAATGTAGGGCGTTTTTTATTTATTGATTATGATAACATCACCTAAGTAGCAAATAAAATAAAAATTTACAGTTACGAACATATACATAGGTCGAACTTCATACAACTTTTCTCAAACCATTTTCTTGAGTTTTTCTAATATTCCTTTGTCCATTTGATTATTGGACGAGCTCGCGTATTTCTGATTATATTATAATTCAGTGTTTGAGACGCAAGCATTTCCGTAACAGACGAAATATTTTCAATATCACTTCTCATTTTCGTAAAAAAAATGTTAATTTATTGAGAATCGACCATGTTCCAATATGTTTGCCGGTAACATAGATCTACCACCCCAACCCTTATAAATATATGTTTGAATTAAACTCTTGTCTATCGCAATAAAAAAGCCCTATCCTGGCTTTTTCACTTGAGGCTTTTTTCATGAATGTTTTCATTTTCATCTTCTCCGTGAAGTTCAGACTCATTTTTCTCCGACCCGTTGTAAACGATTTTCTGACTCTTCTTAATTATCGGTCAACTTTTGTCGCTGAAAAGTGGTAAAAAAGTTACTTCTTTTGAAGAATCGAAAACGCTATTAATCAAACAAACAACTCATAACCCCACCGCTGTCACCAATATTACGTATTTTCTCCAAATCGTTCTTCTTTATTTGGAGTTGATTACATGGCGTAAAGCACTAGGTTAGGTTAACATTGAAACGCTGAACTATTATTTTAAACCACTTCTATTTTACTATATCTAGTTGCACTTTTATTTATTTATCACTGTTCACTTTATTAGAATCAACTGTATGGGATTCTTAGAATTCTTCTTGTTTAAATATTGTAATTCTTCTCAAAATATCACACCATACAATCCTTGATAATTAAGGATTAACTAGTATTCTACTATTTAGCACACTTTTTCTTTTTATATTATTTTAAAATTGCATATCATAATTTATTTCTGTACATCGTTTTTCTATATATCTTGCTTTCATCTTATTTTTATGTTCAGAAATTACTCCCACTTTTATTCTCTTCAAAACTTTTTTTCGGCTGGAGTTGACTTGAGAAACCTTTTTTATTTCTTGTGACAATATGGTTCCTTATGTACTTCAAAAACTATAAGTTAATTATTTAACAAAAAAGTTCATTATTTTATTTATCCTTAAAATTCATTTTGAAATCTTACAAAAAAAGTAACATCTAAGATAATATTTTTTGTTTTGAATTACTTAATTTTATATAAATCTAAAAAAATAATTTTACGATTTATACAATTAACGTTTATTGTACTATTTATTATTTATAATATATTTTTTTAACATTATTTGCATTTTTTACATAAAATTATAATTATCAAAAAAAAATTATAATTATTGAACATGAAAACTTTTCTTCTAAAAGTTAAAGAACTAACTAAAAGGAAAATAATAACAAAACCACACGGTGGTATTGCGTTTTTCTTTGATTTTATAAAAATATATTAAAAGTGATTTTTTTTATTCAAATTATAATCAATTTGAAATTAAGATTGTGTAATATTGATATTTATTTACAAAATAAAATAAGATTAATTCTTAATTATATGTATATTTTTTGCTTGTTAAAAATTAACTTATTCAATCTGATTCAACCAAATCGTCTTCATCATCGTCACAGAATTCAGTTTTTGGTGCTAAAAACTCACTGCCCATATATTCGTTGTATGACATATTCCAGTCATCAGAAGTTGAATCTTCTTGACCTTTACCATACACTAAAATTAATTACAAGATATCTGTTTAAAAATTTAAATCGTTGAGCATGGATATGAAAAAGCATCTTAAAAGTTTCGGCTTCGACAGACAAAGCCAAAGTAAACGATTGAGACTGTTGATTAATTTGAAGAAATTGTTATGGTATTAATTAAGTGAGAAAATAGAAATTGGGCAACCAACTGTTTTAAATCTGCAAAAAGTACTAAATTGGCTAAAACGTTTGATACGATTTAAGGCAAACTGCCCGAAACTAATTTTGCGGCAATAACACTTATTAGTGTAGGCTGTAGAGGTTGAAGGTTTTTTGTTGCGCCAATTTGTTTTAGGAAATTTTGTATACATACTTCGATCGGGCTTGGGGGTTAGATCGTTGGTTATCGATGATCTAATTGAATGAATTCTATTGGAAAATTTAATTTAGAGAACTACTAATTATCGAGGGTTTTACGTTTAACTGAAAAGATTTAAATCAAAAATTTAATTGTATTTCGGCCTTTAGTGAATTCTAAAAGTATTGTTACGATTACAGAAAAATCTAGACGATTACGGTTACTTCTAGGAAAATCAAATCAACAAAATACTACAACAGATTAATGAAATGAATATTGTTGTTGTTGTCTCTTCTTAGAAATAGGGTCAACATAAACGATTTTATGAATCAAATCAACATAACGTGAAATGGTCGAATATTCTAATATTTTCTCAAGGTTTCTGGAAAGTGATGTCGAATTATCTAGAAGTATTGCAGAAGGTATATAAGAAAATTACTTCTTGTAGTTTTTAATTAGTTTTATTTAAAACGTGTGACAGTGAAGTTAAAATATAAAAGTGATATTTAAAATTAGTTTTTGTGTAAAGTTATAAGTGTAATAAAGTTATAAGTTTTATTGAGTAGAAATATTTTGTGTATTATTTTCAACGTTGTGAACTGGAAATTTCTACAATCAACCGTTGGAGTTTCTGAAGCTGTTGAAAGAATATTCTAGCTAGGAATATTGTTTGCTGTATTGTTGTGGAACAATTAAGTTGTTGAATACTTAATAAAACCTGGTGTTTATGCTTACTAATCAGTGATCGAACTCAGAAGAGATTGGGAATTGCGTTTATCGAATTGTGAGTTAGGCCAATTCGAAGGAAGGTTGGAAAAACGTAACAGTATTTATTTTTTTAATAAGAAATGTTGTGTAGAGAAATATATATGTCGCAGCAATACATAGATATCTGTAAAGTTCTAGGTAGGTCTCAAAACAACATAGACATATATATTTTTATTTTGTAAGAAATGAACTAACTAACCCATAAAGGCTATCATATAATAAAATATGAAAAATCTGTAGGAAATATAAATTTGCAAATCAACAAAAACTGATCTCTCTTAGCACACTAAATATGAAACGCGATGAACATTTTCTGATGCTTGAGGGGAACGGAATTCTTCGGGGAAACGGAAATTCTTTGTTATGCATGTTAAGCTTCCAAGTATGACGAAGGGTAGTCGGCACCAATTTGATTGAGGTTGGAAGATAGTCTATCAAAAAAGGTCAAAAGATTTGTACTTTGTAGCGATGAACCTCGTCTAGATTGGCAATAGGACCTCTTGTGCTGGTGAAATAAATTGTAAACTGTTGATTCACTCTGCCTCCATTTTGTTGAAAGAGAGATTTACACTTTGAAATTGTATGTTTCCACCCTACACTATACTCTACCCTATACATTTCCGTAGCCATAAATATATTAACCTTTACCCTCTACATAACAACAAACAATAAAATACGTTCCAAAGTACACTGCCAACCGAGCTAGTTTTTTTAGAATCCCAAATCATAAGATAACCAATAAATAGGACATGATTGAATATGTTGCTCTTACAAAAAGAAAGAATAAGATTGGCCATTTTTACAATTTTAAATATAATTGTACGCGCTCATTGTCACGATAAATAATTTTTCATATACATAAAATATACATACTGTCTATATATTTTCTAAACGCTTTCGGAACCATTGTTTTAGCTCTTTCAATATCTTCACTAGCGCACTCTCCTTTATCTAGACCTAAAATTAAAATATAGTACCATAAATAAACTTAAAGTTGTATTATTAACAAATTACCTAAAAGAAGTCCCATTCGTTTAAGAACTTCTACATCATCATGAATTTCAAACTTATCCTCAAATTTAAAAAAATATTCGGACCTAAAATTAAAATAAAATCATTAAACTTAAAACGCTTACCAACAACTTTTTAAGGATGTTAAATTATTAATCAAAACTTTTTTTATTAACTTATTTATTTAAAAATACATGGATGTTACAAAAGGAAAATGGAAATATGAGTACAGAAATATGATTAAAAACAAGGAAAAACAAAATATAAAAATTCATTATAACATTTTTATCATTGGTACAGAAAAAATTGTTAAGGAGTTTTAGGAGTCCAAATTATTATTTTTTTAAAACCGGATTTTTTTCTATATAAAATGGAAAAAGATTTTAATTTAAAATGGTTGAATCATATTAACATTAATTCATTATAAATAAAAAAAACTTACTTGTCGTTTGATATACTACAATTAATTTGAGTTTTCTTATGTGTATTAACAATTATAAAAGGCAATTGGATCGCTGAATTTGGGCTCGGAATAATACCTTTTTCTTCAGCTTCTTTGTTTCTTGTAACGAGACTTTTGAATGAAACTTGCTGCAATAAAAACAATATGTTTAAAACTAAAATTTAAGAACTTCAATTATTTATGTATTGATCAGTAAAACTATAATTAAAAACTAAGATCAAATTTTCAACACCAAGCTTGTTTGTTCGTTCCTCACAATAGAAATGCACAACCTTGGTTAGTCTGATCCAACAGATGCTAACCATCCTCCGACAAATAGAATAAATGGAACAAACATTTAAATCTTAATCAAATATATGATCCCGCAAAAACTTGTGGTAGATTATAAAGAGTTAAAGATATTCTCCCAATGAAAATTTCAGACACATAAATACTCCCATATTTCATATTTGAAAATCGGCTAGAACCTGCACTTCATTTAAACCATATACAATAATATATGTTACACACATGACAGCGTTTCGGAAAAGTCGCCGATCGATCAAAGTCTTATAAACCAATTTCCCTACTATCACCAAATGCCAAACTGGTGAAATATCTTATAATTTCAAAAGTGCTGGCACATCTCAGCCCCGTTACCGACCAACATGGCTTCAGGAGGAATACTGCACTACAACCACACTTCACACTATACATATGCAATAAAGAGATGATTCAAGAGATCGAATGTGTAGCATAGTGTTAGCCCCTTAGATCCCACTTGTGCTGTCGACCTAGTCAGAGATCTACTCTATTTAATACTGCCAGTTAAAAGATGGTTCTCGGCCTACATTCTTGGACTGCAAACATGTGTGAAATTTAACAACGAAAAGTAAAAAATACCGTAAGGTCCCGCAAAGTGGAGTACTGTGCTCTTCATTGCTCAATTTCCTATATGTAAAATGTTCCAAAACAACTTCTTTAAACCTCATGGTAGAAGCTGTAAGCAGCTGAATACTGTAAGTCGCGATGCAACTGGTTGACATTTAATAGTACAAAAATACCATATATACGTAGACTAAAATTATGATTACCACGAAATGAACTTCGGAAATAGTAGTCCTGGCCACAACACCAACAAATGTAAAAATATTGGTCGCTAGAACAAAACACTTAGGAATATAAGAAAACCTACGAAACTTCGTCTTTGATGTCAAAGAAGTCATTGGGAACCCACAAAAAAAAAATTAACCTGAAAACTTCACTCCACTTAAAAGCTTTCAATTCCCACTTCACTCTACTCAAAACAGTGCAGTTAATCGAGTATTAAAAAGGAAGATATCACAAACTTTTGTAGTAGAAAGTGCGTGCCATGACTAATCACATGCCATTCATCGAATCAGTTAAATGACCAGTTTCGACCATAAAGTTAGTCACAAATGTCATATTACTTTATGTTGATACCCGAAGAACGTAGCAGACAGACCTGATGAAAAAATCTTTGATATCGTTGCAAACAAAATATTTACTTTACTGCAACATGTAATTAAAAAAAAATGAATGTACCTGCAATAACAATTCTCGTAGTTGTTGCTGTTTTGCTTCGATTCTTTCTCTTCGTTTCTGGTTTTCGATTTCAAGTGAATTACATTGCTGAAAATATAATAATTCAAGATAAATAAAAATCAATTAAAATAAATATAATTTCGATTACTTGAACAGAATTTGATGGCAGTCCAATCCATCGAATTTCTTTTTTTTCTTTTGATATTATATTCATGGCCATTAAAACATTTAAGGCATCATATACTCTTCGACGTATATTTTTTTGATCATAATTCTGCGGATCAATTGGTTGTCCTTCAATTTCTTCTTGAACGAGTTCATCTGCCACTTCATTGTATGTGGTTACACCTTTTTCTTTTACTTTTCCACAAACTTTCATAGAAAAATGTCGTAATCCCTTTCCAACTTTGTCAGTTTTTCTTCTTCGTGTTTGAACAGATCCAGATGCAGTTGTTGGGCTATAATTAATTTAAATTGAATTATAGTCAATTTTTATTTTATACTTCACTCTACATATAAAAACATTTTCAAACATTAACCAAAATTTACAAATAAATAAACTAACCATTTCTTATTGGAATTGGGTGTAGGCATCATATGTGATGGTGTTACACCCATTATCTTTCTAGAATTGTTAGATGAACCTTGAACCATTTTCAACGTATTCTAAAAAGACAAAATTGAACAGCTATATAATATAAACGAATTAACATAGATTTTATAACAACAGGAACTTATTTACCATTTGAGATGAAGTTAACTTTATTGTTTTATTTGCTTGTCCAGGATTAATTGCAACTAGTTCTGAGAATAAAAAAATGCTTAAAAAAGATCAACACAAATCAAAATTATATCCTACTTGGTACGGTATTTGAGCTAGTAGATCGAATATTATGTGTCACCCCAATATTCTATTTATAATTGTAAAACGTAAATTATCATTTATAACTATGGCCAAAATTAGAAGCAACCAACCTGTCCTAATACCCTTGTGGCATCATGTCCAGTCACTTCTTTTACAATCGCTTTCACCCCAGCTGTAGTTAAAGGATTGCCTGATGAATCTGTTTGTACTACTTTTATAATCTTTTGTTGACCTGTTTAAACGAATTAAAATAAACCTATTATTAAGGTACGATCAAGTAAAATGAACAAAAAATGCATTGGCTCTATCGTCTTGATTCAAGATGACTATAACTATATTGCATAGAAAAAGTTCGTCATAAATTTTTCTAACCTATAGCATTCCTACGTGTAATTAATGACATATATCTTAAAATTTTATAAGGTTCTGCCAATTTAATGTTCAAATTATTTAACCTTATACAGAATATTACGAAAAAGGATTATTTTCCAATTAGTTTCGAAGCAAATGGGAAAATAACCTTAGAAAATAAAAATGTGATTGAAAAATTATCTTACCACTAGCATCATGGACAAGCAATTTTACAGCATTATTTTGCTGCGACATTATAGTCCAAATGGGAATTGGGAATTCGTTAAACAATCGTTTGTTTAGTTTAGATTTCTTTTATATGAATATCACTTTGATATAATAATTTGAAGAAATCTTAAGCATTGACACGGCGTTTCGTCAAAATGGCGCTTCGCACAATCCAAACACTTTCAATCAAAATATCTCATTTTTATTTACAAAATGAAAATCAACACAATATTTCTTTTTATAAGTTAATTCTTTTAAAATTAAATATTAATTTCACAACACTTTTTTAACTAAATATTAAAGTTCTAGCACAAACACAAATTATTAAACAGCAAACTACAAGTCTCTGTGTATATTGAAATCGGCCTTGCTGTTGACAGCTGATTGTGAAAAGCGCTCCCTTTGGTAGAAGGTATAATTATGTTGTAGATCGAAACACAAATATACCGCCAAAACTGCATATGCCATTACGAAATTTTTTTTATGTGAACTATATTAATTTATTTGTAAATAAGATGGAACAAATATTGTTTCTATATGTTAAGTTTTCTTGAAATGGTGTTTTTTATACGACAAACGGTAAACCAATACGAAATATATCCGATTTTATGATTTTTATTTGTAACGGGTTTATACCATTCAATTCAAAAACATAAATGTGCTGGATATTAATTAGAAGTTACGGTCTGAAAGATTCAAATGCAAATAATTCTATAAAGTGGCAACTTAGCAAGAAATCCGCAGGGCAGACAGGCGAATCATTGGATAAGGTTTCGAGGAGCTTGAAAAATAAATTGCCTTTGAGTAAAATGATGTTTGGTTCACCATTTGCACAAATTTTCAAGGGATCAAAGTAAAATAGGGAAAATCTTTAGGGAACTATTGTTTTGCAATGAGTTGCCAATGGGATGTTGTGATAAAAAAATGAGCATAGCAATTTTGTGTAAAGTGTTATCATATCATTATATTGTAATGTTAATCATATGATTGTCGCATATGTTAATGACCGACCATTCAGGAAAGATTGATTAAGATGGTACGGAATCTAAAAGAACCTTTGGTTGTGGATTTGGAGTTTTATTTTAAATAAAATGTGTTGTTTTGTAGGAATTATACAATGTTTCTCACAACAAAGCATAGAAACCTTTTAAGACTTAGGTTCAACAACAACATTATGACCTCAGAACGCATGTTGTTGATGGACGCAAATCTTTTTAAAGAATAGATAAATAAATAACAAAGTGTGTCACATACAAAAATATGACGTGGACCATTATTTCATGATAGGATAGAGGAAATTAAAATAAGAGGTCAAATTTAAGATAATTTTTTACAAAAAACATTCAGAAACAGAATTTAAATTGGGTTGTCAATAAACCATGTCTTAAAAATACATATTGTAACTTTTATTCGCCGAGTTATAATTATTTAGTTCGATCACTAAATCAGGAAATTTAAAACACAATGGATTTTCTAAACGCTATAATTTTATTCGTTCAAGATTTTACAGTAAAAATATGTCTCCTATTCTCCTTTTAGTTCTTCTTGTACTAACAATATTTCACCACTTATAATTCTTTTACAATTTTTCACAATATCACTACAATAATTTCTGCTTATAACACTGTTAATTTTATTTCGCCTATATCACTGCTAAATTTTTATACTAATCGGTAACAATTTTATACTACTTGTATCCTCGAACAACGCCTCTTATATATACTACATGAAATAGCCTCGATACTACTGTAATATTCTAGAACACAAAACACGCCCTTTTTCCCTTCCTTTATCAACAATAAGACGATCTTCAAATATTCACACCTAGGTGTGAAATCTATTCTTTTCAATTGTTTTCGTTAACCAACCCTTATTCGATAAAACAAAACTTCCTATTAAATGTTTACTTTGGTTGCGTTGATTTGGTTTTATTGATTTTTATATTTCTTTTGTAGAACTAACGAGTATTTTCTCGAAAGATGTTCTATTGTGTCGTGTTTTATCGTCTTTCATAATCGTCACAATATCAACAAAACTGATCCCTTCATACGTTTGATGGTTGTTTATGGACGAATCACCTAAGATTAAGACACGCACTTGTTAAGGTCCATCAGTCAATTATTTTCAATGTTTTATTATTTAAAATTTTACTTAAATGTAAATCTTTTCAACACATATCGTTAAGCCAAAGAAAATATCACTAACATAGGTCATGCACATATCTACAATCTAGACAATTTATTCAATTGTAGTTGAACAAAAATCACCAAATTATAACGACGCGATTGTTGTAAGGATGCAAGCCTGTTAGTATGGTTGGAGTGACAATTGAATATTTTCCATTGCACATAATCAAGATGAAGTTCAAATTAAAAAAAAGAATATGAAAAGAGTTTTTCTGGCATGAACTGCAAGGTTTATTGAAAGAACTCTAAATGTGGTTTTGTATTGGAATAATTCAAATTAAATGTTGAATTATACGAATTATACGAAGTATACGAATTATATACACTATTAACATAAATTGTTAGATCTAAAATACAATGCAATACAATAAACAAAATATTTAAAGTGTTTAATTAAAAATGTTATGTTTGAATTTTAAATTATTATAATAGGCTAATCGCAGAAACTGTAAACTGCCGGTCCCTCAAATATTACAACAATGAGAAAAAATACAAATAGTATATCTTAATTGAATCACCTCGGCAATCTTTGAATCTCAGTCAGTAGCAACTGCCAAAAATTTAATGGATTTAATATAATCTGTAGGCTGGTGTTGAATGAAATTCATAACAGTTTTTTATTTAAAAGTCACGTCCTCCTTATAGGTGGAAAAACACAACTAGACTGGTTTCGTTTCTATTGTAAAAGCAATAGAAAACTAACTATTTGTAATGAATCCTTCTCCGAAGGCAAAAAATCAAAAAGGCCGTTTCCGTTTTTATCAGAACCCTTATAAACAAATCGAAAGAAATCGATAGAAAACGATTGAAAACGAATAGTTTTCTTTCGTTTGCTATCCGTTTCTATCGGATTTAATCATTTTAAAGGCATAGACTATATCTGCCAGATAGAAAACGCACCGTAATCTATCGTCACCTATAGGATTTTTCAGTTTTCGGTTTCAATGGTTTTTCTACGATAGAATTTCTATCGTAGTTAATCGTTTTGAATCTGAAGATCACGATTGAAATATTGTTTTGTGAAATTGAAAAAGTTTTGAATCGTTTCCTATCCGACATTACATATATAGCACCAATCGTAACTTATCGTATTTTCCCGTCATTAGATTTCTATCGGGTTGAATCTGAAATTTACGATTGAGATGTGTTCAGGAGAAATCAACCAATCGTATAATCTATCGTTATCCATAGGATTTTTTACTTTTCAGCTGCAATGATTTTTGAACGATAGAATTCCGATTGTAGTTAATCGTTTTAAATCTGAAGATCACGACTTGAAATTTTTTGGTAAAACTGAACAAGTTTTGAATAGTTTTTTATCGTACATTCCATTGTAGCACCAATCGTAACCTATCATATTTTTCCGCCTTCAGAATCCTTTCGGCTTGAATCTGAAATTTACAATTGAAATTTTTTCAAGAAAAACAAACCAATCGTAGTCTACCGTGACCTATGGGATATTTCAGATTTGGTTTCAATGGTTTTTTTACGTTAGAATTTCTATCGTTAATCGTTCTGAATCTGTTTTTGATTGAAATTTTTTGGCAAAACTAAACAAGTTTTTAAACGTTTTCTATCGAACATTCTATGTGTAACACCAATCGTAACCTATCGTATTTTTCCGCCATCAGATTCCTATCGGTTTGAATCTGAAATTTACGATTGAAATTTTTCAAGAAAAACAAACCAATCGGCATCTACCATCACCAATGGGATATTACTTCGGTTTTGAAAAAACCTAAGTATTGCATTCATGAACCAAAAGTGAAATTCTTACCCCCACTTTTTTGGCATTTCTCGACGCTTTAGGACCTACTGATTCTAAAAATGCAACAGAAAAATGTATGTCTGTCTGCCGGCCGGCCGTCACAACAGACGAAATCTAAAAAACGGCTGGACGGATTTCAAATTTTTTATTTAGAAATAGGTTTACTCAATGGGAAGAGTCGAAAGAACGATGTGTTCGATAACTGTACCGGAAGTGTGTCAAAAAATCGTCAAGTGTGTCAAAACAAGGAAATTTGCATATTTTTGCTTTAAAAACGTTCATTTTAAGTGATTACGAGTAGAAACATTGAATTTGAAGAAATCTTGATCGTTGGATTGGTATGTGAGACCAAAAATAGATTATTGCATTATAAGTTAGTCAAAAAAATGTTGTCCAGTGTGTCAAAAGAAAGATTTTCATTTATTTTTTTACTCAATTTTTTTGGAAAAAATAAAATTAATTATTTGTATGATATGAAATTTTATTATTATTATAGAGAATCATTGCATTATAAGTTTGTCAAAAAAATATTGTCAAGTATGTCAAAAAATGATTTACATTTACTTTTTTAGCCAATTTTTTGGAAAAAAAATTTAGCTGTTTGTTCTTTGTACTTTGTATGTTCTCTACTCGTACACAGCATTGAGAGTTCTGTACTGTCATTTTGCATAGTGATACCAGTTTACCAGGAATTCCCATTGACACCAGAGCAGACCATAGAGTCTCTCATTCGAGAGAGCGTATGCTCTGCAGAGGAGAGCGATTCCTCTGTAGTTTGCACATTGTAGGCAATTACCTTTTTTATGGATTGGTATCAGCATAGCTGTGTTCCAGTCCTGTGGCATGGTTACAATCATCCAGTTCATTTGAACAAGTTCAAACAATCTTGAGGATAGAGTTTCGCCACCATGTACAATCATTTCGGATGTTATATTGTCGATACCAGGTGCCTTATTGCGTTTTAATTTTGACAGCGCTGTTTGAAATTCCTCTTTGGTTGGTTCGTCTACATGTACCTTTGACGCCCGAATAAGCTTTGCTCGTCGCCCGACTTGTTGCTGGTCACTTAAGTTGAGAAGATTCTCAAAATAAGCGGCCCAAGTATCTAAAATATTTTTAAGGTCTACTTGTAGCTCCCCATCTTCGTAGACCTGGTGTTGCGTCCTTGTAGACACTTCAGATAGCAATCTCTTTTGATTGGATAGCGTCAAGGCGGGAGTGGTTCTGGGAGTAGTTCAGTAGTCGTCCAAGTATTCCCAAAGCATCTTTGAGCAAATACCATGACTTATCGACATCTCCATTAATGGTTTCTGATTTCTCCAATGTTTCGGCAATATGGTTTTGATATATCTCTTCCGTTTCAGCATTGTTTAATGTTAAAACGTTTTCGTTGTTTGAATTTTGGAATGCCTGGATTTGGGAAGTGGAACCTTATCGTTGCAAATACAAGGAAGTGGTCACTTCCAATGTGTGCACCTCTAAAGGATCGCACATCCAGAACGCTCGAAAAGAAACGTGCTGTTACTAGCACGTGATCAATTTGATTTCGAGTGTTTCCATTCGGTGAGACCCAAGTCTGCTTATGAATCGATCGATGCGGAAAGAACGTACTGGCAATTCTCAAATTATTTGATAATGCAAATCCAGTCATTCTATCACCATTATCATTCGAATTCAAATGCAGGCTGTTGGGACCCACCACATTTCCATAAGAGATATCTCTTCCGACCTGCCCATTAAAGTCACCAAGAACCATAATGAAGTCACGTGTTGGTGTTTGTTTCATAACCTCTTCCAGTGCTATATAGAAATTATCCTTCTCGTCGACGGCCTTAGCTTCAGTAGGTGCATGCACGGCAGTAAGAGTAATATTGTTATATGTACCGCGTACACGTGGGTAGCTCACTCAGCCTCTCACTGACCGGGATGAATTTCATCACGGATTCTTGTATGTATGCACCAACAAGAAAGCCAGTTCCAAATTCTCTTCGAAAAAGATGACCACTACAGTATAGAGAGTGACTATCCAAATCTTGTTTTCCGATTATCGGCTGTCTAATTTCTTGCAGAGCAATGATATCCATCCTATACCTCTCAGCCTCTGTTTCTAGACTTATAAGAGCATCAGGAGCGCTCAGGCTGCGCACGTTCCAGGTTCCGATTCGGTAGTCTGGTCCTTTTTCACGTCAAGCTAAAATTCTATTTTGAAATCCAGGTCTGTTATTCTCTTTCAGATTTCCAAATTTAACAAAGTTTTTTTTCCCGGGGTTAGGGCGTTGACCTTAGGCCCAACCCAAATTGTCGTGAATGGGTTCGTTCTGCATCTTAAGGTTACCACAACCTTTTTACACGTTTATATAGCGAGCCGCTTGATCCAAGACAGACGACCTCTCCAAGCCGCCCCTGACATGGAGAACAGACGCTTGAGTCGCATTGGTTTCAAGGCGCCAATTCGCCGTGATGTAGCGTCATTGAATAAGCAGTTTTTACTCTGCTTGTCTCCAATACACCAACCTAATTCTGTCAGCATTATCCAGGCATTTCGGTTTCCGTTACCCATCATCTTTTCACTAAATTATATTAATTTATGAGCTGTTATGATTTTCCGGCAACGTATTGATGTTTCGTGTTAGTTTTGTAACAAATTTCTAAACAGAAAAAAAAATAATGTGAAATAACCCATTTAAAACGATTCAAAACGATTGGATATTGCACTAAAATTCGGCTTTTACGATAAGAAACGATTAAAACGGATAGGAATTAACAGAAAAAAAATAATGTGAAATAACCCATTGAAAACGATTCAAAACGATAGGATATTGTACTGAAATTCTGCTTTTACGATAAGAAACGATCAAAACGGATAGGAATTAACATTCAATATCAATTTCGAAGTGACGTGAGTGATCCATTATTAATGAATGAAATTATATTTGTTAAATATAAAAACATTTTTCCAAACGAATTGTTACTATTGTTACTATTGTTACTATTGTTACTATACTAACGAACCTATTACTTTCACTCACTGTTTAACGAAAATTTCAGAAAAACCCTTTGATTATTATTTTTTCCCAAAAGAAATTAAAACAAAAACAAGCAGGCAAAACTTCAATTTTATCGTTAATTTTATTTGTATTTCCTGACTAGTTTCGGACTCTATGAGTCCATTAACAAAGGATTTACAACTATAAAGTATCCAGTGTTTTAATTGTTCTATTTATACTAATTATAGATTATTGAAAGATAAATATCAGTAATAAAATGGGAAAGTAACCTAAGATTAAACCATAAAACAAAAACAGCTAAAAAAAGAAAAAAAAAAAACAACAAAAAACACAAAAAAGGGAAGTATCTTAACTCTAAAGTAATGAAAAAATCATAAATTGAAAAAAATCAAAAAAAAACTCTAGAAAGTGATAAATGTTTATGGCTTCATAAGTGATTAATAGTTTCCTGGTTTTTCCGAAATTTGAAATAGTGGTGAAATGATTGGTGCGTCCTCTAAATTCATTTTATTTGTTGTTTTTGTGATGTGATAAGACTCATATGCATCTAGTTTCCATTTCTGATAAACATTTTTAATAATTTTTGAGTTATTATCGTCTATTGTATGTTGGTTGTCATTCATTTGATGGCCACGCTAGATGTATTCCCGTTGGCTTTCTTATGTTCAATTCTTGATTTTACATTTTCCTTTAGTCTACTTAGTTTTGATAGCTTAGAGGTTTCATGTTTTCTTTTGTGTTGTTTCATTATTTGATCAGCAAATTTTTTTGAAAATCCATTGAATATTGCTGCATTATGTATATATTTCTACCTGTTCATCAAACTCAGGTTTTTCCATTGGAACGTTGTATAATCTGTTGGCCATCGAATGAAAAGCAGCTTTTTTGTGGGTTATATGATGAAAAGAGTTGTTTGTGATATACCAGTTTGTGTTTGTAGGTTTTCTGTATATTCCAAACTTTAAACGATCCAAAAAATTTAAAATGTTGTTTTGTTCTGTTCAATATGTAAATTTAATTGAGGGATGATACTTGTTAATAAATTGAGATATTGTTGCAAATCATTTCTTTTGACTATAGAAAAAACATCGTCAACGTATCTAAGCCACATCTTAGGAAATAACATATAGTTTTCTTTCATTTCTATTTCCATTCTGCTCATGAATATATTGCTTAATAATGGGGCTAGATTGCTCCTCATTGATGTACCAGATGTTTGCTTGTAGAATTTGTCTCTGAATTTGACAAAATTCTAATCCATACATGTTTTTACGATTTTTATGTAAGCTGCTATTTTGTTTCTTGGAATATGACTTCTGGTTAGATGGATCCCTAGATATTCTATAGTGGTATTGATCGGGATACTTGGAAAGAGTGCAGTTACATCAAATGATACCATAATTTCGTCTGGTTCTATTGTAATATTTTTGATTCTCTTCTCTCTAGTAGTTCTGAAGTGTTTTTAATACTGTAATCTTGTGGAGGTGGAATTTCATCAAATTTACTTAACACATATTTAGCCATGTTCTATGTAGGTGTCGATATAGTTGAAGCAATTGGTCTCATTTGGTTTCCAGGTTTATGTATTTTGGGTAACGCTTAAAGTTTTGAGACTTTCGGGTTGGCTACATGGAAGGAATATTCTAATTTTCGATCTTCTAGTAAGTCTGCTACCTCTTTGGAAACACGTTTGGTTTCTTTAACCATATTGTTTAATGGATCTCTAGATTTTCCGTTTTTCCAAGTGTGTTCTTTATATGGTCCCTCTCTAATAGTGGTTAACACTCGATTATCATATTCCTTTTTATCCAAGATCACAATCGCGTTCCCTTTATCTGCCTTCGTTATTACTATATCCTGGTTCTTTTTTAGCAAATTTAGAGATTTAGTTGTTTTTTGTGTAACAGTGTTGTTTTTTCCGTATTATTGATGTGTTTTAATAAGATTTTTTTAGATTCAAATCTTATGTTATTTTTGGTTAAGTTTGTACATCGAGCTATGCCAGATTCAATATCCACTGTAATATCTTCAAGCGGAATGTTTGGTATTTTAGTTGCAAAATTCAGTCCATTATTCAATAGTTCCATTTCATTGTTGGTAAAAACACAAGACGATAAGTTATGGACAAATTTTGGTATTAGTGGTATCGGTTTCTTCGCATATTCTTTCTTCTGTTGCTTCTTTAAATTTTTTAAATTTCTTTCTGTGTATTTTATTTTGTTCAATTTCCGTAGATACCATTCTATTCTGGACATATGTATCAAATTCTATTCAAAAACAATTATAATGTATGTTTGTTGAATAATAGTTCTTTTTCTGTTAGTTCATTTTCTTTTTCAATTTATGATTTTTTCATTACTTTAGAGTTAAGTTACTTCCCTTTTTTGTGTTTTTGTTGTTTTTTTTCTTTTTTTTTTTTAGCTGTTTTTGTTTTATTGTTTAATCTTAGGTTACTTTCCCATTTTATTACTGATATTTATCTTTCAATAATCTATAATTAGTATAAATAGAACAATTAAAACACTGGATACTTTAGTTGTAAATCCTTTGTTAATGGACACATAGAGTCCGAAACTAGTCAGGAAATACAAATAAAATTAACGATAAAATTGAAGTTTTGCCTGCTTGATTTTGTTTTAATTTCCTTTGGGAAAAATAATAACTAAAGGGTTTTTCTGAAATTTTCGTTAAACAGTGAGTGAAAGTAATACATGCGTTCCTTTGGAAAGAAATAGCTGCTCAAAGCAGCTTTTGAGTAGATCACCAATGGAACGCCGAAAATTGGAAAAATTTTCAAATATAGCCACACAATTTTATTATTCTCAAGAATTATTCTTTTGGACTGATGTTTAGGTCTGACTGGTCCATTTTATTGTTAAAAATACCAAAACAAGTTTATAAATGATCTAAATAAAATCGAAACATAAACTGCTTTTCAACTACACAACTTGTTCGAGGTAGAGTAGATCAAAGCAAATTTGAGTAAGTTTGATGTTCAATGGATCGCGCCTAATATAGGTGATTACAATTCGTTTGGAAAAAAGTTTTTATATTTAACAAATATAATTTCATTCATTAACTTTTTTTATGTCTGGTTAAAATTACTACTAGAGTATTATCCATTTTAGAAATATATAGTTAAAATCCTTTTATCGGTTTAGACTATAATAATAGTGATTGGTTGTATATGTTTATTTCATTTTAATTTAATTGATTATTATTTAATAGGAAATTTAAAGGTTTTAGAAATTCCGATTAAAACATAGTCAGTCCCATTAAGAATCGAAAAGGATTCCATATGACATTCTAAAGCAAGCTACAGACCTACAATCAATTTGTCAATCAATTCGAAAACGAAATAAAATTTAGTGTAAAAATCCCCTAAATTTTATTTCGTTCATTTTCATTTTCAATTGATTGTAGGTCTGTAGCTTGCTTAAGACTACAAAACTCCCTTTAAAATGTGTTTAGTCCTATTATAAAGTCAAGTAGGATTCTTTATTATTTAATAAAAAATTTGACGGTCACAGAAAATTCAATTAAAATGTAGTCAATCCCATTGAAGAATTTTTAATCCTATAAAAATGTTTTCATTTTTATTAAAAGGATTCAATGTATTTCTATAGGACAATTGAATAGGATTCAATCGATTTCAAAAGGAAAAAAATTGTTTAATAGGATTTTATAGGAAATTTCTTTGCAATTTTCCCATTAAACTTTGTTTTTCAATAGGATAGTTTCAGCAGGGCTAGTCGTATGAGCAGAACAGAGCTTCAAGCATCCCTTACTATTACGTTCTTTAGATATGTAGTTCGATATTGGAATATCATGTGATGAGCATTCACATGCGGTATACTTGTTAATAAATTTAAGGTGAAATCTCCCTATGGCATTGTTTAAGATTGTATAGTATAGTATAGTTGATAATGGATTCTTCAACATTTGTTTGAAGTTATTAGAGGACACCTACATATGTAGACTCTACAATGGTCATGTATAATGATATATATATATATATATATATATATATATATATATATATATATATATATATATATATATATATATATATATATATATATATATATATATATATATATATATATATCAGTGGCGGATTAAGAGTTCAGGGGGCCCTGGTGCGGGTAAATTTTTGGGGGCCCTTTATCCTCATTTTCCAAAATTGATTACTAAATAAAACGGTCATCAGCTTCGAAAAAAACCCTAGTAAATTAAAGTATTTTCAAAAATTCATTTTTGATGGCTAAAAAACAGAACTGATTTTTTGACGATTCAAAACTGCATGTCTGAAATCAGAACTGCGAAAAACGATAACAATTACACCCTTAAAAAATCTCTGAAATAGAGTATATACAATGTGTATCATGAATTGATTCTCTAGTTCAAACGATACTCTTGCAGCAGTTTTTAACTATGGGTTCCATTGTTTTCTCAGATTCTCAAATAAATAATTCCAAATAAAATTTTCGATTTCTCTATTTTGCAATCTAAAAGCAATAATCTATTCGAATATTTTAAATAAAGATATATAATTTATAAAGAAAATTAATAAAAAACAAAAGTTTTAATTCCGAACTTCCGAGAGTGATGAAACTCTCGGCTCGAATCACAATGGCAACTTTCTTGGAGCTCTTGAACTTTTGGCTAAATTTGATCCTTTCTTAAAAGAGCATAGTAATAAATTTGGCAACAAAAAAAAATATTATCCGACATCTGAAGCAAACTTAATGAAATGATAAAAGTGATTGTTATTGGGATATTTTTATGAAGAACGTCGTACCTCTCAAGCACAATATGTGACGAATTTATCACCACCATGGAGCAAGAAATCAAAAATCGTATTGCAGCCGACGTCATTGACGCAGTTTATTATTCAATTAGTGTTGACTCTACTCTGGATGTAAGTCATTCCGATTAATTAGCTTTTTGCATTCGATATGTAAAAGATGGTAAAATCAATGAACGATTAGTTGCTTTTATTCCAATTGAGGGTCAAACATAAGAGTATCTTTTTGGCATCGTTTCAAAATTCCTCGAAAAAAACAAAATTGACATACAAAATTGCAGAGACAGTGATATGACAACGCAAACAATATGGTCGGAATTAGTGGCGGTTTTCAAGCGTTGATTCGATTGTTGTAAGGATTGTTGTAAAGATTGTTTGTAAAGATTGTTGATTATTTTTTTTATTTCTATGAAATTAGGCTCGATGTCAATACTGTTATCGTTACCGTTCCCAGCTGAACGATAAGTTTTCAAAATGAAAGTAATCAATAACATATTTACATCGAGAGTAGCGCTTCCAAAATTTCCGTTTTTCCAATACTGACAAAGTTTCTCACGTTACCGGTGTAGTACCGATACTCTAGAAAATAGAATAACTAAAACACTTTTTTTAGAAAAGTTATTGAAATAAATATAAACCAAATATTTAAATTTAGTCAGATTTATTTTATTTCAATTAGTAAAAAGAATACTTTTAATTATTATTTTCAGTAAAAAAACACACAATAGTACATTATGATGCTAGGACGTAAAGCTAGAGAATTTGGACGGATGTGGAGTTTGCAAATCGAGGCGCTAGCCGAGATTTGCACCCACATTAAGTCCAAAATAGCTTATGTCCGTGCATCATATACTATTTTTTATTCGCCGCAAGCAAACTATTTTAAGAAAAGTTGTTTATAGACCAGGGTAGAAGCCATTAAAAATAATAAAAAGTGAAAAAAAATAACAGTAGGATGAAACCCATTAGAAAAGGAGGAGAATATTATAATAATGAAAGGAAAAATAATTTACGGGCGATCTGAGGTCGGGAAGAGGAAGGGGTGAGTTTTTAAGGGTAAAAAACGGTTTAACTCGATTTCCGGCAAAACTAAAAGTCCCATGGAAAAAATTTGAATGGCAAAGTTGTAGGTAATAAAAAGATGTAAAACTTTGATGTAGGCACTTTTTTCACATCACTTCAAAATTTATGTGAAAAATTCAAAAAACCAAGTTTTTGGTTTTTTATTTTTATCTTTTTCAAAAATTTTTTTTTTTTCACGAAATTTGGTGAAAACTTACCTTTTTATGTCCCAAATATGCTGTTATTTATTTGATTTGAAATATGTATTTTTTCACCTTATTTTGAATTAATATCGAAAAAGTACCCTAATTTTCAGTCGAAAATTCACCCGTCAAAATATCAGCTTTTTTCAAAAAGTTGGTATGCTTTCTGTTCGTTGAAATCTCTATTTTCCGATGGTGAAAAAAAAATAATTTATTACTGTAGTAAATCTTCTCAGAAAATGCAAAAAATGAATTGAATTTTCGATTCAATAAACCAAGTTTTTGGGTTTTTTATTTTTATCTTTTACAAAACAAATTTTTTTCACGAAATGTGGTGAAAACTTAACTTTTTATGTCCCAAATACGCTGTAGTTGATTTGAAATATTTATTTTTCACCTTATTTTGAATTAATATCGAAAAAGCACCCTAATCGAAAATTCATTTTATTTTTTACATTTTCTGAGAAGATTTACTATAGTATTATATTTTTTTTTTCATCATCGGAAAATAGAGATTTCAACGAACAGAAAGCATACCAACTTTTTGAAAAAAGCTGATATTTTGACGGGTGAATTTTCGATTGAAAATTAGGGTGCTTTTTCGATATTAATTCAAAATAAGGTGAGAAAATAAATATTTCAAATCAAATAAACTACAGCGTATTTGGGACATAAAAGGGTAAGTTTTCACCAAATTTCGTGAAAAAAAAAATTTTTTTGTAAAAGATAAGAATAAAAAACCAAAACCTTGGTTTTTTGAATTTTTCACATAAATTTTGAGGTTATGGGAAAAAAGTGCCTACATCAAAGTTTTACATCTTTTTATTACCTACAACTTTGTCATTCAAATTTTTCCCATAGGACTTTTAGTTTTGCTGGAAATCGAGATAAACCGTTTTTTACCCTTAAAAACTCACCCCTTCCCCTTCCCGACCTCAAATCGCCCGTAAATTATTTTTCCTTTCATTTTTATAATATTCTCCTCCTTTTCTAATGGGTTTGATCCTACTATTATTTTTTTTGTTTACAAAAATTATCGACCCTGGTCTATTATTCTAAATTAAAATTTTAAATTTTCATAAATTTTAAAATAGAAATATGTGGAACAAGTAACCTTTGACAAAATATTTATTATTTTTTCCAAATTATTGTGTAGCTATGACAACAAATGATAACAACTATTTTAATTGGATATTGAAATTTTGAATTTGAGGGTTGCTTTGATAAAAAATTTTATTATTCATAGAATTTAAACAAATACATATGCTTTTTACTTTTTTGGACGTAGCTATGACAACAAAATAAATAGCTGAAAAGTGATACTTTAAAGCCGCAAATCACAGTAATAAAGTAACACTTTAATATGTAGGCGAATAAAATAATATATTATTGAATTAGGAGCTAAAGTCGTACTTTTTGTGTTGAGCCTATAGTTTGGCGGCCGACCGTAGGGAGGCCGACAATTATAGACGAAACACAAAAAGTCACTTTAGCTCCGAATTCAATACACTATTTTTTCGGCAAACGTTTAAATTTGTTTAAAAATATGAAATTAAAGCATCAAATTTTTTAAAAATATGTTTTAGGTAATAAATTTTCTGAAATTAATTTTTTTTTATTTTTATTCATTAAAATGAACTGAAATGCATTCTGTTTTGAACAAATTAATAATATCATTTGATCTATAGCTTGGATTTTTTATTTGTGGCCGGAAACCACCAATAAGAAACAAAGACGGTAATACAATATCATTTTATTTTACTTTACTGCCGCCGTAAAAATATGAAAATTACTTTACAGCCGCCGTAAAAATATGAAAATTACTTTACAGCCGCCGTAAAAATATGGAAGTTACTTTACAGCCGCCGGCAGAAAAAGTAAAAATGACGTCACTTTTGCAGCCGCCGGCTAAAAAGTAAGACTTTAGCTACTCCCCAGCGTCAGTAAAGTTAAACTTTACAGCCGGTAGCCGAAAAACAATTTTATAAAGATTAGTGTTGCAATAAACTTTTAATAGATTTTCAATAAATATTGTTACGATTGCAGAAAAATCTAGACGATTACAGAAAGATCTAAACGATTACGGTCACTTCCAGGAAAATAAAATCAACAAAACACAACAGAAAGTGAATGAAATAGTGTTGTTGTTGTTGTACATGTTCTTAGAATTAAGGTCTATTTGTTTTATGATTTTATAAATCAAATCAACGTAACGTAAAATAATCGAATATTCTAATATTTTCTCAAGGTTTCTAAAAAGTTACCTAGAAATTTCTAGAGATTAAGCAGAAGGTATATAAGGAAAATGATTCTTGTAGTTTTTAATTAGTTTTATTTTAAACCTGCGATAGTAAAGTGAAAATTATAGAAGTGATATTTAAAATTAGTTTTTGTAAATAAAGTTATAAGTGTTATTGTTGCAGGAACTGACTGTTGAGTCCAACTCTCAGACTTGGATATAGCAGGCAAAACATTCTTCATCCTAATTCTGGGCACACTCATGTATTACTCTCTTGGCCATATAGACTAACAGTCTAAGCCAATAAATAAAACAAAAAAAAAAAAAAAAAAAAAAAGTGTTATTGAGTAGAAATATTTTGTGTATTACTTTGAACGTTGTGAACTGGAAATTTCTACAATAAACCGTTGGAGTTCTGAAACCGTTGAAAGAATATTCTAGTGAAGAATATTGTTTGCTGTATTGTTTTCCTGTTGTTGTGGAGCAATTAAGGTGTTGAAAACTTAATAAAACCTAGTGTTTGTGCTTACTAATCAGTGATCGAACTCTGAAGAGATTTGGGAATTACGTTTATCGAATTGAGAGTAAGGCCAATTCGAAGTAAGGTTGGAAAAACGTAACATTGGTGACATCGGCGGATTAGTTAGCTGTTAATAATGGTTTTATTAAGTGATTTGAAGGTTCTTGAGTTAAAGAAAGAACTAGAACAACGTGGATTGGCAACAACCGGCAACAAAACTGAATTGACGATACGGCTTCGAGAAGCTATGGAAGCTAGTGGAGTAGTTGTGGAAAGTTACCAGTTTGGAGTGATTAGTACAAATGCTGATTCAGTAGCAGTTGATGAAGAGAAAAGTTTTGTTGCGGAAACAACATCTTCATTGCCACCTGCAAATTGTGATTTTACGCAGTTAATGGCTATGATGCAACAGATGAGTTTGAACATCAGTCAACAAATAAATTTGAATATGAATCAGAAACTGGATGCCGTAAATGCCAATATGAATCAAAAACTGGATGATGTAAATACAAATATGGCTGCTACTAAGGAAGAAATTAGTTGTAACATCAATCAACAAATGGCTGCTACTAAGGAAGAAATCAGTAGCAACATCAATCAACAGCTGGAAATAGTCAACAATAACATGGCTGTTAATAAGGAAGAGATTACTGCAACACTTGCTGCAAATAAAGATGAGATGAACCAGCAAATAAATGAGTTGAAAATTGGAATACATCAACATTTGGATGAGAAACTTCTACAAATGTCAACGGCATTCGATGGAAAAGTCGAGAAAATTCAAAGCGAAATCCAAGAATTAGAACAAAAAGTGCTTGACGAAAACAAAAAGGTACTTTCCAAAGTTGATGATTTCGAAAAACGGTTGCAGGATGTTGAAACGACTAAAGTTACTTCCCAGGTGGTTCATCAAGTAGCAAACATCAAATTAAAACCACCATCATACGATGGAACAACATCATTCGGAATCTTTAAATTCCAGTTTGAAACGGCGGCAGATCAGAATGTTTGGAACGCCGAAAATCGTCTTGCTGCATTGATAGTTGCTCTAAAGGGGGAAGCAGCTGAAGCATTACAGGCGGTGCCGGAAAACGACCGAAAAAGCTATGCTGAGGTAATGAATGCATTGGAACGAAAATATGGCAGCGACCATAAAAAGGAATTATACAGGATTGAGCTGAAAGGTCGCTTGCAACGAAATGGTGAATCTCTACAGGATTATTCCTCGGCTGTAGAGCGGCTTGTTCATTTAGCACACTCAAATACACCACCATATTTCATGGAGAAGATGAAGATCGAGGCGTTTACTGATGGTATTCGTGATCCTGAGACAAGGAAAGCTGTAATGTTGTCGCCAAAACCAACATTCGCTGAAACTATTGCTTATGCCTTGACAAATGAAACTGCACAAGCAATTATAAAACCATCGATTAAAATACGCCGGGTAGAGTTGGCTGATGACAACGGTTATAAACCAAAACTACGAGAGAGTGTCAGAAGTGACAGAATTCGATGCTGGCTATGTGGCAAGTTGGGCCATATTTCGAGAGAATGCCGAGATGTTAGAAGGAAACGAGCAAGATCAGCATCGCCTATGCAGAGACGTCCAGCAGAAGAACGGGTGCAGCAAGCTAGAGAGGACGATGGAGCAGCACCGAATCAGTTAAACTACAACGAGTCAGCCTAAAGGGACGTAAGCTGGCTCCCACAACCGATTGCCCCATAACCTTCATCCATGTTTCGAGATTGACAAGGGGAGGTGACAGCCTTACTGTTAGGGCTAATATTGATGGAAAAAGTTGTGTCATCACGTTAGATACGGGAGCAACAAATACAATTGTCCGCACTGATATTGTGAAAGGGAAACTAAAACCAGCAGGGAGATACCGGATGCAGACAGCTACTGGCGAAAGTGCAAGTATTAAAGGAAAGAAAGTGGTCAACTTTGAAATAGGGAATACTCACTTTCAACATGAAGTGGTTGTAGCTGACATTGTGGATGAAGTAATCCTGGGAATGGACTTCATGAGGCCAAATGGATTCGTTATTGATGCTGGCAAAGGAGTACTCACGTACGGAAATGTTGAGTTGCCACTCCAGTTTAATGGTGAAGATTCAAATTGTGTTCGTCGAATAATATTAGATCACAAGGAAAAGCTGCCACCCCAATCAGAAACAATCATTTGGGGAAAGTTGGAAGGAGGTTCTGGGTCACCCAGGTTGTGGGTTGTGGAAGCCAATAAACAAGAACATCAATATTTTAAAGAAGTCGTTATAGGGAAAACTTTAGTTAGATCGGATGCTGATTACAAAATACCAGTAAGAGTTTTAAATCTGTCAGATACGCAGAAAACAATGAAAAAAGGATCAATCATAGGACAATTGTGAAGAGGTAGCTAAAATAATAAAGTGCGAGCAGAAAAACATCAATTGCTCGGTCAACACAAAACAACAAAAGGCAGAAATGGAGCAACTTGTGCAGAAATGGACAGAAGGGCTTTCAGAAGAACAGAAGAAAGCAGCACGTCAATTGTTGGAGCGGCACAAGTCTGTATTCTGTAGTACACCCGGAAGGAGTTATTGGCCATTATGGAATGCGTCAAACATTTTCATAAATACTTGTATGGTCAGAAATTTCATCTCAGAACTGACCATGGTGCGTTAAGATGGCTACTCCAGTTCAAAAATCCAGAGGGACAAGTAGCACGTTGGATCGAACGGTTGCAGGCGTACGATTTGGACATTGAACATCGAAAGGGTACTGCACATGGGAACGCTGATGCATTATCGAGACGACCCTGTCAAGCTGAATGTAAGCATTGCAGTCGTCAAGAAAATAAGGAGAACATCATCGATGTCCGATTACTACAAGTGCTACCTGACGATGAATGGACTGCTGAAGCCATAAGGAGAGATCAATTAGAAGATCCGGATCTTGCACCGATCATCGAGTCCAAGGAAAAGGGTTGCAAACCAGTATGGGGAGATATTGCTGATAAAACTCCAACTTTGAAGGCGTACTGGGCGCAATGGGACAGTCTTCAGCTAGAGAATGGATGTTTAAAGAGGGTATGGGAAAGCTCAGATGGCAAGATAAAGCAATCCCTTACAGTGGTACCAAAAGGGAAAATACCAGCAGTATTGAAAGAGTATCACGAAGGAACGAGTGGAGGTCATCTTGGGATCAACAAAACTCTTGCAAAAATACGACAACGGTTTTACTGGTCGGGGACTCGGCAATCAATTGTGGAGTGGTGTCAAAAATGCGATAAATGTGCGGCGGTGAAAGGACCCGCACGAAGAAGTCATGGAAAAATGAAGCAATACAATGTAGGTGCTCCATTTGAAAGGATCGCAATGGATGTAGCGGGACCATTTCCAACAACTGATAATCAGAATAAATATGTGCTTGTGATCATGGACTACTTCAGTAAGTGGCCGGAAGTGTGTGCGATTCCCAACCAGGAAGCAACCACAATCGCTGAAGTTGTGATAAATAATTGGATTAGCCGCTATGGAGTTCCTATGGAGATCCACACCGATCAGGGACGGAACTTCGAGTCAGCTGTATTCCAGGAAATTTGTCAAATGCTGGGGATTAACAAAACGAGGACGACAGCTTCACACCCACAGTCAGATGGGATGGTTGAGAGATTCAATGCTACTTTGGAGGAATTTCTAGCAAAAGTGGTCAGTAAGAATCAACGTAACTGGGATCAACACATTCCTTTATTTTTGATGGCATACAGATCAGCAGTTCATGACACCACGACCATGACACCAGCTCAAACTATTTTTGGAAGTGATTTAAGACTTCCTGGTGACCTCAAATTTGGAGCGGTACCATCAACATCATTGTCTGCGCAAGAATACGTCAACCGAATCAGGGAGAACCTTGAGGATATTCACAAGCTTGTTCGGCAGAAGATACAACTGACCAGTGATAGAATGAAAGCCCGATATGATATACGATCTAATAATAAAGGTTTTGAAGAAGGACAATTAGTATGGCTACACAACCCACAACGAAAACGAGGGTTATCACCAAAACTGCAAGCTGCATGGGAAGGACCTTACAACATTATAACGAAGTTGAATGACGTAGTTTATAGAATTAAGAAAGGCCATCGAGGCAAAGCGAAAGTAGTACATTTGGAAAGATTGGCCTTATACAAAGGAGAGCTAGATCCTGTTCGGGACGAACAGGCTTAAGTGGAGGGTATTGTTACGATTGCAGAAAAATCTAGACGATTACAGAAAGATCTAAACGATTACGGTCACTTCCAGGAAAATAAAATCAACAAAACACAACAGAAAGTGAATGAAATAGTGTTGTTGTTGTTGTACATGTTCTTAGAATTAAGGTCTATTTGTTTTATGATTTTATAAATCAAATCAACGTAACGTAAAATAATCGAATATTCTAATATTTTCTCAAGGTTTCTAAAAAGTTACCTAGAAATTTCTAGAGATTAAGCAGAAGGTATATAAGGAAAATGATTCTTGTAGTTTTTAATTAGTTTTATTTTAAACCTGCGATAGTAAAGTGAAAATTATAAAAGTGATATTTAAAATTAGTTTTTGTAAATAAAGTTATAAGTGTTATTGAGTAGAAATATTTTGTGTATTACTTTGAACGTTGTGAACTGGAAATTTCTACAATAAACCGTTGGAGTTCTGAAACCGTTGAAAGAATATTCTAGTGAAGAATATTGTTTGCTGTATTGTTTTCCTGTTGTTGTGGAACAATTAAGGTGTTGAAAACTTAATAAAACCTAGTGTTTGTGCTTACTAATCAGTGATCGAACTCTGAAGAGATTTGGGAATTACGTTTATCGAATTGAGAGTAAGGCCAATTCGAAGTAAGGTTGGAAAAACGTAACAATATTCTTCTATCTATCTTCTTCTATCTTCTATAAAAATGTAAATGTTCGTTTGTTCAAAATAGTTAATCTCCTTAAGTGCTGGATCGATTCCTTTGAAATTTGGACGATTAGTTGCATTTCAATAAAGGCGGGGTTTTACATGATTTTTTTAGCTGTATATGTTTCATAACATAGGCTGTCAACAAGTACAAGTTTTTCACCTGTTGTATTCTCAATTAACTCAATGTTATGGTCGAGTTTCACTTCATGCTTAATTTGATCGATTAGCTTTGTATAGTGATCAGCCCATAGATTATTTTGTGTCCTCTTTTCGGTAGGACTGTCCTCCTTTGGAGCAAGAAGGTCCTCCGTCCTCATTTACTATAAAGATGTCCTCTTTATTTGTTTTATTTATTATCATTATCAGTGAATTTTATTTTTAAATTAAAACATGCTTCTCTGTCGGAAGAGTAAAACGTCGTATTGCTTTCGTGTCTAATGAATTTTATTTTCTCACAAATTTGCAATGCTCATTGCTCGCTCGCATTGTAAAGTTTCGATCGAAAATAAACTAGTTCATTAAACATCTCAACAATAAAGTACTATTATACAGTTAGTTTCTTAGGTGCCTTTGCGTGTCAAAACATAGATGCAATGAAAAATGCTGGAAAATATGGTCGAAAATTCACTGAGTTTCATTTTTATAGAAAACTCACAAATGCAACAAAAATTAAACGAGATTGGCTAATCTATTCACCGTCAGCCCAAACAGTTTTTTGTTTTGTATGCCGTTTATTTGGTGGTTTGAATGGAAAATCGAACGCATTTTCATTAAAAAGATTCAATAATTGGAAAATTCATCACAAGGCATTTCGAAGCATGAAGAGTCTAAGTATCACATGACCAATAATTTTACACATAAAATGCGTATCAAAAATGAACTTACTTTCGAGAAATCTTTTAATAATACAACTAAAATTGCATCACGAGGACTTGCTTTTCGTGGTCACGATGAAATTTTAGGATCAAAACACAATGGAAACTTTCTTGGATCTCTTGAATTATTGGCTAAATTTGATCCCTTTTTACAAGAACATATTTCTCGTTTTGGCAATAAAGGAAAAGGTTCACTCTTTTCATGTAACATTGACAAATGATTTTTTTTTATTATTCGGAATATTTTTAGGAAAAGCATCGTATCTTTCAAGCACAATTTGTGAAGAATTCATCTCTATCATTGGAAAACATGTTAAAAATCACATTGTTTCGGAAATTATAGAGTCTCGATATTATTCGTTTAGCGTCGATTCCACTCAGGATGTGAGCCATACAGACCAGATGTCTTTTTGTATTCGATATGTTAAAAGTAATACCATTTGTGAACGATTTATTTCATTTATTGAAATCGAAGGTGATACATCGAATTATCTTTTTGACATCATTATAAAATTCTACATTGAAAACGAAATAAACATTGATAATGACAACGCTTACAATATGACAGGTATTTATGGTGGCCTACAAAGATTGATTCGTCAAACAAATGAAACAGCAATTTTTGTCCCTTGCTTTGCGCATTCATTAAATTTAGTCGGTAAATATAGTGTTTCTGGCAATACTGCTGCAACTAAGTTTTTTGATATGGTTGAAAAACTTTATGGATTTTTCGTATATTCGATGGAATCGATTACAAGAACAATTAACCGAAAATAGCGAATACATGGTAAAGAGAGCAACTGGAACGAGATGGTCAGCTAGATACGAATCAGTTCACGTTTTACATTCTTGTTATTTAAAAGTGTTGCATGTTTTAAAATCTTTCCTACATGAGGAACGCTTCAGTGATGATAACAAAGCGTTGGTAACAGGTTTGATAAAAAAAACTATGTCAATTCGAAAATATTTTGATGCTTGTCCTCTGGAAAAGTGTACTAACCAAGTTTAATTTTGTGAATCGAGCATTACAAAAATCTAATTTACCTGTCTCGGTGACAAAAAACTGTTTGATTTAATAGTTACAGATTTGGAAAATAAAGATTACAATAAAATTTTTGATGATGCCTGTCAGCTTTTAAATTCTGTTTCATCTAATATTCAAACCGCAAATGATAGTCAAACTTGCTCAACGTCACAAACACTTTGTCTAGAGGAACAAAAAGACCACCTTGAAAAATCGTTGTTCAAGCCAATTATAAAGGCTTTTCTTTTCAATCTGAGAGAGCGTGCTAAAGATTATGAAGATCTAGATAGTACTCGTTTTTGATACATCTAAATTTAATGAGTGATGAAGAGATTGCTAATTCTTGCAGAACAATAACCGCAAAATACCCAAAAGATCTCAATGCAAATCAATTGATTGACGAATGTCAATTTGCCAAAAATTATTTCACATTTGATAATTTAAATTATGAATCGATGTACAAAACAATGTTCAATAATAATCTTTCCACCACTTTTCCGAATATCGATATTTTATTACGAATGTTTTTATGCATGTTTGTCGATAATGTTATAGGCGAACGATCATTTTAAAAACTGAAGTTAATCAAAATTTATTTGCGTAATACTATGAGTAATGATCGTTTGAACGATTTATCCATTCTTTCTATTGACAATGAAATTTTGGACGAAATTAAATTCGATGAAATTATAGACACTTAAATACAGAAAAAATGTAATTTTAATGCCTGAAAATAAATATATTTCAAACTCTGGTTTTAGTTTCTTTTTTGCTTATGCTTGGGGCCCCTGAATCGCGGGGCCCTGGTGCGGTTGCCTTAAAACTTGTATGATAATCCGCCGCTGATATATATATATATATATATATATATATATATATATATATATATATATATATATATATATATATATATATATATATATATATATATATATATATATATATATATATATATATATATATATATATATATATATATATATATATATATATATATATATATATATAGGTAATATTGCACTCCTGTACCAGGTGGTCTTTGTAAGCCATAATATGAGTTCCAGTTGATGTTCCCAAATCAGCATTCTGGGAAACTTTTTACGTATTTCAAAGGAATAGCAGGAACTAAAAAAGTTTTGGTAGATATTGAGTAAACTATGTTGATTTTTCTATAGTTAGTTATAAATTATTGGTCGCTCTTTGCCCCATAAACTTCCACCTACTGATTTAAGTGCAGTATTATTATCATCCGTATAAGAAGGTATGGTTATTCTACAGGTAGATTACTTAAATTCAACCACTACTTAAATAATGACAGTGAGAGTGCCACACTTTATAATTTAGAAAACATAGCAATATTTCTATATGCCTATAACTGAGATGCCTTTAGCTCATAACTGACACGGTTTCTCACCTCGGACAGGTCAGTGATTGTGCTAAGTGCAATAAGAAAGCAGTTTTGTTGTGGAGCTTAAAGAGCAAAATTATAATCATTCTAAGAGTATAGTACATACAAGAAAACGATCAACTTGCATTCTAGGAATATTTTAAGTTGTTTATAATATATGCCCTGGTTAAACATTCCAATTCAAACCTATTGAATCCTATTAAATCCAATATAATTTCAATAGGATTAAATTGGATTGAATTGGTTTAATAGGAAGACTTCGATCTACAAATTAAAATTCATTCGGAATGAATGGGATTTAACAGGAAAAGAGGTTCGGTAGGATTCTAAAGGAAATTTCCAATTGAATTTCAATCGGAAATCAAGAGATTCAATAGGAAAAAGGAACTTAGAAAAAAATTAAACAATCTTATAAATTTAACAGGATTTAATTGGAAAAGATTTAATAGGAATGAATAGGATTAATCGGAATTCTGCAATGGAAATTTCCAATTAATTCCTATTTATATACATTTCCTATAGATTCCGGTTGAAAAATAAAATAGAGATATTTAACAGGAATGAATAGGATTGTATTGGAAATAGATTTTTTGAATAGGAATTAATTGAAAATTCCCAATGCAGAATTCCGATTAATCCAATTAATTTTTTTCAATTGGTTTCAATTGGAATGTTTAACCAGGGTGGGTATATATACAAAAAGAATTCTAATTTAAAATGTTGAATACAGATTACTATTTTAACCACAATTATTAAGGCAGCACATGCTGTTTCTAGACCTTTAAATCCTATTTTATTGTTAAAATAAAACTGTAAAGTGTTTAACTTAAATTTTCACATGAAATTTTCTTTCGTCTAAAAACTGTTTTATTTTTTCGACCAATTCGAGACTACGATTGAAATACGAAAACAGTTGAATGAAAACAATTCAAACGATCAATCATCAAGCGAATTGAAGCGAAAAAAATAATTTTGACATTTACTAGATGAAAACAAAACATTGTGTTTTGTTTTGCATTGTCGAAAATGATTGAAGCTACAGCCTCTGAATTGCCTGATAATATTTTAGAAATAATTTGTTCCTATTTAGAAATACATGATTTAAAGAATTGTTCTCAAGTTTGTAAAAATTGGTATCGTTATTTAAATGATGAAAATAATGATGTATGGCGCTTGCATTGTTTAAGAAAATTAGCCGATGAAGCTCTCAAATCTGATTTGTTGTCATCCGCTCCAACTTATAAATCAAAGTTGCGTGCATTTTATCATTCCTGGAATCCGAATGATTGTTCTCGGAATGTTTATATAAAACCAAACGGATTTACATTGCATAGGTTTGTAGGTTAACTTAATTTGGACAATATTTTCTTAAATCTTATGTAAATTCTAGAAACCCAGTTGCGCAAAGTACAGATGCTAGTCGAGGGAAAATTGGGTTTCGTCAAGGTCGACATGCTTGGGAGGTGATATGGGAAGGTCCGTTAGGAACAGTTGCTGTTGTTGGAATTTCTACAAAAGAAGCTTCACTACAGTGTCATGGATATGTTGCCCTTTTAGGCTCGGACGAACAAAGTTGGGGTTGGAATTTAGTAGATAATCATTTACTGCATAATGGAGATACTCAAGGGAACTATCCTCTTTTGAATAATGCCCCCAAATATCAGGTTTGTTAAAGAAAAAGAAGTTGGATTTTAAAATGAATATTTGTAATTTATTTGTGTTTAAGGTTGGTGAAAGAATAAGAGTTATTTTAGATTGTGATGACAATACACTTTCTTTTGAAAAAAATTATGAGTTTTTAGGGGTGGCTTTCAGAGGTACTAAATTTAGAAAAAGAGATCAACATCATTCATAATATTAATCTATTCCAGGTTTGCCGGACAAAAAATTATACCCAACAGTATCAGCGGTTTATGGTAACACTGAAGTTTCTATGGTATATCTTGGGCCACCTTTGGATGGCTAATAAAAATAATTTTGTTTTTAAATACTAAGAAAACATGCTGACTCCGTCTGTATGATACTCTTTTATGCCCTAAAACCACTTTTATTTAAGTATATAATTTTATTTTTTGTGATTTTTGTTTTTATTTATTTTATTTATTGTGAAAAATATATTTTTATGTTATGTATTTATTTATAGTTGTAGAATAATTAGCAAATTAATTATTGCTCTCTAACATATTTAATTATTTTATTAGTAATTTTGTGATTTAATTTATATTCAAATATGATCTCAAAACAAAAATTATGCAAACCCAAGACGATTTGTTTCTAGGTTTAAGTTTATTTGATTGTTCAAATTAAAAGATTTTGGATTTAAATGTCTTCTTTTATCCATCTTTATCAATTACAGTTGTGTCGCATATTCACACAGAACGTTTTTAGTTACAAATAGTTGCGAAGGCTGGATGACTCAAAGAAAGGCTTGAGCTTTATATGGGTGTTATATGTACCATAAAACAATTTATATGGAATTAACGTTGATAATAAACGCTGCAGAATATCTTATATTTAATCATATTTTATAAGTTAATTCTTGTTTTGTGACATAATGGTGAGCTTATTAACGAAGGAATCGTTAAAGGGGCTAACAAATAAGATTTCGGCTGTTGTTGTTTTTTCGAAAAAATAATACATACAGCCAAGGACAAATAATCGTTTTACGATCATTGCTTCTAAGCAGCAACTTGTGATATCCAACAGAAGAAATTTAATCATTTATACTATGCAAAAAAGGTTTTGATGGTAAATGTGGCTTGACTTTGAAAATGATAAGCACTGTACTTTCTCTATAAAGTAGATAATTCTGACTTTTTGTCAACTACACAACCCCTGCAAAGTTCTCGAGATTTTCAGATGAGAAAAAATTGGAGCTGCGCAAAGATTAAAATGCTTATGCATAACATAGCATAGCACAAGAACATGTCCATTAAGAACAACTATAACTGGTATGGAAACTAAAACATATTGCGAAGATGTGAAACAAAACGCTAGCAAGTAAAAATCTATTTATTTAATAAGTTAAAATAATTTACAAGCTTGTAAATATCTAATCTCGTACAAAATAAATATGTTCAAATGGATACATCAAATTTGGCAAATTTTTACAACTCATACCTTTAGTTTATACAATACCGGCTTACATTTGTCAATACATCCGAATATTCCTGTTAGAAAAGCAAAATAAATGAAAAATAATAATTCAAATAGCTAAATTAAACTTACTGGATATTCAGCATCATTATCTGTTTCTCCACCTGAATCTATATCACTTGTGCTAACACTATGTTGCCAATCATCAATCTCCGATTCATCATTATCATCGTCATCCTCAAGTTCCACATGTTCATAAACCTCTTCAATTTTTTGTCTCCCATAAACAACATGTGCGAACCCAACCAACACACCGATTATGTTTTCGTCATTAAACGGATTATCGTTTATATCAAGAATCTGCATAAATCGACTCTGAATCAAATCTGATCTACTAATTGATTCGATTAAATTACTATTTAAATAACAAAACTTGATCGTTTTTATATTTAAGATTTCGTTAGGAAAGCGTCTCAATGCATTATTTTTTAAGTTTAGATGAATTAAATTTGATAAAAGACTAAAGGATTGAGGTAGTTCTTCTATTAAATTATTTTCTAAAGTAAGCCATCTAAAATATTAAATTGAACTGAATTTTGAAATACTAAACAATTATTATCATTGTAGTTTTACCTTAACTTTTCAAGCAATCCAAAACCATCCGGTAATCTTTTTAATTTATTTCCACGGGCTCCAAATGTATCTAAAGCTACACAAAAACAAAAATCTTCGTCAATTTCTTCTAGCCCTGTATTATTACACCAAAATACTTCCAAGCTGTGCAATTTTGAAATTTCCCTAGGTATCATTTTTATTTTATTATTACTCAAATTTAAATTGCTAAGTTGAAATAAATCCGTTACAGCTAAAGGAAAGGATGTAATATTATTGAAATCTAGAGTAACGGAACGAAGATTTTGCATTTCGGACAGTTCGTCGGAGACCTAGGTAGGAAAACAGTAACGATATATGTATATAATTAACAGTTAAAATTTTTAAATTTTTTACGGTACAATACCTCAGATAGCATATTGTTATGTAGAAAAACTTTTTGTATATTTTTACACTCGTATAACTTTTTAGGAATATCTTTAAGATCATATTTGGATAAATTACAAGATAACGATTTTTTTTCAATACATGTTTCAATTGTTGCTATTATATGGTTTTCCCGAATAAAATTATGCAAAAAATCGGATGAATTAAGACTCATTTTATTAAACTTTCGCAATAATTTTGAAGTTTTTTCATGAACCTTTTATAATTTTTTTGTATCGTAATAATTTGATTTTTGATCACTAGATTATTAACGTTGTTTTAATAAAAATGATATATTGAAAATAACTTAAATTTATAAATGCTTTGAAATAACTTCTGTAAATTTGTTAACTTAATTATTAACAAAACATATTATTTAAACTGTTTTTAAAAGCCAAATGAATTAATGAAGAACCAAAATCAGTTTCGTGTTTTCTAAACAAGATCTATTTATAAACTATATAAAAAAAAGTACATATGCAAGGGTAAACTGACAAGTTTAAAACTAAGAAACAATTATGGTAAACAATGTAGATTTTCAAACACACAATTCTTTTCAAAGAACAAACAGATCAACAAATATTACGGTTTCTCAAGCTAATTCAACCGAGATTAATATTAGACGACATGCAGCGTGCGGTACTGACACATATGTTATATACTTCACAGCTACTAGTCTTTCTTTTACTAGAAATAAAAGATTTCCGTTAGAAATTCTGCCTTGGCACACAATATTGGCGTATATGAAATTGTACTCTGTGTCAGGAATGAAATTATAATAATAATACTCACTTTGTTGCTGAAAATTTAATTTATTCCCGGGTCCGCGGTTCTAAAATTGGTCATTTTAAGACGAATTTTATAACATTAACACAAATATATCTTGTCCGAAAACGAAACTTGGTGCGCGGATGGTACCATCCTTGACTTTATTGCTCACCCTTTATATCTTTCAAAACTTATTGACTTATTAGCTAACCATAATAGGAAAATGAAAACGAACTTGATTCAATAATACCATCTGCGGACCAAGTTCGTTTTCAGACATAGTTCTCTTCTCTACCGTCTATTTGTATCCATCAAAGCCGTTATCAAATAAGCGCTGTTATGACTTTGTAAATATACGATTCATTAAATTGAAGCTATAAGCAAAGACGGCAGACCACATGCTTGTGTTGCATAAAGTCTCGCACATCAAAAAGCAGGTCTCAACTGCAACTGGGAAGAAAGTGTCGTTATTCAGAAATCTTTGAAAATGGGTGTAGTGTATCTACTTATCAACCAACTCCGGTACAGTCTGTTAATTCGTTAATTTCGAACAAGACTATCCGGGCATATTTCCGTTATTTTGGCCAATTAACATGTATGTGTAATGTATACTTCAGCCAGAAAACAAACTAGGTATGACGCAGAAGGACGTCTTTTTGACTATATTTTTGTACGACTTCTAACAATTTCATTTGATAATCATTATTTTAAATACGCATTTTGGTGCCATGGATTCGTACAAAATAGTTTTTGATAAATTATTAATTAATAGTATGGTGAATACTTTAAGGCATTTTTCGCCGTTGTACAAATTTTGTTAACAGGTCAACATTTGGGAGTAATTATGAAAATTATTTCAAAATTTTATTTTGTTTAAATTACCCAAAGCTGCCAACCCATATATAAAAATTTATTTCTTTAAAATTAAACATGGCTGCTTCTGTCAAATTCTAAACAATTGATAATTGCGAAAACAAATAATTTTTGTGTGTATATAGAAATTTTTGTTGAAATTCTTGTGTTTACCACCCGAATAAATTATAAATATAAATTAATTAATCAAATTTAGTGAAATAAATAGAGCAACCAAAATAAATATCTGTTATGAATTGTTTATATGAAATTGCCGTTATTTGACATACATAATCATATGCTACTACTTTTATCCTGAACAAGAACATATTTATTTATTGCAAGAAAATAAAGAATACTAGAATGTTTTCCAACGGTCTTCCATGTAACTTACCTTTTCCTAGCTGCCTAGGTATGCCTAAAGATAATGGAAGCGATGAATTATTACCGACAAGTATGGGAAATCGTGAACCTGTTATATTAAATGTTTATGATATGGTAATTACTGTTAACTATCTATTTATTTATTAATGAAATTGATTTTGCGTTTGATTCTAATAAGAAATTGTATTATTTTAGTATTGGATAAATGAGTATACTACATCACTAGGTCTAGGTGTATTTCATTCCGGTGTAGAAATATTTGGCATGGAATTTGCTTATGGAGGACATCAATTTCCTTTTAGTGGAGTATTTGAAATTCAACCTCGAAATCATGATGAGCTTGGAGATCAGTTTCGATTTAGGTAAAGGAGTTTCTTATTAACATTTGTAATTATTTTTAAAATTACTTATCAGTTTTCAAGAATTAAAAAATAATTGACTTAGTTCCGAATTTATTAAACAAAATGGATAGTAGATAAGTTATAACAAATCTCTATTGAATAATTAAGGAATTAATTGAATTTTTTCAAAATATTCTTATCACTTAGTTTTATTCGCTGTACTATATTATTAAACGCTATCTTCTGTTTTACAAAACCGTATGATATGACAAACACTTTTTAATTTAATTCAATATTTAATAATAGTAGTATGTTTAAGGTTTATCTACTGCAAAAACATTTAATGTGGTCTCGTGAAGTTTTTTTTTATAATTGATCGGAAAATAATCAACCATTGTGTTGGTTTTCTCAACGGAATGTCCATATTTAAGAGAGCTTGGAATTTCAGTACGGTTTTGAAAATATGGGGCTCGTCAGCACCAATGCGACGATTTTGTAGGGAATCAAGATTCCCCCAAGCCCCCCAAATTTTTCAACAGTACTTCATCCGTTCATTGATGAACCAATAGGTGAATGTAAAAACATTCGTTTAGTGGGTGTCACAGTTTCAAATGACCTACTCTGGAACGATCATGTAATGGCGATGGCAAAAAGCGCGTCTAGAAAACTCGGCCTCCTAAATAGAAGCAAAAAATTTGTTACTCCATACCATTTGCTCAGTGTTTATAAGTCCTATATTCGTCCCAGTATGGAGTACTGTTGTCAAGTTTGGGTTGCTGCTTCTGTTTCCATCTTGGCCCTTTTGGACTCTGTTGAAAAGCGGGCTATAGGAATTGTGGGTGGTCGAGATTTAACATCAAAACTTGATTCCCCACAACATCGTCGCACTGTTGCTGACCTCGTTGTTTTTTACAAATATCGTCATCAACAGTGCTCGGATAAAATTAGCAGCATCATGCCTTAAACTTATTCTTACCCCCGTTCCACTCGGCAATCGGCTAGCGCAACCAGTCAAACGGTCGAGATCGCGCGCTGTCATACTGGCAGATCGCAGAAAGACTTCTTTGTCCGAACTGCATACAAATGGAATGGTTTGCTGGAATCCGTAGTCTCATGTGGTTGCAATCCGCAGATGTTTAAAAAAAGGTTCATCAACACGTTAAAGCGCAAGTTATTGTGGGACCTAGGTCTTAAAAGGTATTTATGTGTTGTTGTGACACATATTGTAAACCCTATAACAACACTTTTTATTTAAAAAAAAAATCCAGGGACGAGACGATTATACACTTATAAATATGGAGTAATTGATACTGAGTGAAATACTTTTAATGTCTATTCAGGAGACCGATAGTTTTGTTAACGGGTTTGTTGCAATCGTCATATCGTTGGAAAATGTGACGCCCACTAAGGGAATCCTTAAACATTTGTCTATTTTTTCTTCAGACACTGATTGAAATATCGGCAATAGTGGCTTTTATTGTGTTACCATAGAGAAACATATATAGAGAGAAATAACCTCTATTCACACAAATTGTATATAGAATACTGATAATACAAATAAAAGTACAACCAGAGATGAAGGGTTAAGCAATATACAAATTTTACAAATTATACATTGCATTCTTTCTGTCTTATATGAGCAAATCAAAATAAAAAAATGAGAATTTATATTTGAAAGAGAAATATTTCTTTTGCTTTATTTTCTATTTTACTTTTACTTAAATACGAAAAAATACGATAATTATAAAATAGAAAATAAAAAAAAAGTACTCGTATTATGAGTGTTTAAATATATAATTTAAGGATTGGATTGGTATGATAATTTTTTATATTTAACAAATATAATTTCATTCATTGATAATTTTTTGTTTTTGTATATTTTCTATTTTACTTTTACTTAAATACGAAAAAATACGATAATTATAAAATAGAAAATAAAAAAAAAGTACTCGTATGTATGAGTGTTTGAATATATAATTTAAGGATTGTGTTGGGATGATGATTTTTTGTTTTTGTATATTGAAGAAGCAAATGATTGAATTTGTTATTTGGGTTACGAATTGTTTGTTTTGTTGTCAAGATTTTTTATTTACTTTTTCATCTTTTTTTAAATGGATTTGAACTATATTAAGTTTTTATTGTCCTAGGTCGATGACTTTAGATTTTAGAATATATCAATTTAGTTTGGTCAGAGTTTGATTTAAATTGATTCATTTGGTCGTGTTTGATATAATTACTTCGGTCTGAAAGACCTAAGATTACATTCATGAGCTCAAAGTGAAATTCTTACCCATGCTTTTTTGGCATTTCTCGAAGTTTTAGGACCTACTGATTCTAAAAAAGCAACAAACAAAAATGTATGTCTGTCTGTCGGCCGTCCGTCCGTCCGTCACAACCTACGAAATCTAGAAAACCGCTGAACGGATTTGAAAATTTTTTTTCTAAAAATAGGATTACTCAATAGAAAGAGCCGAAAGGACGATGTGTTCGATAGCTGTACCGGAAGCGTGTCAAAAAAATCGTCAAGTGTGTCAAAACAAGGAAATTTGCATATTTTTTGCTTAAAAAACGTTCATTTTAAGTGATTACGAGTAGGAACATTGAATTTGGAGAAATCTTGATGGTCGGGATTGGTATGGGAGACCAAAATCTAGATTTTTGCATTATAAGTTTGTCAAAAAAATGTTGTCAAGTGTGTCAAAAGAAAGATTTTTATTTATTTTTTTACTCAATTTTTTGGAAAAAAATAAAATTAATAATATGTATGCATGAAAATATATTATTATTATAGAGAATTATGGGATTATAAGATTGTCAAAAAAATAATGTCAAGCGTGTCAAAAATGATTTCATTGATTTTTTTAGCCAATTTTTTGGAAAAAAAAAATTTATCTGTTTTTACATTTACGTCATAAAAATGTAATTGAAAATGAAATTGGACATGAAAATTTATGAATTGGTTATAGTTTTTGAAATAGTTTTGGAATTTTGATAAAAGTTTGTATTTTTAATTTTTTAATGATTTTTGCTATATTTTTAGAATTTTGCAAAAACTTTGAATTCTTAAGAATTTTTGGAATTTTATTAGAATTTAGAAAAAGTTTAAATATTTGATTTTATTCTAATTTTTGGAATGTTTTTGGTATTTTTCAATTTTTGATTTTGTTATAATTTTTGCAATATTTTTAGAATGTTGAAAAAATAGAATTTTTGATTTTTATATATAATATTTAAGAATTTTGAAATAAGTTTCAATTTTTCATTTTGTAATAATTTTTGCTATATTTTTAGAATTTTGGAAAAACTTTGAATTCTTAAGAATTTTTGGAATTTTATTAGAATTTAGAAAAAGTTTAAATATTTGATTTTATTCTAATTTTTGGAATGTTTTTGGTATTTTTCAATTTTTGATTTTGTTATAATTTTTGCAATATTTTTAGAATGTTGAAAAAATAGAATTTTTGAATTTTATATATAATATTTTAGATTTTTGAAAAAAGTTTCAATTTTCGATTTTGTTATAATTTTTGCAATATTTTTAGAATTTTGGAAAAAGCTTTTTGGAAAAAAATAAAATTAATAATATATTAAAATTATAGAGAAAATATATTATTATTATAAGTTTGTCAAAAAAATAATGTCAAGCGTGTCAAAAAATGATTTCATTGATTTCTTTAGCTAATTTTTTAGCTTTCGACGCGAAAGACCTTGGTATTTTTCAATCCGGCCGATGGCGCCGAGATTACAACCCAGACCTATGTTTCGTTTCATCTAATTCTAAAGGTCAACCAATACATGCTTTAAGACAAGTATTATTGGGTTTCCCACATTCTCAGCATCGACCAGTAATAGTAGAGGCTGGAATACAAATCCCGATGATACATTCAATACCGAAACCTAGATGGAATTTTTTAAAGGCTTCATGGCATTTTTCAAAAGACTTAGATGCTTCTGTACGATTTATTCCACCAGTTGCAAAGAACTACGAACGTTTCCTTGGCGCTACTCAAACAGCTGCTAAAAAATTCATACCGCGAGGCTATCGTATGGAATATATTCCAAGATGGAATGAGGAAAGTGAAAAACTTTTCAATGAATTCGAAGAAAGTGGAGACCCAGAAATAGCTGATGATCTATTAAGATCCTTAGATGCTAATCGACAAGAAAGTCTGCTATGGAAAATATAGATTTTACACATTCTAGTAGAAAAGCATGGAGTCAAATACGAAAATTGGGTGCTTGGAAAAAGAAATTTGCTGATAAAACAAACATAAATCCAATTTTAATAGCGAATAGGATAGTAAACATGTCAAGAGTTGAACCACATAAAGAACTTTCAAAAACCGTTCTCTTAAATCTTAAAAACTTGAAACGAAACACACCAAGATCTTCCGAATATTGTCGCCCTTTCATCAGCTATTTCTGGGTCTCCACTTTCTTCGAATTCATTGAAAAGTTTTTCACTTTCCTCATTCCATCTTGGAATATATTCCATACGATAGCCTCGCGGTATGAATTTTTTAGCAGCTGTTTGAGTAGCGCCAAGGAAACGTTCGTAGTTCTTTGCAACTGGTGGAATAAATCGTACAGAAGCATCTAAGTCTTTTGAAAAATGCCATGAAGCCTTTAAAAAACTCCATCTAGGTTTCGGTATTGAATGTATCATCGGGATTTGTATTCCAGCCTCTACTATTACTGGTCGATGCTGAGAATGTGGGAAACCCAATAATACTTGTCTTAAAGCATGTATTGGTTGATCTTTAGAATTAGATGAAACGAAACATAGGTCTGGGTTGTAATCTCGGCGCCATCGGCCGGATTGAAAAATACCAAGGTCTTTCGCGTCGAATATGAGTTGCAAGTTTTGCTGTTCAGACCAATTTACAAGTGTTATACTGTTGATGTCATCATTCTGATATTTCCATAGTGTGTGATGGCTGTTAAAGTCACCAATATAGATGCTCGGTTTATCATATGAAGGGAGAACATTAGTCGGCCAGGCTGTGTTTGGTATATGTATATATTCATAATAATTGTTCCGCCAACCTCCATTGTTATGATAGAAACATCGTCTGTTGAAGAGGTTTCCGCACTAGTTTCACATTTTCAAACCACATTTTACATACGTTGCAGTTCCATACGATTTATGAAATGTTGCTCCGATAATTTCATATCCAGGAATTTCACCTCTGGTAATTAAAATTTCGTCTGATGCAATGTGTGTTTCTTGAATGACTACAATATCTATTTTGTAATCTTTTAGTTGATTCGATAAATGTTCGCATTTCGATTTGCTAGATCCTTCAATATTCAAGTGATAGATTCTTGTTATCGGTCCGATTTTTCTTGTATTTTGGTTTGAAATTTGATTTTGATTTTGGTGTATCATTTCAAACTTGTTTTTCCCTCTGTAATAGCCAGGAGATCAAATAAATGATAGTTTGGCTTCTGATATGATTATGACTATTTTTGATTGTGTACCTTTTAGGCAGTCTATCCTTACAACATTATTTAAATTTAAAATAACAATTTTATGAAAATATCCATTATGCCTGCAAACAGTCAAACTGTTGAGATCCCTCATTCACAACTGTCATATAGTGACAGAATGCAGAGGGATTCCTTTGTTTGCAAAATGAAATCGACTAGCTGATAGATACGAAAATTTAAAAACAATTCCTGGAACACGAGGATATCACTCATACATTCCTACAAATGATGGATCAATCTTAGCTAGACGTTATTCTAACTCTACGGAATTCAGTAATGTAAAATTAAATAAATGATAAAAAATGTGTAAAATATTTATTTTGAGTTAAAATTAAAAATTTATTATAAAAACATATATGTAAATCCAAAAAACACTGTTCATTTAACTCCACTTTTTTTATGATGAAACATTTTAAGGCGTGTTTCAATAAAATTAATAAAAAAAAACAAATCGAATTTGAATTTTTTACCGTTATGTTTCTAAAAGAAAGTGTTCAAGGTCATATAATGTGAATTATTATTTTGCTCTGTTTAATACATACATTTTGAGTTATATAACATTAAAATCAGTCCAGTAGTTTTGACTGTAGAGCCATTTCAATACACCAGGGTCGAGCAATTTCTTGATTTTTCAACACCCTGTATCTTAGACAGGGTTAAAAAAAAAACTAAAAACGCAGAAAACTTTTTTTTATTGATGTCAACGAATTCTAATTATACAAAATTAAAACCTCATTTCCAGACCTTGCTGATTTCACGTGTTTTTCACCGGGCATTAAAAATATGTTTCTCCTCGACGCCTAATAAATTCATTTTGTTAAAATTTTATCCGGAACTCCAAGAATTCCCATTGCAATAGGTAGATTTTATATGAAATCTACCTAAAACAAGCAGCTCAAAGGATAAACTTATATCATATTATTTAGAACATCAGCAGCCAAATTCTGTAACTGTGAAGCGGTGTAGTGATAAATTTTTTATCACTTCACCGTAAAAAAATCTAAATTAGTGAAATTTTAAAACTGAAAAGTTAACACTGACTTTTGGTTAGTGATAAAATAAAATGAATTCGTTTGTTGCTAACGCCATTATGTCAAAAAACACAATTACACCAATGTGATTTGTTTATTTAAGATTTCAAAATAACATCAAAAATTTTTTTTCAAATTTAACTTCGAAAAAATTTAAATATAGTTAAATTGATGTTTAAATTGTGTTGTTCAAAATGATTGGTATTTATGTGTTTTAGACCGTAGTTCGGAATTAATATATCTATATGTATATACGTATATACAGTCAACTAGATTTACATTTCATGTATCAAAACGCTCATGTTTGTCGTAGGTTTATGTATTGTTTTCTTGAACTTAATGTTTTTTGAAAATGAAACTGGCAATTACAAATAATGCAAGAGCACAATACCATTGAAGACGTCATCTGTCTCTATCTGAACACTTATGCAGAAGTGTGTTCAGAATATTGTTAAAAAGATCGACGTCTGCTATCGTAGTCGTGATGAAAATTTACCAAATATTACTTTTTATCCAGAACGGTAATATAACATACTTCTAATGAGATATTATAGAATTCTTTCAAAATCTATATTTCTTGAACAATAGAGGAACAAATTCCTGTTGTTAGATTAGAACTTTAATTATGACCCCACTAGAGTCAAAATAAGTCTTATCTGCAAAAAATAGCAATATACTTGACATCTCGTTTATTTCAGCATTTCTCATAAATATTTCTTTGCATAACTGACGGCACTAATTAACTCGCTCAACCATTATATTTTGTTCACAAAAAATAATTTATTTTGAAAATAATAAATAAAGGATTTTTTATAATAATTCTATTAAATAAAACAATCAATGAAAATTTTATGCATTGACGTTTGATATTTAGTGAGTCGCCTACTTACTATAAGATTTTTTAACACTTACATCGCACATAAATTGCATATAGAATCGCAAAAAATGTTAAAATGATAAAAATTTGGTGATAAAATTGAAATAAAGAAATTTTTAACACTTCACCACTTCACAGTCACAGAATTTGGCTGCAGGTGTTATAATTATATCACAAACAACGATCTACTGTATCGCTTTGATATGATTAAACATTAATTTTAAGGTAAATGTATTTTTGAGCCATATAAAGTAAAAAAGTTTTTAGAACACATAACCGCATAACTACTTTAAACCCAATTTGTTTAAAGTTATCATAAGACAAATTATTAGAAAATAATATTTTTAAATTTCATAATCTATTCTTTTAGAACTCATGTATTCAAATTTAAAACATTAAATTGATACAAATTTTAATACATAGATTTTGAAATTTAAAAATATTTTTATCCTACACAACCAAATCAAATTAAATCAATTTCTGACCAAAAAAAATTGGCTTAAGTCAACAACCTAAACATATGGTTAAAGTGCATTTGAAAGATGAAAAATAAATCAAATATCAATCTATGCAGCCAACAACAACGCGTAACCCAAATTCTTCAAAAACTGAAAAATTATTTTGACCATTTTTAACTTACAAGAACAAACCAAAATTATCAATGAATTCTAAAAACCTTTACATATTTATTTAAACATGTCAAAGGAAACACTAATCCATGCGAGTTTTTTTTTTTATTATTAATTGTATTTTATCATCGTATTTTTTGTTGTCTCATTAGTAAAATAGAATATAAAGCAAAAGAAATTTCAAATACATATAAATGTTTCTCTTTTTTTATTTTGATTTGTTAAAGTATAAGTACTTTTTATCTCTGTTTAGAAATTTATTTCAAAACTAACACGAAACATCAATACGTTGCCGGAAAATTATAACAGATCAAAAATTAACATAATTTAGTGAAAAGATGATACACTCAGCAAACTACTCAAAACCATCTCCATTTAGCGTTTCGAGAAAATATTACAAAATCACAAATTCATATTTCTTTCAAATTCCAAAAATATTGTAAAACTTAAATAAAATCAAACTTTTTCAAAATTCCAAAAATTAGAATAAAATCAAATACTTAAACTTTTTTAAATTCCATTAATATTCCAAAAATTCTTAAAAATCCAAACTTTTTCCAAAATTCTAAAAATATTGCAAAAATTATAACAAAATCAAAAATTGAAAAATACCAAAAACATTCCAAAAATTAGAATAAAATCAAATATTTAAACTTTTTCTATATTCTAATAAAATTCCAAAAATTCTGAAGAATTCAAAGTTTTTCCAAAATTCTAAAAATATAGCAAAAATTATTACAAAATCAAAAATACAAACTTTTATCAAAATTCCAAAACTATTTCAAAAACTATAACCAATTCAATAAAACCAATTCATAAAAACAGATAAATTTTTTTTTCCAAAAAATTGGCTAAAAAAATCAATGAAATCATTTTTGACACGCTTGACATTATTTTTTTGACAATCTTATAATGCCATAATTCTCTATAATAATAATATATTTTCATGCATACATATTATTAATTTTATTTTTTTCCAAAAAATTGAGTAAAAAAATAAATAAAAATCTTTCTTTTGACACACTTGACAACATTTTTTTGACAAACTTATAATGCAATAATCTAGATTTTGGTCTCCCATACCAATCCCGACCATCAAGATTTCTCCAAATTCAATGTTCCTACTCGTAATCACTTAAAATGAACGTTTTTTAAGCAAAAAATATGCAAATTTCCTTGTTTTGACACACTTGACGATTTTTTTGACACGCTTCCGGTACAGCTATCGAACACATCGTCCTTTCGGCTCTTTCTATTGAGTAATCCTATTTTTAGAAAAAAAAATTTTCAAATCCGTTCAGCGGTTTTCTAGATTTCGTAGGTTGTGACGGACGGACGGCGGACGGCCGGCCGACAGACAGACATACATTTTTGTTTGTTGCTTTTTTAGAATCAGTAGGTCCTAAAACGTCGAGAAATGCCAAAAAAGCATGGGTAAGAATTTCACTTTGAGCTCATGAATGTAATCTTAGGTCTTTCAGACCGATGTAATTATGTCAAACACGACCAAATGAATCAATTTAAATCAAACTCTGACCAAACTAAATTGATATATTCTAAAATCTAGTCATCGACCTAGGACAATAAAAACTTAATATAGTTCAAATCCATTTAAAAAAAGATGAAAAAATAAATAAAAAATCTTGACAACAAAACAAACAATTCGTAACCCAAATAACAAATTCAATCATTTGCTTCTTTAATATACAAAAACAAAAAATTATCATCCCAACACAATCCTTAAATTATATATTTAAACACTCATATATACGAGTACTTTTTCTATTTTATAATTATCGTATTTTTTCGTATTTAAGTAAAAGTAAAATAGAAAATATACAAAAACAAAAAATTATCAATGAATGAAATTATATTTGTTAAATATAAAAAATTATCATACCAATCCAATCCTTAAATTATATATTTAAACACTCATACATACGAGTACTTTTTTTTTATTTTCTATTTTATAATTATCGTATTTTTTCGTATTTAAGTAAAAGTAAAATAGAAAATAAAGCAAAAGAAATATTTCTCTTTCAAATATAAATTCTCATTTTTTTATTTTGATTTGCTCATATAAGACAGAAAGAATGCAATGTATAATTTGTAAAATTTGTATATAGCTTAACCCTTCATCTCTGGTTGTACTTTTATTTGTATTATCAGTATTCTATATACAATTTGTGTGAATAGAGGTTATTTCTCTCTATATATGTTTCTCTATGCTACCACCATAACCAAACCTTGGAAGCATTTAATTCTTGTACAGACACTATCGATGATATTTTCAGCGCCGCGCCTAATGCAGAAATTATATTAGCAGGTGATTTCAACGTCCACCATAAACATTGGCTACGTTTCTCTACCGGTTGGAGTCGGTACGACCTTGATCTGTTGGTTAGAAGATTTTTTATCAAACAGATCGATCAGAGTAGTTCTGGGTGGTGCTATGTCGGCTAAATCCCCAATTCAAGCCGGTGTTCCCCAGGTTTCGGTTCTGTCACCTACCTTTTTTCTGATCTTTATCAACGATTTGTTATCGATCACAAAAAAACCCAATATATAACTTTGCCGACGACAGTACTACCTTCCATTCCTATTCTTTTTAAAAACAACCATCTAGTCTAACTTCTAATTGTCATGGTAGAAAAATGGTTGAATCCTTGGGTGTGGATCTTGAATTAATCCTGGACTGGGGGTGAACGGAATCTTGTGATATTTAATTTTATAAAGACAAAGTCGTGCGTTTTGTTCCATAAAACATCACTGTATAGCGGCAATGCAACGTTTTCCAGGCAACCATTATTAAACTCACCTACATTCAAACTATTATTGGGCACTAATATCAATCACAAACTGAAATGGCATGATCATATTCTTTCTATAGCAAAATTGGGATCACAACGACTTGGCTTTCTACGTCACTGTAAAAGCTGTTCCTCTTCATTGAAAATTACTACGATCTATAAAGCTTATATACGACCGATCCTCGAATACGACTTCCATTTATGGGCTGCAGCACCAGAAACCTCTTTAGATTTTGTCGACAGAGTTGACAGACGTGCATTGAAGCTAATTGATGATCAAATGATAACATTGGGTAGGGATTCACTGCATCATGGAAGAGTGGTTGGAGCTCTTACACTGTTTTACAGATACTGCTACGGTAAATGCTCTAAGGAAATTAATAACTTAATACCTCCATTACGTAGATCTTCCCGAGCCACAAGACAATCTTCCGATTCTCATAAGCATACTTTGGGGGTCTCATAGGTGAGAACATCTAGCTATAATAACTCCTTCCTTTTACATTCCGTATACTGGTGGAATCGATTACCAAAAAACGTTTTTCCCGCTCCATACAATCCTCAAGCTTTTAAATCCGCAATGCATCAATACTATCGCTCCAGTCCTATCCCAAGTCCTTAAACTCAAATTCCAACATTTTAACTTTCCTCTTCTATCGTTAACACGTGCATAAAGCAATAGAGGTTTATAACCTAAGTGATTAACTCGAACTATATAAAAAAAAAACTCTCCTGCAGATGTAAGTGGTATGATATCACAGAGTACAACGAACGCATCAACAGAATGTAATAGCCAACGTATAAGTATGAGTAAATAAGATGCCAGGCAGAACGTCAAAAGATATATTGTGACGGTAGTTTAACGCTATAATTTTATTTAATCAAGGATAAGCATAGAAAAGCCAAAGATAAGTATAGATTTATAAACATCCACGCTACAATCAATATCGTCTTTAAATGGAACATAAAAATATGCAGTGTAAGGCAGCTCTATTTGCTGATTAAAACTCATAAAGTAAATAATAATTTTCCAAATACTTCAACATTTGCTTTTTAATGATTATCTCAAAGGAGAGAGTTTGTGGATTCATTCATAATTATTATAAATCAAGCCTACATATTTTATTTGTTAGATACAGTAGCATTAAAACAGAAAAAATTACTCTATATCGCAAATGATTTTGTCTCACAGTTAGATCTTGTGAGTCGCAATGTACCTGTAATATACTAATCTTTTTGCTGGGTTGCTTCTATGTCATAAAACAAAATCGTGGCTAAGTAAATTCAATGTTGGTAGCAAGATTGCAAAAATAAATTCAGTATCTTAGACCTTTATCTCACATCTATGCCAGATATTACGAGTGTCGATGTCGATAAGGGTAGTATTGGAAATTCTGACCATTATCTAATCACATAGATAATCAAAACTGATTTGCAAACAAACTAGAGTTCCCAAATCCCGTAAAATATTTCACTTTTCAAAAATGGACACCAATGGTCTCCGAAGTTTTTTTCAAGGTTTCCCTATTGATCGTCATTGTTTTTATGACGATGTAAATGTTTCTGCTCAAAACTTTACTGAAACCATTCAATTCGGTATTGACAAATTCGTTCCCTTTTCAATAATGAAACCCCAACAAAAATATTTGTTTTCGAAAGCAGCCAAATTGGCTCTTAGAAACAAACGTAGATTATTTAATATTTGGATTCATAAAAAGAACTCTGTTAATCGATCCCAATATTTAAAGGCTAATAAAATATCAAACCAGATAATTGAAAACGAAAAAGCAGAGATTGACAGAACGAAAGCGGCAAAACTTTCGAGTATGTCAATTTCTGACAAAAGTTTTTACAGTGCCATTAATTCTTTAAATTGTGGTACTAAATCTTCTATCCCTCCTATCATTGATGGTGACTCAATCATTACTGACCCTGCAAGGAAAGCTACATTGTTCGCGGAACGCTTTACTTCAAATTCAACAGTTTTAGAAACTCCTGAAGAAATACCCGAAATCCAGTCTTCAGTAGTTAATATGCAACAATTACATTTCAAACCCAAAATTGTCGAAAAACTTTTAAGGGGGTTAAACAACAACAAAGCTTCTGGTCTGGACAACATTCCTCCTGTTATTCTAAAAACATTTTCAAAAGAACTTGCACACCAACCCTCACCACAATATTTTATAAACCCTATAAATCTGGTATTTATCCATCCTGCTGGAAGTTGGCCAATGTCCAGCTTGTCCCAAAAAGGAACGAAATGTGATATTTCAAATTATAGACCAATAGCCTTACTCCCAGTCATGTCTAAAATATACGAGCACTATATTAATTCACACATATCCAAATTTTTGGAAGACAACCATTTGATATCTGACAGCCAATACGGTTTTAGAAACAAAAGATCAACAACCGATCTATTGAACTATGTGGCACATCTTTGGAATAGCATACTTGAGAAAGGTGGTGAAACGTACGTGATCGCATTAGACATCTCAAAAGCATTTGATCGAATTTGGCATGCCAACTTGATCAACAAGCTCGTTGCGTACGGTTTTCATCCCGCAGTCGTGAGGTTGATTCAAAATTTTCTGTCTAACCGATACATCTCGGTATCTATAGATGGCTTTTCTTCTGAGTCTAAATTAATAACCGCTGGTGTATCCCAAGACTCAGTTTTATCTCCCACTTTATTTTTAATTTATATCAACGAACTGTTGCAAATCACCAGTAACCCAATAAATAGTTTTGCAGATGATAGTACACTGCACAAGTCATTCGTCACCATATCTTCAAAGGGTAAAATGCATGAACGAATAAATCCCGTCCGGAGAGACGCTGCCATAAATGTAAACGAGGACCTAAAAAAAGTCGCCGATTCAGGTGACAAAAATTTGGTTAATTTTAATTCCACCAAAACACAGCTATTGATTGTTTCCAGATCAAAGACCGAGTTTCCCAACGATATATCAATTAATATGTGTGACGACCAAATAGACGAATGTGAAAGCATTCGTTTATTGGGAGTCACAATATCCAATGACTTACTCTGGAACGATCATATAATGGTTATGGCAAAGAGCGTGTCAAGAAAACTCGGCCTCCTCAATAGATGTAAAAAATATTTTACTTCGCATCAATTACTCCACATTGGGGTGTGTGTGAAAGAGATAAGCTCCTCGTGCTGCACCCTGGATTACGCAAATAGTCTATTTCAACTTGGTAGCCAAACATTTCATTTCGAACTCTTGGCTGTGATACAAAAAATAATAATTATGAACCAAAATCAAAATCACAATAACAACGGTACTTTTCAGCACCATAAGACAAAAAATATTGGACCTTCAGTCCGTATTTTGCAATTGAACATTGAAGGCATAAGCAAGTCAAAAACTGAACATTTACAAAGATTATTAAAAGATTACGACATCGACGTTATAATTCTGCAAGAAACGCATGCAGCAGATGAAGCGCAACTTACCTCTAGAGGAAACATTGTTGGTTACAAATTAATTAGTGCTATTTACCATCAATCATATGGATCTGCCACGTATGTAAAGTCAGAAATCCTGAACTGCACGCACGTACTTACACAGACGGACAACGATATACATCTTATTGTTGTTGATATATCGGACACGAAAATTGTAAAAAGTATACAAGCCTCCAAATACAGGATGGCCAGTTGCTACTCTACCATTATTTTATCATCCAGCAATATATGCTGGTGACTTCAATAGCCATCACACTCAGTGGTCCTACTCAAATAATAATACCAATGGCGTGCAACTGACCGACTGGGCGGATGATAACAACATGTTCCTGGTATATGATGCGAAAGACTTGAAAACCTTTAGATCTGCAAGATGGCGACGTGATTATAATCCCGACCTCTGTTTTTCCACAAAAAACGAACAACGTAACCCTATTCCAATATCTAGGGCTGTCTTACAAGGTTTTCCACGCTCTCAACATCGTCCAGTAATTCTTGAGGTAGGAATCCAAATTCCACTCGTTAACTCTACTCCTCAACCTAGATGGAATTTTAACAAAGCTGATTGGGATAAATATAGGATGAAGTTGGATGCAGTGATTCGCTGGATCCAACCCATTCCTAAAAATTACGATAGATTTGTTGGAGCCATCATCTCAACTGCAAAGAAATGCATCCCAAGAGGCTTTCGTGAAGAATATATTCCTGGCTGGAGTAAAGAGAGCGATAAATTATATGAGGAGTACCTTAGTAGTGGTGAAGCAGACGTGGCTGATGACTTAATATACTCACTGGACGCCGCGAGAAAACAAAAGTGGATTAACGCTGTTGAAAACATTGATTTTTCCCATTCAAGCAGGGAAGCATGGAGTCTCCTTCGGAAACTGGCTGGCTCAAACTCAATTACTCGTGCTAACAATGAAATAAATCCAGAGGACATCGCAAATCACATAGTAAATATGTCTCGTGCTTCTATTAATCGCCTTCATAAGAGAACAATTAAACGCAAATTAAGAGAAATGAAGCGTAATTGCTCGTCTCCATCGAAGTATGCGAACTCTTTTAGTAGCGAAGAACTAGAATCAGCTCTGTCCCAAACAAAAAACGGAGAAGCAGCTGGCTACGATGGCATTTTTCCAGAATTTCTTAAGAATGCTGGAAAAAATGTAAAACAGTGGCTAACTAAATTTTTCTCGAATGTCCTAGAAACCGGCAACCTACCAAAACATTTTAAGACTACGAAAGTGATAGCGATACTTAAGCCAGGTAAACCATCCAATGAACCAGGAAGCTATCGCCCGATTGCCCTTTTGAGCACCTGCTATAAATTGCTAGAACGGCTCATATACAATCGTATCGCACCGATATTGAATGACCAGATCCCAGTCGAACAAGCTGGTTTTCGTCCCAATCGCAGTTGCACTGACCAACTGCTCGCTCTAACATCCTATATCGAAGCTGGGTATCAAAAACAACTAAAAACAGGCGCAGTATTCATCGATCTTACTGCAGCATATGACACGGTCTGGCGAATTGGGATTATATATAAGCTGTTCAATGCAATACCTTGTAGCACCATCTCGCGTTTAATTAACAACATGCTGAGTAATTGTGTATTCAAAGTTCATCTAAATAATTCCTGCAGTAGGTCTAAAATGCTTAACAATGGTTTACCACAGGGTTCCGTCCTGGCGCCATTACTTTTTAATCTGTACATTCATGACATTCCTGACACAACATCAAAGAAATTTGGTTACGCTGATGATTGGACCCTGGCCACTCAAAACAAAGACATGGGTGTTTTGGAGGATTTGCTCTCAACTGACCTAGCGATAATGAATGACTATTTTCGAACGTGGAGTTTATTTCCCAATCTAAGTAAAACCGAGAGCTCCTGTTTCCACTTAAACAACAAACTGGCAAAACACGAACTATCAGTGTTATTTAACGGCACTGTCATTAAATACAATCAACAGCCAAAGTACCTGGGCATTACTCTCGATAGAACTCTTTCTTTTAAACTCCACCTAGAAAATACGTCAAAAAAACTTAAAACGAGAAACAATATATTGTACAAACTGGCAGGCTCTACATGGGGTGCTACTCCAGCTACCCTCCGAACAACTGCTCTAAGTCTGGTTTACTCAGTGGCTGAGTATGGCGCACCAGTCTGGTTGAATAGCACACATACTCAAAAAGTTGACTGCCAGCTGCATGCTACGATGCGTACTATAAGTGGTACTATCAGATCCACCCCTTTACCTTGGCTCCCTGTGTTAAGCAATATCGCTCCACCTGCACTCAGACGCTCGCATGCTCTCATGCGTGAACATAAAAAGGTAACCAACAACACCACGTTACCCTTGCACGAATATTACGGTGACCACACTCGTTGTCGATTGAAGTCAAGAAAGCCTCCACATAAAACTGCCAGCAACCTGCTGGCAACTGATTTTAATATCTTGGATGCCTGGGACACCTCCTGGCAACATTACAACACAACTGGCCTTTCTATTACTAACCCGACTTCTACCCAACCTGGTTTCGATTTGCCACGTCATACCTGGACTACATTAAACCGAATAAGAACGAATCATGGACGTTGTGCTGATTCTTTCTACAAGTGGGGCATTTCAGAGTCCCCTGAATGTGACTGCGGCGCTCCACAACAAACTATAAAACACATTGCAACTGTGTGTCCAATTCGACGTTACAATGGCAACATCTCAGACATCCATCTGGCAACTCCCGATGTAGTAGCATGGATAGACACGCTCGATGTAAACATCTAATGTTCAAATGTACTGCCCAATGCTCAAATATTTTACTTTTTAATTTACTTAAAAGACACGCAATCAAATCGATTGTAAGTTCATTTAATGTGTATCCATGTATTGTTTTAGGTAGATTTCATAGAAGAGTCTACCTATTTTTAAGTTTAATTTTTTAATGTGTCACAAAAAAAACCATACGCTAAATAAAAATAAACTCCACATTTATAAGTCCTATATTCGTCCCTGTATGGAGTATTGTTGTCAAGTTTAGGGCGCTGCATCTGTTGCTATCCTTTGGACTCTGTTCAAAAGCATACGAATTGTTGGTGATCGAGATTTAACATTAGATCTTGATTCCCTACAACATCGTCGCACTGTTGCTGATCTCGTTGTTTTTCATAAATATCGTCACTAGCAGTGCTCGGATGAAATCAGGTCCATAATGCCTCAGACATATGTTTTTCCCCGTTTTACTCGTCAATCGGTTTGTGCGGGCGGTCGGACTGTCGAGATTACTCACTGTCATAGTAATAGAATGCAAAGGGATTTCTTTGTGCGTACATCGTACACATGGAATGCTTTACCCGAATCAATAGTCTCGAGTGCCTTCAATCCACAAAGATTTAAAAAAAGTGTCCACCTATAGCTCAAGACGCATGTTGTTGTGGGACCTACGTCTTAAAAGGTATCTATGTGTTGTTGTGACACATTTTGTAATTCCTACTACACAACACTTCTTATTGAAAAAAAAAAAGTATGAAACAGTTTCGACACTCGATCCTCCATCAGCATAATAAAATAAAGATAACGAATTTAGTAGAAACATATCGCGAGTCCCTGGAAATTAGAACGTTTTCTGATATTACTTTTGAAATAGATTTAAAGATTTGGTACAGCGGGCTGAAGTGGAGTTTGCAAATATGTTGGGTGAATGCCTGTGTTTGTCAATTACTGCGATTGCTTAGTCGCACAAATGAGGTCTTATAAAAAAATGTAAACCCTCATTAACATTTGTAGTCATTCGGAAAGTAACGTGATATAAATGTCTACAGCCTTTTAAACGATTTTCCAGAATTACAGTCACAAAAATATTTGCTTGTTAAGAATATACAAAAAGTCTTTCTCTGGTATTATATTTAGTGTATTCTTTTTACCCATTTGTATTATTGCTTCGTTATCGTATTGTTTCTATATTTGCAGACAAAGTATACAAATTGGTTGTACCGATTTTACAGAAGAAGAAGTACGGCGTATAGTAGAAGAATTAGGCAATAAATTTCGTGGTGATCGATACCATTTAATGAATAATAATTGTAATCATTTTTCGAGTGGTCTTACTCAGGTAAGTGATAGCATTTAAAATCTATTCAATCACTTGTGTAATAATGGTTTTTATTTTTAGATTTTATGTGGTCAAGAAATACCTAGTTGGGTGAATAGGCTCGCCCATTTTAGTTCATGTGTTCCATTTTTACAAAGATGTTTACCAAAGTAAGTAGTGAAATTTGTTTGATATAACTATTGTTTAAGATTAACTAATTTTAGGGAATGGCTCACACCTAATGCCTTACAACAATCCATTACTGCGATTCAGGATCGTGACTCAGATCAAAGTCCCTTTTGAGATTTAGAATTAAAGTTCAATTTAAATTGAGCACAACATTAGAATAAAAATTACATTTAATTTGTGTTGAGTTATTATTATTATCAAAACAAACATAACATAATAATATTCGAATGAAACACATAAACATATTCGAGTGATTTTTCTGTTAATTGTTCTTAACATACTAAATTCATACGAGTTTTAAATAATAGTCAAATGTCCATTTAAGAATTAAATATTAATATATTTCAAATTCGTTTGTAAAAAATCAAAACTGAAGTTATTTTTAACTGTTAATTATAAGAAACCCCAAATTTTTTAATACGTTATGGATATTATGAAATAAAAAAAATAATTTTCATTTTTTTCTAACTCATAAAATTTGCACGTTTTTGTTGTCAACTTTTTTTTCTATAAACATATGTTTAGAAATATTACTATTAGTATTTAAATTAAAATTTCGTAAAAAATTACATTGATATTAATACATATATAATTTATTTGTCATCTTTTGATTAAATCAGTATATTGGCTCATGCAATCATGACTAACCAAATTAAACATTAAACAAAATAGGTAGAACTTTTATAAACAGGTATTAAAGAAATAATATCAAAGTGATTAATTAGAATTAATTGTTACGTTAATTATAACTGTAATTAGACTTTATTATGACAATTTTAAATGATATAATAATTTTAACGGAGAGCTCGTTTTGTTTACATTTACATACATTTACATTTTAATTTAATTTTCATCAATTTTTGCTTAAATGCTCAAGCGCAAAGCTCAATTTTAATTATTTTTTATGTTGCAATTTATGATATTGTTTCTATAATTAAATAAATCTGTCTTGTCTATTATGTATCTACATTTATCTAAATGTTCTGTTGATTTTACAATGGTTATCTTGGCGTACAATCAACTTATCTATGAATAAACTAAATCAACGTAATTGTACTAAAAAGTTAACCACTTATATTCGTACTATATTTAGACTACAACGAAAAGAGATTAACATAGAAAAAAACTCCCAAATTTATGAATGAATAAAATATGTCTTCTTCTGTTACACTAAAACGAATAGTATTTCTTAAAACCATATGTTTTGTTAAGTGCCTATCTAGGGTTGAGTCGATTATTTATTTAAAAAGCACAAATATAATTCACTATTCTCATTTTTATAAATTATAAACTTTTTAGAAATTAATTATAATTACCATAGGAATTTTATTTATGTTGTTGTTTTTTTGTATTTCACCAAATTATTCACACTTATTTAAACATTTTAATCATTTAACATAATAATCAATAAAAAGGAAATCAGAAAATTTAAAGTTACTTATAATTTTGTTATAATTGAAGTCGAACTTGAGATTCGTTGTGTCTATTGTGGGCTATTATTTTGAAAACGTACATTTTTTTGGTGATTTTTAAATTTTTGATTTTTAAAAAATCTGAAATTTTGATATATTGTTGGCATTGACAAAAGGAAAAAAGTAATTTCTGCTTTTATTTTTTGAGTACTCTGAATCGGAGTTATGCGCGGTTGAATTTTGAGGCCTTTTCACGTAGTTTTTGGTAATGGTGGCAATGTTTTGTGAATAGGTGCCACAAATTTCATCCGACTTACGTATATTTTTGCAAGTAAAAAGGAAAATAATTGAATAATTGAAATAAGTAAGTTTAAAATTAATAACTTTTCTCTTTTCCGCTAGGCGGCGCGTAAAACCTTGGTTTACTTCAAAGCTCATATCTCAAAAAGTAGGCTTTTTTTTTTTTGTTTTTCACAAATTTTAAAGTAAACATATGCAGCTATGAAATTGAGAAATAAAAAGCCAGCAATTCAATATGGATTTTTTCTTACGATTTTTTAAAGTTTGGTATATGAAAAATTCACATGTGTTTTTTTATTAAGTTAATAATCCTGTACTAAATGTGGATCTAATAAATTAAACATTTCATATTTTAACACCTGCAATAAATTTGAACCATTTTCTGTGCGGTTAAATGGTTAAAAACTTATTAAAAATTAATTTAAGTTAAGTGGTAAAATAAAGGAATTTAAATTATTAAAAGGGTGTGTAAAATGTTTATTCATTTTAAAAAATGTCTATTCAGCCCCTTTTTACTAATTAAAATCTCATTAGAGGCTCATAATTTTAACATTTAAAATTTCTAATGACGCCCACAAACGGTTTTTGACCAAATTATACTTGCATCCAATCAAAATATATTAAATTGTACCTACCTAATTTTACCTGATTCTACCTATGTCAAAACTATTTCAAGGGTATATATATTGATTGGATTGCCTTATAATCAATTATATTCCAAAATATTTAGAAGACATAACGTTTAGAAAAGATAATAATAGAAATGCCTTTCAAATTGTGCTGTAACTTGTACGGTCTCAAAAATCATCAGCGGGCATCAAAAAATGTGAAACTGGTCACACCAGCTGTTATTCAAAAAGCTGCGACCCTAAATTTTACTTTGCGTGATGACCAGTTTATATGTGAAACATGTCGCACTTATATCTATAAAAATAAGGTAAATTTAATTATTTTATTAAAATGAATAAAAATTCATATGCAACTAATATTTTCTATACAGCAGCTTTCATGTTCGGAAACTATCGATAGTGAAATTATTTCTATAAATCAGGATGTTGAAAATGTTCCAACGAACGAAAATATTCAAATACCTCCAGCATCTTTAGATCCATCACCAGTTTCGGTTGATACTATATCTCCACCAGTTCCTGAACTACTTAATGACATTTTAGAAGATATTAACAATGTTCTTGGAATGTTAGCCGAATCTCCTATCAAACAAAATCATATTACAACAGGAAGTTATAAAAAAATTGCAAGTGTCACATCGGCAATAAGTCAAAGAATATTTCAAGTAGATTCAGTTAAAGTGTTATCACCAAACGAGGAATGTGAATATACATCATGGCTTATGAACCTTAAAAAAGAGTTTAAAGATGCCAGCTGTAAATCAAAACAAGTGTTTTTGTTGACAACTCTACCACGTAAATTTTGGTCAAATCAACGTATCCAGGATGAATTTAATGCATCAAGACGACTGGTAGAATTCGCCATGGATCTGTTGGAAACAGTAGGTCCTTACAGTTGGCCTCAAAGCAAACAAGTGCACAGTTTGTCACAAAATATAGTAAAACAAATTCAAACATACTTCTTATCAGAGGAAATAAGTAGAACAATGCCTGGCCTTAAAGATGTTGTTACTATTACAGAAGGATCGACAAAAATTAAGAAATCAAAGCGGTTTGTGTTATGGACCCTCACCGACATCTACGAAATGTTCTTGGAAGAAAACAAAGAACTCAAGGATTCCACTGTTTTTTACCGGATAACACTACACCCGATAAAATAATTGCCAAAATGTTTTCTTTTTCTGATGATCATAAATATTTCAATTTAAAGGCAAAAAAAAATATATAAATTAATTTTTATTGACTTAATTAATTTATTAACATTAATCAATATTGATTAAATTATAATGTTTATAGGAAATATATTTTTTTAATGTTTTTTTCTAATGTTAGTGTTGGTGATGTTGAAATTATAACAAAATCTTCGATCATTGGGATCTCCAATTCTTATTCTGAATAAAAACCTGTTTCTCAATCAGAAATACACAAAAAATGGTTCAAATTTATTGCAGGTGTTAAAATATGAAATGTTTAATTTATTAGATCCACATTTAGTACAGGATTATTAACTTAATAAAAAAACACATGTGAATTTTTCATATACCAAACTTTAAAAAATCGTAAGAAAAAATCCATATTGAATTGCTGACTTTTTATTTCTCAATTTCATAGCTGCATATGTTTACTTTAAAATTTGTGAAAAACAAAAAAAAAAAAGCCTACTTTTTGAGATATGAGCTTTGAAGTAAACCAAGGTTTTACGCGCCGCCTAGCGGAAAAGAGAAAAGTTATTAATTTTAAACTTACTTATTTCAATTATTCAATTATTTTCCTTTTTACTTGCAAAAATATACGTAAGTCGGATGAAATTTGTGGCACCTATTCACAAAACATTGCCACCATTACCAAAAACTACGTGAAAAAGCCTCAAAATTCAACCGCGCATAACTCCGATTCAGAGTACACAAAAAATAAAAGCAGAAATTACTTTTTTCCTTTCGTCAATACCAACAAAATATCAAAATTTCAGATTTTTAAAAAATAGTTGTTTTTTTTTCGATGTACGTTTTCAAAATAATAGCCCTTGTATAGCAAGTTAAATTTGTAATATTAAAAATCTGAGATTAAACAGTTATTAAAAATTCATCACAAGTTAAATTGTGTAACTATCGATTACAGGCATCAGTCAGCCTTTTTATACATTATACAAGAAAAAATAACAAAAGTCAGACAGCTGCGAATATAACTCGCTCACCGAGGGTTTCGTGTGTATAATATTCTACGAGAATAGTTCTTCTCAAAACCCAATTTTAGAAATAAACCAAAAACGGCACCTTCGCAAATAGCAAACAAATTGTTTTGGACAAGAAAAAAATTCACCGTTCATATGATTCGTCAAGGTCAAAAATAACTTTTCCAAATATCCACCTTCAACCCTCACCAAATAACATTTTAAATGATGAGCTGACCGCTATAGTTTTCATTCACTCTTTACAGCATTTCCTATAACCGTGAATTAAAAAAAATTTTTTTTAGAGAGAGGAGGTATTGGTGCAGGAAAAAAATTTCACGTGTTTGGTAATAACTCAAAAACTAAGGAGTCGATAATTTAGTGAATCTGTTTTTCGATTTTTCTAAATCACACTCGATTCCTTAAAAAAACTTTTGTCTTGCTATCTCCTTATCTATAGCGTAGATAAATACAGTTTATGACTGTAGGAAATTTCAAGTTAATATCACGTATAGTTTTTGAGAGAATCGATTATGTAGAAATTCAAACGCACACCAAAGTCTTACCAATTTTTCAAAGTATGGAACCCTAAAAATGATTTCGAATTTTAAAAATTTACATGTTTCTAATATTAGCTCGAGTTTAATCATTCACAAATCCCCCGAAGTATGCATGGCGTTAGTAGTCCCTATTTATTTTCTGCAAATGGCAATTGGACTTATCAATAATTGAAATAAAGTTTTATATAATCTGCAGTTTCACAGATTTTATTCTGCGACTATTTGTTGATTTGTATTCTGTTCAATAATTTGACTATCCAGATCTCCAGTCCAATGAAATAGTATTTGCTTCTGCTCTAGTTCCTCAGGTGTGTGACGACCATTCATCATCGAACATGAATTTATTTTGGGAGCGGGTATATAATTTGACTTCTATTTTCTTTACCTCCTAATCAAGGTTTCATTTGAAATTAATTTAACCTGTGATTTCGTAGCAACTTTTTATTGATATCTTATGCTTCACAAGATAAGATAAGTCCAAAGTCGCCAAGCTTAGGCGTTTTTGCTGGTCGACAAGTGTTCTTCGTCAGTTAGGCTCAGATACTTGCAGTTTATTATTGATCGAATAAATTTGCTCCTTGGTTGATTGGAAACACTTCGAAAACCGTCTTAATAAGTGTATAGGTTGATCTTAAAATCGGGTTCTTGTGATCCAAAGCCAATCTGACTCTACGGTTTTTCACATTCACGTTATATCAATTTCAAACCAGAAGATTTCTTAAAATATATACGATTGTGAATAATCCGAATGTCTAACCTGTTGAATTGTTTCAAACTCAAGGACGAACGTTTTTGATATAATTTATGTGCTATTTTAAAAAGATGCTTCAAAAGATATATGTATATAAATATTTTAGTTAAATAAATCGAAATATTTAGGTTCTCTCTTTATTGAAAATCTTCATTAAACAAAGTCTAATCTGCTGTATTTACAAAAGCTTTTTATTTTATCTTATTAATATTGTAGATATATATCAATATTAAACATTAATATCCACAATATTTAGTTCTCAAAAAACACCACAAATATTTTGGTTTGCTTTAATAACTCCATCAATACAATACGTAAATATTAATTTATTTTGTAACATGAATAATTGCATTTCAACTTATTAAATAAAAATTCAAACTTGCCTTTAAGATTCCTTAAAACAAAATAAACAAAACAATATTTCTGTTAGTAAAATATAAATACAAAAAAGAGATACTAATTTAAATAAAAATAAATTGTTAAAACTATTATGTATTTAAAAATGTATATACAAAAATAATTTTAATCTAAACACATATAAATAAATTAATTAAAATATTCTAAAATAAAAATAATAATGTTCAGTTTTTCTATTGTATAAATATATTTTACAATTATTCGAATTTAGACTTATCAATTTAAAATATGAATAAACTATTTAAAAAAACTTTTAAGTATTGAATTGTGACTAAAAATTGTTTTTGTTTGATTTGATTTCGACAAACATACCTGCCTCCTTAAAAGCATACATAAAAACCGTTTCAAATAATGTATGTGTTTTTATGTTAATGTGGACCTTAACCAAGAGACCTTATTTCCGTGTATAGATCAGCAATTTATTTAAAAACGTTTTGCTTTCAAAATATTTTTTAAAATACGAGCAAAGCTTTGTATGAATTAAGTAAAATCCAAAATTTTTTCTATAAATTACAAAAGTTTGAAATAATAATTAATTTGTTTAAACTTACAAACGTTAAGTGTCTCTCACCTGCATTTATTTCGGGCGATGATTAAGCTCTAAGGGCCGATTGTATGAATGCGGATAGAAGATATCTCCTCGGATTAATCGTCGTTTGTATTGTATGAATCAGGATAGATTAAATTCTATTCTCAAATTTATTCTGTATTTTTCTTCTATAAAACAAAGGAGAAAACAATTTGTTTTTTAGGGTTCCGTTTTTTATACGGAACACTATTGGTGAGAGTAAAACGAGTTTTTCACATTATATCGATTATCTCGTAAATTATAAATGCTAATTAAATTATAAAACTAATCCGTCCACATGAAATGACGGATACAAATAAAACTAAAGTGGTTTTCGTTCAGGGGTACGATGTGAGACCTTTGAGAAAATACATTTTTTTATAGGTTCAAGTAGGGTATCATATGAAAGGGCTTCATTTCAGTATTCCTTAAAAATTTGTTTTGGAATTTTACACCTCACCATTTTTTATATAATTTTGAATAATGACGTTTTTTCGTGTTTTCTTACCTCGATTAGCTCCGAACCTAACTGATCGAAAATTTTCAAATGTATTTGGAATGATAGAAAAATTAGTACGTTTTTAGTAAAAAATATATAAAAGTGTCATATTCTCATAATTAGATTTATTAAGGGGGTGGAAATGAGGAGGGGTAAAAACACTATTTAAAATGTGGTCAAATGGGGTGTCATTTGAAAGAGCACTTTATTTAGAAAACATATAAATTTTTTTTAGAATTTCCCCCCCGACAATGAAAGACAGAAAATTTCACAGAGTTAGGAAATTTAGTAAATTTTGTATGAAAATTATAGCGAGGTCTGAAATAATTATATTTCTGTGTGTTTAGGGGACCGGTGTAGGGAGGGTAAAAAAACCTTTTTTGACCCAAGCGAGTGGGGTGTCATTGAAAGAACACCTAATTTAGAAATCATTGCAATTACTGCTTTTTTAAGAACTTTGCGATGCACAGTTTTTGAGTTTTTGTCAAAAAAGTGCGAAATTCCGATCGTTTCGCTCCCTGCGTTTCGACGATGATTCACAGAAAAATTTGAAAAAATTCACAGACAGGAAAATTGGTAAATTTTTAATGAAAATCATAGCGAAGTCTCAAATAACTATATTTCTGTGTGTTTAGGGGATGGGCGTGGGGAGAGTAAAAAACCATTTTTGACCCAAGCGAGTTTACAATTTTTTTAGAACTTTGCGGTGCACAGTTTTTGCGTTATTGAAAAAAAATATTTTTAGTATCTAGCCTCTCCACTCCAATAAATTTCAACACTTGATTGACCGAAAAAATAATCAAATTTAAACCATTTACAAGCTGGTGTAATTGAATATTTCTTGAGTTACCATAAACATCTATGGATGAGATTTAACCTAAAGTAACATTTTTTGAGTAATTTTTGATCAATGTAGATTTGATTGTAATTTGTCAACTATTGACATTTACGATTAAACATTTATTTTGTTATGTGTCTATGGTCTGGAAATATAAAGACATTACAACACAACTTTTTGTCAATAATTTTTGATATTGTGTTCTTTTACATTCACGGAACCCTTGACGAGAGAATTTTATTCGCACTTGTCTGACTTTTTTTTCTTGACATGCGCATAGCAGAAATTTTGTTTTGAATTTGTGGTTATTTTTGAATTTAAATTTCTGCGTTTCTAATACTTTTTTTGATATAAATTAATAGTAAAAATATGAAGGGGCTGAAATCTCATAGCTCTGAGATATCAAGACTTCGGTCTGGGTTAAGGTTTTTGATATAGTTTTCGGCAAAAACTTTTATGAGGACATGGTTTTTAGTTTTGGGCAGCGATTTATATCAAGCATAACTTTTTGTTAAAGTACATGTATTTTTTATCTCTATTTAGATATGTATTACAAAACTAACACGAAACATCAATACGTTGTTGGAAAATTATAACAGATCATATATTAATATAATTTAATGAAAAGATTATACAATCAGCAAACAACTCAAAACCTCTCCATTTAGCGTTTCGAGAAAATATTTCAAAATCACAAATTCATATTTCTTTTAAAATTCCAAAAATATTGCAAAAATTAAATAAAATCAAAAATTCAAACTTTTTTCAAACAAAATTTTAAAAACATTTCAAAAATTATTACAAAATAAAAGATTAAAACTTTTTCAAAAACTCTAAAAATATTGCATAAATTATAGCAAAATCAAAAATTGAAACTTTTTCCAATGTTATAAAAATTATAATATAATCAAAAATTTAAAATTTTTTCAAAATTCTAAAAATATTCCAAAAATTCTTACAAAATCAAAAATTGAAACTTTTTTCAAAATTTTAAAATTATATAAAAAAGAATTCTATTTTTTTTTTTCAAAATTTTAAAAATATTGCAAAAATTATACCAAAAACAAATATTAAAACTTTTTCTAAAATTCTAAAAATATTGAAAAAATTATTACAAAATCAAAAATACAAACTTTTTTCAAAATTCCAAAAATATTTCAAAAACTGTAACAAATTCAGAAATGTCCATGTCCAAATTCAGGTTCAATTACATTTACGTCATAAAAACAGCTACATTTTTTCCCCAAAAAATTGGCTAAAAAAATAAATGAAATCGTTTTTTGACACACTTGACATTATATTTTTGACAAACTTATAATGCCATAATTCTCAATAATAATAATAAAATTTCATTCAAACAAATAATTTATTTTATTTTTTTCCAAAAAATTGGGTAAAAAAATAAATATAAATCTTTCTTTTGACACCCTTGACAACATTTTTTTGACAAACTTATAATGCAATAATCTAGTTTTTGATCTCACATACCAATCCCGACCGTCAAGATTTCTCCAAATTCAATGTTCCTACTCGTAATCACTTAAAATGAACGTTTTTTAAGCCAAAAATATGAAAATTTGCTGTTTTTGACACACTTAATGATTTTTTTGACATACTTCCGGTACAGTTATCGAACACAGCGTCCTTTCAGACCTGTCCCTTGAGTATACCTATTTTCAGAAACATTTTTGAAATCCCTCCAGCGGTTTTCCCTGCAGCGTAGGTAATGAGTAATGACGGCCGGACGGACGGCCGGTCGACAGACAGACATACAATTATTATTATTGAGAATTATAAGGTAGTCAAAAAAATAATGTCAAGTGTGTCAAAAGAATGATTTTCATTTATTTTAAAAAAAAAAAATAAAATTAGTTATTTGTATGAAATGAAATGTATAAGGAACATGAAATTATTGTTATTCAGATTTTTATTGCATTACAAGTTTGTCAAAACAAATATTGTCAAGTGTGCCAAAAAAATGATTTCATTTATTTTTTTAGATAATTTTTTGGAAAAAAAAATTAGCTGTTTGTTTACGTAGATATAATTGAACATGGAAATTTTTGAATTTGTTATAGTTTTTGAAATATTTTTGGAAAAGTTTCAAGTATTGATTTTGTAAGAATTTTTGGAATATTTTTAGAATTTTGGAAAAAGTTTGAATTTTTGAATTTTTAAGAATTTTTGGAATCTTATTAGAATTTAGAAAAAGTTTAAATATTTGATTTTATTCTAATTTTTATAATATTTTGAGAATTTTGAAAAAAGTTTCAATTTTGGATTTTGTAAGAATTTTTGGAATATTTTTAGAATTTTGAAAAATTTTAAATTATTGATTTTATTATAATTTTGGAAAAAGTTACAATTTTTGGTTTTGTTATAAGTTATGCAATATATTTTTAGAGTTTTTGAAAAAAATTTTAATCTTTGATTTAGTAATAATTTTTGAAATATTTTTAGAATTTTGTTTGAAAAAAGTTTGAATTTTTGATTTTATTTTATTTTTACAATATTTTTGGAATTTTGAAAGAAATATAAATTTGTGATTTTGAAATATTTTCTCGAAACGCTAAATGGAGAGGTTTTTAAGTAGTTTGCTGATTGTATAATCTTTTCACTAAATTATGTTAATATATGATCTGTTATAATTTTCCGACAACGTATTGATGTTTCGTGTTAGTTGTGTAATACATATATAAACAGAGATAAAAAATACATGTACTTTAACAAAAAGTTATGTTTAATATACATCGCTGCCCAAAACTAAAAACCATGTCCTCATAAAAGTTTTTTGCCGAAAACTATATCAACATCCTTAACCCAGACGTCTTGATATCTCAGAACTTGAGATTTCAGCCCCTCCATATTTTATAATTAAATTTATTTAATAGAAAAGTAAAAGAAAAAGTATTGCCACTTATAAAGTTACACAACTATAAACTGCAATAAAAACAAAAATATAAATTAATCTACCGTGTTTATACAATCAATCGACGAAAAAAAGAATCCTCGGATGAAGATAGAATTTTATCCTCGGGAGAGGACAGGTTAGTGAGAGGGAGAGTTATTAGCAAAGCACCGACAGCATGCCAAAAACTGGCCAAATTTTATAACCATTTCAGAGCAAAAAAATCCCAATTATAGTTTTTACCTTATGTTGATACCAATCACATACCACATTTTCAAATTTTTTAAAAATAGTCGATAAAAATCGATTACACTTTCAAAAAAATAGCCCAGAAACAAACCATAAGCGTAGAATTTTAGACTAGAAATAAATATTCATTAAACTGGGGCCTTGCACACAGTTCCATACATTTTGTGCGTATAATTAATCGTGTCGTTTGAGTAATAATGAATTTTAATTGAATGTAGAATCATGTTGATGATTTTCAGTTATATGTATATACCAAAACCAAAAATTATTTCATTTTTTTATATGAATGCGATGCGGGTATTTCAAAGTTTTGCTATAATCGTTGAATTGAAGGAAGAACTGGTTTTATTTTTATGGAAATCGAGCGTCATATTTATAAAAAAAAATAAAGGGAACTTCTGCCGAATTTGCTTCAAAGGCCGTCCGATTTAAACGGCGTTATCTCATAAAATAAAAAAAACGTTACTTAATAATTGCTTACATAGTTGATAAAAAACACTTACCGTAAAATCTGATGTATCTTCTGCCCCTTTAGCCTAAATTTTGATTTATTTTAGAAAATCTCAAAGATTAATTAGATATTATATACAAAATTTTTTGTTTTATTTATAATTGAATTTAACCCAATGAAATTCTCTAAAATGTAATAGCCATCATTCAATTTGACCAATCATATTTTAATTATACTAATAATAGGGCGACTATTAAATAATTTAACTATATATATCACTGGAGACTATCACAAATATTTTATTTTTTTTTTTTACAGAAAATCTAAATTAATAGAATTATAAATCAATAAAAGTCTTAAAATAATATTTCTTGACTAATTCAATTTTCTTTCCTGTAAAATAATTTTTATAGTGAAGATATTGTATCTGCCTGCCATTTATAATATTTTTCTTATTGTTTGTTTATTTTCAATTTTCGATAATTTAAATTTTGTTTGACGCTTCGATGGATTTATAGTAGGCCGCAGAATAAATAAAAACAATTAACGTATAATACATTAAATATAAAAAAAATATAAAGAAATCAAAAATGCCAAAGAATTTTCTAAACGAATTTCCCTCGACCGATAAATTCTCACAATTTTTTAGAAAATTCCTCAAACAAGTGGGATTGATAATATCCTATTATAAATCAACTTGCTTTCGAAATTTTCGCAAAAAATTATTTCGAATTATCACATAACTTACTACTGATAATTAGCAATTCAATTGTTATCTTGTTTTTCGCATAATTACATTCGTTCCTTTGGAACAAAATTGCTGCTCAAACCAGCTTTTGAGTAGATCACCAATGGAACGCCGAAAATTTTGAAAATTTTTCAAATATAGCAACACAATTTTATTAATATCAAAATTTTTTATTTTGGGCTGATATTTAGATCTGACTGGTCCATTTTATTATTGAAAATACCAAAACAAGTTTATAACCGATCTAAATAAAATTGAAAAAAAAACTGCTTTTCAACTACACAACTTGTTCGAGGTAGAGTAGATCAAAGCAAATTTGAGTAAGTTTGATCTTCAATGGAACGCGGCTATTATAATTTTCTTTTATCATAAAAACAACACAATTTTTTTTTATTTACAAAAATTTATTTTTTAAAAAACTTTTGATCTTAAACTCAAGTGAAAGGTTAGAACGGTCCGTTAGAATGATTAGAACGAATGTTGGATTTTGTTTAAGCAAACCAAATTTTGCTTAGCTGCTTAACTGGAAACGAGACTAAGGCTGTATTCTAATTCAGCGGTTCTTAAACTTTTCTGTATTGCGAACCCAAATTTTAAATGGCGTATTTTGGCGACCCACAGCGTATATTTTTTTTGACTGACATTCGTTAAATCATTATTCAAAATAAAACGTTTAAACAACAAATACTATTTTATTTCCAGCTGATATAAAAATAAAAATTAATAACAATTTCTAGTTATAGTAAATATTAAATTGATCAAAAAATTAAAATAAAATAAACAGCATTTTCTAGTTATAACAATATGAAAATTAATAAAAAATAAAGATTAATAATTCCTTTTCTAGTTATATTATTCAGTATTCAAATAAATAAAACATTAATCAAATATTTTTTAATGTGATGGGTGTGCTTAATTTTTAGAGCAAAGTAGCCTTAACTGTGGCTCGATTTCCGAAAGCGCTGGTCTCAGTACATTTTCTATATTGCGAAATTGAGAGTGATATTTTGATTTAATATATAATAAGGATGAAAATGCATTTTAGCACAAATATGTGGTGGAAAATGGCAAAATAATTTGAACTGTCATTTCAGACGAACATGGATACTAATTGACAACTAAAAATTTTCAGGTATTTGATTCTTAAATTCCTTCAAACTTCTATCGCAGGATAGTTCAGCAAATTCTTCTTGTGCTTTTATGTCCAGATGTTGTATATCTTTAAGTTTTATATTAAAAGGTTGAATTATCATCCAATGGTGTTGTGAAATATTGAATTCAGAAGAAAAGTATTTTTCAAACTCAGTTTCAAGGGCTGAAAGATGAGATACAATTAAATTTTTTATATCGGATACATTCAATTCATTTTCGTCAATAAAATCTATTGTATACACTGAAACATGTCAATCTGTTTTTTTCTAAATTTAGTTTCCACACATTAAGCTTCTGAACGAATCCCTTAATTTTATCGTACAAATTAATAATATTTGTATGTTTGCCTTGCAAGGATAAATTCAACTCGTTAAGTTTGTTGAAAATCAATCAAATAACATAATTTTAACATAAAGCTTTTGTCACAAAAAAGATCTGCCATTCATTCCCATTCGTTGAATTCATTCCCATCAACATTCCCACAACCTTCAAAACATGATATAAATCAGGAGAAAGTTTTTACTCACTAATGCCTCACGATGGATCATACAATGGGTAACTGTTATTTTTGAACCACCTAGCAGTTGCTTAATTCGTCCGAAAAGCCCATTTAATTTACCTGTTATTGCAGCGGCACCTTCACTACAGACGCCCACGCAGTGCCCCCATAACAGCTGATTTTCTTTAAAAAAATTGTTCCGTACATTAAAAATATTCTCGCCAGTTGCTCGGTCTTCAAGTAGGAAACAAAACAATAAGTCTTCATAATAAATTTTTGACAATTATTAATGTCAAAATGATTGATTTATGGATTCAATAAATAATAGATGTCATTAGAAAACGTATATCGACCGTCATTTATGTGTTATTTAGTAATAATTTTTGAAATATTTTTAGAATTTTGTTTGAAAAAAGTTTGAATTTTTGATTTTATTTTATTTTTACAATATTTTTGGAATTTTGAAAGAAATATAAATTTGTGATTTTGAAATATTTTCTCGAAACGCTAAATGGAGAGGTTTTTAAGTAGTTTGCTGATTGTATAATCTTTTCACTAAATTATGTTAATATATGATCTGTTATAATTTTCCGACAACGTATTGATGTTTCGTGTTAGTTGTGTAATACATATATAAACAGAGATAAAAAATACATGTACTTTAACAAAAAGTTATGTTTAATATACATCGCTGCCCAAAACTAAAAACCATGTCCTCATAAAAGTTTTTTGCCGAAAACTATATCAACATCCTTAACCCAGACGTCTTGATATCTCAGAACTTGAGATTTCAGCCCCTCCATATTTTATAATTAAATTTATTTAATAGAAAAGTAAAAGAAAAAGTATTGCCACTTATAAAGTTACACAACTATAAACTGCAATAAAAACAAAAATATAAATTAATCTACCGTGTTTATACAATCAATCGACGAAAAAAAGAATCCTCGGATGAAGATAGAATTTTATCCTCGGGAGAGGACAGGTTAGTGAGAGGGAGAGTTATTAGCAAAGCACCGACAGCATGCCAAAAACTGGCCAAATTTTATAACCATTTCAGAGCAAAAAAATCCCAATTATAGTTTTTACCTTATGTTGATACCAATCACATACCACATTTTCAAATTTTTTAAAAATAGTCGATAAAAATCGATTACACTTTCAAAAAAATAGCCCAGAAACAAACCATAAGCGTAGAATTTTAGACTAGAAATAAATATTCATTAAACTGGGGCCTTGCACACAGTTCCATACATTTTGTGCGTATAATTAATCGTGTCGTTTGAGTAATAATGAATTTTAATTGAATGTAGAATCATGTTGATGATTTTCAGTTATATGTATATACCAAAACCAAAAATTATTTCATTTTTTTATATGAATGCGATGCGGGTATTTCAAAGTTTTGCTATAATCGTTGAATTGAAGGAAGAACTGGTTTTATTTTTATGGAAATCGAGCGTCATATTTATAAAAAAAAATAAAGGGAACTTCTGCCGAATTTGCTTCAAAGGCCGTCCGATTTAAACGGCGTTATCTCATAAAATAAAAAAAACGTTACTTAATAATTGCTTACATAGTTGATAAAAAACACTTACCGTAAAATCTGATGTATCTTCTGCCCCTTTAGCCTAAATTTTGATTTATTTTAGAAAATCTCAAAGATTAATTAGATATTATATACAAAATTTTTTGTTTTATTTATAATTGAATTTAACCCAATGAAATTCTCTAAAATGTAATAGCCATCATTCAATTTGACCAATCATATTTTAATTATACTAATAATAGGGCGACTATTAAATAATTTAACTATATATATCACTGGAGACTATCACAAATATTTTATTTTTTTTTTTTACAGAAAATCTAAATTAATAGAATTATAAATCAATAAAAGTCTTAAAATAATATTTCTTGACTAATTCAATTTTCTTTCCTGTAAAATAATTTTTATAGTGAAGATATTGTATCTGCCTGCCATTTATAATATTTTTCTTATTGTTTGTTTATTTTCAATTTTCGATAATTTAAATTTTGTTTGACGCTTCGATGGATTTATAGTAGGCCGCAGAATAAATAAAAACAATTAACGTATAATACATTAAATATAAAAAAAATATAAAGAAATCAAAAATGCCAAAGAATTTTCTAAACGAATTTCCCTCGACCGATAAATTCTCACAATTTTTTAGAAAATTCCTCAAACAAGTGGGATTGATAATATCCTATTATAAATCAACTTGCTTTCGAAATTTTCGCAAAAAATTATTTCGAATTATCACATAACTTACTACTGATAATTAGCAATTCAATTGTTATCTTGTTTTTCGCATAATTACATTCGTTCCTTTGGAACAAAATTGCTGCTCAAACCAGCTTTTGAGTAGATCACCAATGGAACGCCGAAAATTTTGAAAATTTTTCAAATATAGCAACACAATTTTATTAATATCAAAATTTTTTATTTTGGGCTGATATTTAGATCTGACTGGTCCATTTTATTATTGAAAATACCAAAACAAGTTTATAACCGATCTAAATAAAATTGAAAAAAAAACTGCTTTTCAACTACACAACTTGTTCGAGGTAGAGTAGATCAAAGCAAATTTGAGTAAGTTTGATCTTCAATGGAACGCGGCTATTATAATTTTCTTTTATCATAAAAACAACACAATTTTTTTTTATTTACAAAAATTTATTTTTTAAAAAACTTTTGATCTTAAACTCAAGTGAAAGGTTAGAACGGTCCGTTAGAATGATTAGAACGAATGTTGGATTTTGTTTAAGCAAACCAAATTTTGCTTAGCTGCTTAACTGGAAACGAGACTAAGGCTGTATTCTAATTCAGCGGTTCTTAAACTTTTCTGTATTGCGAACCCAAATTTTAAATGGCGTATTTTGGCGACCCACAGCGTATATTTTTTTTGACTGACATTCGTTAAATCATTATTCAAAATAAAACGTTTAAACAACAAATACTATTTTATTTCCAGCTGATATAAAAATAAAAATTAATAACAATTTCTAGTTATAGTAAATATTAAATTGATCAAAAAATTAAAATAAAATAAACAGCATTTTCTAGTTATAACAATATGAAAATTAATAAAAAATAAAGATTAATAATTCCTTTTCTAGTTATATTATTCAGTATTCAAATAAATAAAACATTAATCAAATATTTTTTAATGTGATGGGTGTGCTTAATTTTTAGAGCAAAGTAGCCTTAACTGTGGCTCGATTTCCGAAAGCGCTGGTCTCAGTACATTTTCTATATTGCGAAATTGAGAGTGATATTTTGATTTAATATATAATAAGGATGAAAATGCATTTTAGCACAAATATGTGGTGGAAAATGGCAAAATAATTTGAACTGTCATTTCAGACGAACATGGATACTAATTGACAACTAAAAATTTTCAGGTATTTGATTCTTAAATTCCTTCAAACTTCTATCGCAGGATAGTTCAGCAAATTCTTCTTGTGCTTTTATGTCCAGATGTTGTATATCTTTAAGTTTTATATTAAAAGGTTGAATTATCATCCAATGGTGTTGTGAAATATTGAATTCAGAAGAAAAGTATTTTTCAAACTCAGTTTCAAGGGCTGAAAGATGAGATACAATTAAATTTTTTATATCGGATACATTCAATTCATTTTCGTCAATAAAATCTATTGTATACACTGAAACATGTCAATCTGTTTTTTTCTAAATTTAGTTTCCACACATTAAGCTTCTGAACGAATCCCTTAATTTTATCGTACAAATTAATAATATTTGTATGTTTGCCTTGCAAGGATAAATTCAACTCGTTAAGTTTGTTGAAAATCAATCAAATAACATAATTTTAACATAAAGCTTTTGTCACAAAAAAGATCTGCCATTCATTCCCATTCGTTGAATTCATTCCCATCAACATTCCCACAACCTTCAAAACATGATATAAATCAGGAGAAAGTTTTTACTCACTAATGCCTCACGATGGATCATACAATGGGTAACTGTTATTTTTGAACCACCTAGCAGTTGCTTAATTCGTCCGAAAAGCCCATTTAATTTACCTGTTATTGCAGCGGCACCTTCACTACAGACGCCCACGCAGTGCCCCCATAACAGCTGATTTTCTTTAAAAAAATTGTTCCGTACATTAAAAATATTCTCGCCAGTTGCTCGGTCTTCAAGTAGGAAACAAAACAATAAGTCTTCATAATAAATTTTTGACAATTATTAATGTCAAAATGATTGATTTATGGATTCAATAAATAATAGATGTCATTAGAAAACGTATATCGACCGTCATTTATGTGTAAATTACACAAGATTGCTAAATGGAAAACCACACAAATGTATATAAATATAAAAGAAAACGATCCAACTACAAAATTGTTTTGTGGATTGTGGAATGTCACCAAAAGACTAGTGAAAACTTTAGAAAATTTAAAATATCATCCAATTCTAAAACCTTGAAAAATTAATTCAAAAACCTTGCAAAGTTTATTAATTTAAGACTTATATACAGATAGAAATTTTAGCGTAGTTGTTTTAAATTGGGAATTTCTCGCGACCCCATGAAAAAGTCTAACGACCCCAGTTGGGGTCGCGACCCCTAGTTTAAGAAACGCTATTCTAATTGATGCTAAATTGTACTAAACGTGCTAAATCAATTTAGTCAACTATTTTATTTGACTAAATCGACATTTTTTTCTAAATAATTTGGATGAAATTCATAATGAAATTCATACGTTAAACAATATCTGACAACTTGATTATATTAATTTAAATTAAAATTCGGTAATTTTGTAAAATTAAATTTAGATTTAGCAGTTTAGTACAATTTAGTCGTCGTTTAGAATACAGCCTAAGTGTTGTTCTACGGCACTTTACTTTAAAATTTCTGTCAGTTTGTTTTACATTTTCAAGCTACAAAAAAACCAAAAAACGACGCACATAAATTTGCAACGATTGTGAGCCTGGACAAAAATTCTATTGCATATATTCTAAATCAGGGGTGGCAAACCTTTTTCAGTACGCGTGCCAAAAAAATACAATCTATTTTTATAAAATTTCTCACGTACCAATATTTGTAATATTCAAAAATACAATTATCACAAATAAAATAAAAACAAACGTTTGCAGAATTTTATTAACAAAAATTAAAATCTACAATAAAATTCTGAAAGATTAAATTGAAATATAAATATTAAGGGCGATTCCGCGGGAGACGATTTTTGACATAAATTTTTAAATTACAGTATTTGTTACTTTTTTTTATACCACTACAAAGAGAAAGATATAAATTTAATAATAAAAAAAACTTTTAAGAACTAAAGTTATTATTTGATTTTTTGGCGGGCTCAGAAATGGTGGCGCCTTAAGACTTGATGCAAACCATTCATCGAAACTTGATAATTTTTCCACGAAATCTATTACCGGTGGCTTGAGGTTATATTTCACTGATGAATATTGAAATTATAACATTTGTTTATTGCCTTATATAAAAAAATTAAATATTTATTATTATTTTTCTAACAATATTGATTAAATAAGAAACCATTGTTGGTCAGTTGCACCCGCGATATAAAAGAAATGAAAGTTTGGTTTTCTTGAAGATATAAATTGGTAAATTTTTGAAACTTTGTAGAAGTAACAAGAAATAAAAAGAAAACTTGATTCAGTTGCAATAGATGGTATGTTGTCATTTTAATTCAAATTAACGTTGACTAAAATGAGTTGCACCCGCGATCAAAATATTAGAATCGCGGGTGAAACAGTTATGACTCTTACGATTACATTGTTATTTGTCATATATTTTTCATTTATTAAGTTTTTGATAACTTGATATCTTATTTATAATTACTGATTCCTATTTAATAAGAGTTTATTGTTAATTTTTTATTTTTTTTGTGTAAATAGTTTTGTATAAATAGATCAAATGAAATGGCAGAACAACGGCAAAAGGAGACTGCTTCTCAAAAATATAGACGAAAACTAAAGGAAAATCCTAAACTTCTTGCAAACCATCTCCGTCGAGAAAGGGGTCGTGATTTAGTAGAGAAGTTATGAAAAAAATATGGAAGAAAATGAAGAGTTAAAAATGCTGGCTAGAATGCGTTCAAAAGAAATAATGCAGGCGATATCGATATGATCGGTATAAAATATCGATATATCCACATATCTAAATCGATATATCGATAAAATTGATGTATCGATTTCATCGATATGTTTTTGATATCGATATTTTCGATATTTTTTTTAAACACACTGAGAGCTACTAAATCAGGTATCGTGTAATATCGATAATGAAAATTGTATGTCAAATGATTGCGATGTATGCAAAAATTCCAATATTTGGAATACTACCCTAGATTCTAATCCAAATATTGAATGGAAGGCCTGGATTTTGGAGAATCAGAGACCAAAACAGATCGTAGTGAACAAACCGTTTAGGGAAGCGTTAAATGAACTACGTGAGAGCACTACGAAATTTAAGCTGCATTTTTTAGTTAAAAATGCCCAGTCCGAGTACTTTCAAAGTGAAAAAGAAAACTTGACCAGCGAGGAAGCCATTGTACAAATTGACTTTGCTGAAAACTATGGATTAGTTAGTCACGACGAAATACAATCAGCTCATTGGTGTCATGGGCATGTGTCGCTTTTTACGTGCTGTATTTGGACAACTGACGAACTTCACTCAGTGGTCATAGTAAGCGATGAACTAAGCCACAGTAAATATACAGTTCATGTTTTCCTGCAGAAAATTTTTCAGTACATTCAGTCAATAAATGATAATATAAAATCTATACGTATCTTCAGCGACAATTGTGCCGCTCAGTTCAAAAACCGATATGTAATTGAGAGTATGAATACTCTTAAAGCAGAACACGGATTTACTCACCTTGAATGGAATTTTTTCGTTGCTTCACATGGCAAATGTGCCGTCGATGGACTCGGAGGAAGTTTGAAAATATCAGTGTGGACTGCTGTTAAAGCTCGGAAAGCAATTGTTAACAACGCTGAAGAATTTTATGATCTGGCTCGTCGTTTCTCAAAAAATTTCTTTTATATTTGTATCCCAAAAACAAATTGAAGAAGGAAAAACCATGTTAGATGATAGGTGGAAAGGACTAAAAAATATACCAGCCATTCAATCAAAACATTTTTTTCAATTTGAGGAGGGTAAGAGCATTTGTGTAGCACGAACGTCGAAGTTTAGTTTGAAAGGCAAATTAGTTTTGACAAGTGCTACTAAAAAAAACGTCGAAAAGTTACAAAAAAAGTTACGCAAAAGTTACGCGTTTCTGATGTTCACAGCGATTCTGAAGATGAACATTAAGGCTCATAAATTGCTGACTGTTCCAAAAAAATAATTTATTTAAGTTACATAGGAAAGTGCTAATTAGTGATAAAGCATCTATGATCTCATACCTTTAATTTAAAGTTACATGGAAATGATTATATTCACTACAGTGAGACGTGTTGCACCCGCGATAATTTTACGTTGCACCCGCGACTGGATAAAAAGTGAATAATTTATAATATTTATTTCTTTTAATAATTTTATTTAAGTTAATAATTAGTTTGTTTTGTATTCTTTTAAAGAATGTAAGAATAATTTAATAAATATTCCATAATTAACAGACTTTTTTCATTCTAGCTTCATGACCATTAATGGTGGGCAGATTTCGTTGCACCCGCGATAGCACTTTAAACCTCTTCAGCGTCTATTTATATACATTTTATTAAATGTTTTTATATTAATTTTTTTAAGACAGGTTACAATTTCATCCTGCGACCAGTCATTTCATTAAAAAGAGTTTTTATTTTCTTAGTAAGAAGTTTTGAGTGAGTCTAAATGTTGCACCCGCGAGTACGGAATCGCCCTTAAGTTAGTTAATTAATGCGATTTATGTTGCTGCATCTTGCATGACAAATATTTAATGTATGGTTCGTAATTCGTCCCTTTTAACAGAATTCATGCCGAGCTAGATTTATCAGTCATTCTATTTCTCAAACTGCTCTTTATAAAATTGATTATGGCCATGGTGCCAAAATATCACAATTTGAAGTTGAATAAATAATACATAAAAAATGGCTCAAAAAGTGGGTTAAATAATTCAAAATTCTTTTTATAAAATTCATTTGAAAATTTTAAGATTCATTAAAACTATTCTTTGTAAATTCATTTCCGAGAATGATGCATATGTGGATGAAAAAATTGACAATATAACCGTCGCTAGTGTCCTTAAACAGTTAAAGTTTTCGGGGATGCTTCTCCAGGTTTTCCAAATCAAATCTATAAACGTTTATAGAATTGTTTCCATATTGAAGTGTTTTGATTCTGTTCAGCGTAGAGCTGTTAAACTGATTGGCAACTCGAATCTTAATAATGAGCTTGATTCCTTGCAGCACAGACGAAATGTTGCTGATCTAAAAATTTTCTACGAATACATTATGGAGAACGAACTTCCGTATAGATAAAATAAATTTTACCTGAACCTGCAAACCTATCGCGTTACACCAGAGCAAGTGTTATGGTCCATATTGAACTCGATTAAAAATTAATCAATTATGCATTTGAGTTTCATTGAAATTCAGCAATTTAAAATTTTCCAAATTAAGAATATCCATGTTAATGTTGATGGTGTCTCATTTGATGTCTTTAAGACCAGGAGATCCCCTAAAACTCACACAACAAGTCGAGAGCTACCCACTGGATATAGTGGCATTACAAGAACTAAGATGCGAAAAGATTCACTCTTTATTATTGCGGTCATCAAAACGGAGGAGAATTTGGAGTTGTCTTTCTTATACACCGTCGCGTGAATCAGCATGTTATCGACTTCTGCCCAATTAATATGCGGTTATGCACACTGAGAATCCGCACGCAAAAATTCAATGTAACGATCGTCAATGTTCATGCACCTACTGAAGATAAAGCAAATGATATTATAGACCTATTCTTCCTAGAATTCGAAGAAGTCATCAATAACATCCCGCGGCACGATATAAAAATCGTGGTAGGTGACTTTAATGCTCAAATTGGTAGGATTGCAGAACTTAAAACACATATCGGCCCTAACAGCTTGGATCATACCAGCAACAATAACGGTTTTCGCGCAGCCGAGCTGGCTATGATGTATGATCTAGTAATTTCCAGCACTTTCATCCCTGACAAGAGAATTCACAAGGCAACGTGGAAATCAAATGACGGAAGAACGGAAAATAAAATCGATCACGTCATGATCTCTAAGAGACACTCTTCAAGTGTAACTGACGTTCAATCATACAGAGGTGCGGATATGGACATCGATCATATGCTTGTCATCTCTAAGTACAAGTGCAAATTATCATCTACATTTAACAGACAAGCAAAAAAGACCGTGCGCTGGAATGTCGAGGCATTTAAAAATCCGGAAACGCTGAATAGAAGATATCAAGAAATAATAACACAAAACATAGAAGAGCATGACATCTCTTCTGAAATGGCATTAAACATACAAGAAGAATGGCAAACGCTTTAATCAACCTGTAGCACAAAACTACAATCGGAAATCGACCAGCGAAATCACACAACGAATGGTTTGACGACGAATGCCGCCAATCCGTTGAACATATACAAAAACTGCGAGAAAAATGGTTAACAAGGAACACCCGAAGCTCCCAAGCTGATTATCTATGCTCCAGGAAAGCCTCAGCAAAACTTCTACGTAAAAAGAAACGCGAACCCATGAAGAGCTGCATCGAAAACAGCGACCAACATGCGGCCAACGGAAATTCAAAAGAGTGCTTTGCCAATTCACGGAATCTGACAAAAGATTTCCACTCAAGATCTACAGCCATCAAAAATGAAAATGATGAATTTACAACAAGTGAACGTGATGTGCTGGCAGTGTGGCGATGCCACTTTCAAGACCTACTGAATAGGAAGAATGAAGTTCATCCTATTCGAGCAATTGCTCCATCAACTGAGGAGAAAATGAATTGAATTTGAATTTGTCCCTTACCCAGCAATAGAAGAAGTGGAAGCTGCCATTAAAAAACTGAAAAATGGCAAATCACCAGGTTTTGATGGTATTCCCGCAGAACTTTTGAAAAATGGAGGAGCAGCTCTGGTCTCACGTATATACGATCTGATTCTTGCAATCTGGGACCAAGAAGAACTACCTGCTGAATGGAAAACAGCTCTCATTGCTCCGCTACATAAGAAAGGTGACCGTCTAAAGTGTGCGAATTATCGTGGCATCGCACTGTTGAACACTGCATATACAATACTAGCTCGTACTTGCTCGACTCATCTCGTTCGTCGAATCTATCATCGGTGACTATCAGTGTGGTTTTCGTCCCAACCGGTCAACCACAGATCAATGTTTTACCTTAAGGATGATTCTGGAAAAATGTTGGGAGTACAACATCAGCATTCACCAGCTCTACGTTGATTTCAAGCAAGCATATGCTAGTATCATCCGCGAAAACCTTTGGTCGGCACTCATATGCCTTGGTATCCCAGAGAAACTTGTTTCTCTGTGCAAACTCACAACATCGGGATCAAATTGTAGAATAGTAATCGAAGGGTCAGTTTCTGATCCTTTCGATATAACATCAGGTGTTCGACAAGGTGATGCACTCGCGCCTGTACTATTTAATTTGGCGCTAGAGCATGCGATAAGGAAAAGTCGAATTGAGACACAAAACTGTATATATAACAAATGTAGTCAAGTTCTTGGCTACGCAGATGATATTGTGCTTCTCGGACGTAGAACAAGCGACTTGGGTTATGCATCAACACCGGCAAAACTAAAGTGTTAACAACATCTAAGAACATACCTCCCGGAAATCTGAATACTGGCGACGATGAAAACTTCAAATACCTCGGGTCTGTAATAACATCGTCAAATGACATGCAGGCAGATATCAAAGCCCGTATCTGAGAGAGAGAATTAACAGAGAATTAACACTAAACATGCCTAATTTTAAATTACAAAAAAACTTGGTGATGCTGTATCTGGATTTAAAATAAATTATGAGGTTTCTACAAATTGTCTGAATTATGTTAATCTTGAGGAATATTCCTCAATAACTGACTGCATAACAGCGGCAAACTTCTGTGTTAATTCAACTTGATTGGGTTATTCATGAAATTTTACATCTGCAATGAATTTCTTTTACCTTTTAATTTTGTTTCGAATGCTGGGATTAAATTAACATAACAATAATTTAATTTATTTAAATGTACACAATAGCCACTAAAGAACAGTAATTTCAAAAGCCGACGTCCATTAATTGACTTTATTTTTCAATGTTTTTCTATTTATCCAAAAAAAGTCTTTGTCTAAACGCACTCCAAATCTTTGTCAAACTTAACCACGACTTAACGATGAGACATTGTTGTGCATGAGTAATCTACTGTACACTGAGTTTACCTCATTCAACAATTCTAAAAGATTTCGTTTATTTAAAGTCCGAGAAGATATAAAGTTGACTATTTTTGTGGCAAGGTTCATAATATCTTCCAGTGATATAAAACTCACATTTGCACATAAAATATGCTGGCGTATAATGCAATGGAACCTCAGAATTGGATTTCCAACACGCTGGATAAAATAGAGTAACAAAGCCATTTTCTAGTACTGTCATACTACAAGCACCGTCAATAGTTACTGATACAATATTGGAAATATCTACTTCTACAATAACGAATTTTATTTATTTACCCTTGCACGAATATTAAGGCGACCATACTCGTTGTCGATTGAAGTCAAGAAAGCCTCCACATAAAACTGTCAGCAACCTGCTGACAACTAATTTTAATATCTTGGATCCCTGGGACACCTCCTGGCATCATTACTACACAACTGGCCTTTCTATTCTACCCAACCTCGTTTCGATTTGCCACGTCATACCTGCACTACACTAAAGCGAATAAGAACGAATCATGGACGTTGTGCTGATTCTTTCTACAAGTGGGGAATTTCAGAATCTCCTCAATGTGACTGCGGCGCTCCACAACAAACCATAAAACACATTGCAACTGTGTGTCAATGGCGACATCTCAGACATCCATTTGACAACTCCCGATGTAGTAGCATGGATAGACTCACTCGATGTAAACATCTAATGTTCAAATGTGCTGCCCAATGCTCAAATATTTTACTTTTTAACTAAAAGACGCGCAATCAAATTGATTGTAGGCTCATTTAATGTGTATTCATGTTTTGTTTTAGGTAGATTTCATAGACAAATCTACCTATTTTAAGTTTTATTTTTATTTTTTAATGTGTCATAAAAACCATACGCTAAATAAAACAATAACGAAGAAAAATTGCTAAGCGAGCTGATGTCGGTACTCTCATCAAGACAGAAAAAAATTGAACTTATTTACATATTTTCAAAATCTTCGAAAAGAACTGATGCGAATTTGAACCAAGCTTCCCTCACATATTCCCTGTGCTGTCTCCATGTTTTTTTTTCACTGAGAGCATAATACGCTCGCATGCATCTGCGAACGTAAGCGCTGCACCAGAAAATGTTTACGTGCCAGGAAAATGTTCATATGTGCCACCTCTGGTACTCTGGTTATCGATGGTGTCTGTTGAAACATGCGTGTACCAATAATGAACAAATTTCTACTCAAAGATAAGGTAAGTTGGAATTCAAAGGTAAGGTAAGTTTTGAAAAGTATATAAAGTAAATAAAACAAAGACATAATTTAAATGTTTAAATTACCTTAATAAAATTTATTTATTTTTTTTAAATCGATTACATATTTACAAAAAATATATTTGTATTTTAAAAATATTTTATCTTAATTTCTTAATTTTAAATTGAAGTGAAATTGAGCAAGACAAATGAGTTTTATAAGTTATATTTATTTTTAATTAAATTTTAAGTACGGATTTAATTCTTTAAATTTTATTAACAAAATATAATTAGTTATATTAAAACTAATAAGTACAATTTTTTTGTTTGTATTTTAATATTTAAAATTCAAATTAAAGTTTGGTTAGAATTTGTATAAATGTATGGGTTGAGTTTAGATTATATTTTTTTAATTATTTTGTTTTTCTTATTTATTTTAAATATTATTGATGAATTAAATTACAAACTAAAATATTATATAATAATACTATAAGAATGATATGTTTTATTTGAATTTTTTTTTCTAAATGAATATTGAGTTTAAATACTTATTGAAAGTTGCTTTAAAATTACTTACTTTTTACTCATTACATGTTTTTACTCGTACATTACTATTACTGATTTTTTACGATAAGAGCTAATTTTTTTAATTTTTAGGGTTCCGTTTTTTATACGGAACACTATTGGTGAGAGTAAAACGAGTTTTTCACATTATATCGATTATCTCGTAAACTATAAATGCTATGGACCTGAAATTTGAGGTGTGTATAAAACTAATCTGTCTACATTAGATGACAGATACAAATAAAACTAAAGTTGTTTTCGTTTGGTTTACAGGGTTACGATGTGAGACCTTTGAGAAAATAAATTTTTTTATAGATTCATATGAAAGGGCTTCATTTGAAAAGGTATCATATGAAAGGGCTTCATTTCAGTATTCCTTAAAAATTTATTTTGGAATTTTGCACCTCACCTTTTTTTGTATAATTTTGAATAATGACGTTTTCTTCGTGTTTTCTTACCTCGATTAGATCCAAATCTAACTGATGGAAAATCACCCCCACCCCCCTCCCCTATGTATCGACACTGATTGACAGAAAAATTTGAAAAAATTCACAGAGTTAGGAAATTTGATAAATTTTGTATGAAAATTATACCGAAGTCTCAAATAATTATATTTCTGTGTGTTTAGGGGACGGGAGTAGAGAGGGTAAAAAAAAACGTTTTTGACCCAAGCGAGTGGGGTGTCATTTGAAAAAGCACTTAATTTTAGAAATCATTGCAGTTTTTCTAGAATTTTACGGTGCACATTTTTTGAGTTACTTCCAAAAGAGTGCAAAATTCAGACCGTCCTCCCCTCCTACGTTTCGACACTGATTGACAGAAAATTTTGTAAAAATGCACAGAGTTAGGAAATTTGGTAAATTTTCTATGAAAATTATAGCGAAGTCTCAAATAATTATACACTGAAAAAAACATGTCCTATTTCCAATCGAAATGCAATTGTCTCAACCTCACCGTGCGGTCACATATGGCGAATCAAACTACGAAATTGCTTCAACAACTCTACAATTATAAATCGATGAAGTTGAGACAATCACACGAAATATTTATGTGAAAATAAAATATAGTTCAATTAATCTCAAATACTTAAACTTTAAAATGAAAAATTCATGATATAAGGCCAAAGAAAATTTTTTTCAGGGAAATAGTTATTATTTTTATTCAACTACTGTTATATTGGATATAACACTTTATATTTTAAATAAACCTCATTCTGTTGTTAGGAAAATGTTATCGTGTAGTTGTCCCAATCACAGTGAAATTGTTTGCAAATAATTTTTCTTTGCATGAATAATAAACTGCCAACTTCAAGATGAGGTTGTCATGAACTTCAATTTTTTTTTCAGTGTATTTCTGTGTGTTTAGGGGATGGGTGTGGGGAGAGTAAACAAAAATCATTTTTGATACAAATGAGTGGGGTCATATTAAGGAGCACTTAATTTAAGAAATATTACAATTTTTTTTAGAATCTCGCAATGCACAGTTTTTGTGTTATTGTAAAAAATATTTTTAGTATGTAACCTCTCCACCTTCCTAAATTTCGACACTTGATTGACCGAAAAAATAATCAAATTTAAACCATTTACAAGCTGGTGTAATTGAATTTTGCTTGAGTTACCATAAACAGCAATGGATAAGCTTTAACCTAGAGTAACATTTTTTGTGTCATTTTTGATCAATGTAGATTTGATTGTAATTTACTATTGATATTTACGATTAAACATTTATTTTGTTAGCCGTCTATGGTCTCGCAATATTAAGACATTACAATACACTTTTTTGTCAATAATTTTTGATATTGTTCTTTTACATACACGGAACCCTTGGTGAGTGAATTTTATTCGCACTTGTCTGACTTTTTTTGTTTGTAAATCACAATATAATATCTAGGTTACATTGTAACGACCTTAGATTATAAAATACACAGGATAAGTAATATTGTTTTAAGTTGGTATTTTTTGTATTAAAAAGCCACAGTAGCCTAGAAATTTAAATATCATTAAGGTTTTCTGTATTTTGACCAACATGCCTACGAAATAACATACTATTCCCTATCTGAGTCCTTACATAATGCTAGTCGGGTATATAAGGATATCCATTTTTTAAATGTTAAATAGCTAGCTTAACTGAAATGTTCCATGTGAATATATTAATATCACTTGCAGGTAACGCATTTGTTATGTTTGGAATAACAAAAAGTTGTATTGTTTCTTTGAAATTATTCAAACGAGATTTGATACAGGTAGTTACTTTAAACTTTATTTCAGTTTGATTATTGTTTAAACTAGAAACTGAACTGATGCATCGTACTTACAGCAAGTACTAGAGTCAAGACAAAAACCTTCATTATTAATACTGCCACTTGGACAAAAACATCCTGACCTACATGGAGGGTCTGCTTTCACTTTATTGATCTTTCGTAGATGTTTTGTATTTTACTTATTTTCCGATCGGAAAATGCTCAAACTTATTTACTTTTATTTTATTTTTCTCAAAAGTATTTCGATTTAAATAAAACTGATTATATTAAAACTGAAAATTTGATCCTAACTAAAATTTTATCATGTACGCTTTGGTTTTGTTTTCATTTAAACTAAATTTAAAGTGAAATGGATATTGCTTGCTGGTTTGCTGTTTCTGGTTTTGTTTTAATTTAGAATGAAATTCAAATAAAATATATATTGTTTGGCAGTTACTTCTTTCTGGCAATAGAAGAATAATAATATATTTTTTTTCTATAAATGGAAAGAGATAAAAATGCTGCAAAATGCTACAGGATCCCTGTATTTTTGTGTTTATTTTTACAGGAGCCTTTTCTTTAGTAGAAATTATTTTCAATAAAAAATTTGAATTTAAAAGATAGCTTCAATTTTTTTTATAGTTTTATAGTGTACATACACAAAATATATAAAATATTGCTTATCCTGTATATTTTGTAATCTAAGGCAACGATGGACTATTTGCAACGTTTGCTCGAAAATAATAGTATTCATGTTTAAAGAAATTTCCTAATAATTTATTAATTTATATCCAATAATTGAAATGAAGGATAGGAAATAAATGTTTGTAGCTGTGAACTCCAGTAGAAAATTTTAAAGTTTTAAATAGTTATAGATCTTGTGCTGCAACTTTTTCGTTCGAGCAATAATCTCATTTCACCCATAATCATTCCAATAATTTATCCATAATCAGCATAATCAATAGTGTTGTACCATAATCACTCGAGTATTAAAGGCCACGCCACAAGTCTTGAAAATCCAATGAAATACTGAAAAACGAAATGGTACTCAAACTTAATTTACCTTACACAAAATTTCAATAACAAATCTAAAATCATTTAAGTCGTCGTTATCAAACATTTGTTACTAATTCTAAGTGAAAAGATTGACACACCAGCGAATCAAAATTTTGAAAACGAATAAAAGTTAATAAAATTCAAGTAAAATGTGAGTGTTAATAAACGTTTTAAGTGTTTAGGAACAGAAATATTTTGGGTATTACTTTGACGCTGTATTTGTACTGCAAATTTATACAATAAAACTTAGTTTTAGAAGCTATTGAAGAAATATTTTAGTTCCTGTCTGCTGTATTGTTTTGTTTGCCAACGATTATTGAATTGAGAGTTAGATAAATTCGAAGGGGGAAAACGTGACAATATGTTACATATTAGCTTTAAATGATATTTTCATCTAAGTGCCATAAAAACTCAATTGGAATAATTTTCCGACGTAGAATGGAAATTTTCATAATTCAAATATTAGCTTAAGATATTAGACGAGATATCCCAAGTCACTAAGCTAAGCTGGATAAATTGTTTAAAATAGCAAAATGTTATTTTGCTTTTTTCTGTGAAAATTTGTTAGGTTATCTTGTAATTTCTTAATCTACAAATTTACAATTATGTATTACGTTTTGATAGCCGGTTTCCCTTCTTTTTGCAAAACGAACTTTTTGATCTCTAGAGAGAAAAAGTAATACGTTCACAGAGGATTAACTATAAATGCAAATTCAATTTTCATATTTATGAGCAGAGAAAATTAATGCCGACATTTTCAAATCAAACAACTTTCAATAAAATATCATCACAATAATAATTACTTGTGGTATAAAATCATAGTTTCTAAACTAATAAAAAATAATTATACAATGCAACACATTACATATATTTATTGAATTGTCATCATATAATCGTATTTAATAACTGTTTTTAATTTATATTATTTTAATTAATAGTAAATTTTATTATATTGGATTTTGATTTTTGTTTTATTATAATTGAATCTTAAAATTTTGAAAATATGTATTATTTGTAATTAAACTAATTTAATCTGTGGAAATTCAGTCATTATTATAATTTAAATCTTTTTTGATATTATTTAATATTTTTTTAATATTTGTATTGTTAATAATTATTTTCACTGGAAATGATTTCTTATTACATATTTTTTAGGAAGAAACTATTTGTAAATAATAAAATCAATTTTTACACAGCCGAAATATTTTTATTGTATAGTTAAGTAATTGATCGCCATAGTTGATAGAGATGATCGGGAAATTTATCAGTAGTTAGGTATGGACATTAAATTAATCAATTCGTTTCGATTAAATCACAGAAATAGAAGGATTTGAAGTGATTTTGGAAATTAACGTAGAAATATTTGATTCATATTGGTTAAATTTATATATGGATTTTTACCGAGTTAAACGGTACGTTAGCGACATATCTTTTTGTTTTCAAAAGAAAAACTTTTCTTTGGAGTTACTAATTAATTTTCTTTGCATTTCTATTTGCCTTTTTAAATTATTTCTCAAATTGGTGAAAAGCATGTCAAATTGACAAAATAAAAATTGATTTTGGAACTCACTACAGGATTTACAATATTCATACATTGAAATATGTGTATTTGAACAAAAATAATTTGTTGCATTTTTATTATTTTTAAACCTCGTCTTGCCATGCAGGATTGAAAAATCGAAAACTTATTGTGCTTGAGTGCGTTTAAATGGACCTACAATTGATGGTATTCTTATAAATGGGACATTCCACGTAAAGTGGACAGGTAAACTTTTTAAATGCTTCCGTTTATACTCCGGTTTTAGGAATATTTGATGTAATATTTGTAATATTTGTTATTTGATTTGTATATCTCCTCGACCCAGATACAAAATGTTTTTACAGTATAAAGTCTGGTTAATAAGCTAGAGGGCTTTAAAAATGTGACTAAACGACAAGTATGCGCTACTTCAAATCCCACTATCCACATTTAAAAGGTTACAATAAAATAAAGCACCCGAATTTATACTTCATTTAATGAGCTTCATTTAGTGACATTTTTGAATTTTAAAAAATTTTTTTTGAAAAAAAAAATGTATTTAAATTTTAAAATTTGAATTTCACAAAGTTAGACCATTTTATTTTGTTTATTTTTTTTTCTAAAATAGCTAATAGTATGTGAATAGATAAGCGTTGCCAAGTTTCATAATGGACCTAGAAGTCTTTTAAAACCTATCTCCACCGTAGGGCCGCTATTCGATAAGATTTAAGAGTTTAACTGGTGTAGCTGCTAAATGACTTCTACGTCCATTATGAAACTTGGTAAGGATAATCTAAGCAATAGTAGCTATTTTTAGATAAAAAATTTAAATAGTATAACTTTCTGAAATTTAAATTTTAAAATTTAAATATATTTGTTTTAAAAAAAAATATTTATAAAATCCAAAAATGTATAAAGCTCACTAAATGAAGTATAAATTCGACTCGACCGCTTTAATTTTTTTATTATAACCTTTTAAATATGGGTAATGGGCTTCGAAGTAGCGCATACTTGCTGTTTAGTCAAATTTTTACAGCCTTATTAGCCAGACGTCATTCAGTAAAAACATTTTGTATCTGGATCGAGGACATATCATTATCAAATATTACTAAAATCGGAAATGTCAAAATTTTTATCCTGTCCGCTTTGCGTGGAATGCCCCAAATGTATGTACTTTAAAGGCAATGATAAAAAACAGTTTCTAATTATGATAAAGTATTCAAGTTCATACAATTTTTAAATACACCTAGGTCAAACAAATTGTCGATTTTTCACCACAGTGTTTCTTAATAATTCACGGTTAAGAAAAATATAAGTAAAAGCTATAATAATTTTTGTACATACATACGTTTCAATACATTTCAATTCATTTGTCTAAAAGGTTCCGACCTCATTTCAACCCTGGCTGAGTTCACTTGTTTTAGTCTATTAAAATCAACCAACTAGTCAAATCTATGAACGTGCTTAAAAAACTTTGATTTTAATTCGTCGAGAAAATTATTTTTGCTGCCATATTTGTTTAAAACCAACACTAAAATACATCTTGGCTTTTTGTTTAATTTAAACTTAACGTTTATTCACTTATATGTTCAAAAATGTAGGTTGGAAATTAGGTTTAAAATAAATAAGGCAAAAGGATAAAGTCAGATAACAAATAACATAAAATATGCATAGATGTTTATCACCAAACCCAACATAGTAGAGTTTGACTGATCTAAAAATATCTTCCAAATTTTTCGACTTTAGCAATAAAATATAGGAATCTACACTAAACTAACAGTTTTTTAATTTACTAATCAACAAAATTTTAACAAATTTGAAAATTTGCCTATTATTATTATTATTGTGCCTTTCGTGCCCTTTCCTTTACATTAAACTACAACATTTTCTTGAACGTGTACTGTCGCTTACAACATCACCTGTATAACCACTAAATTTTGACAATTTTACATTTGGATTTTGTAGCTCTGGTGATGATACAAGTGATAGTTCTATTGGTTGTATACTATTTGATGTTATAATTGAACCATTCTCTGGACTATTACTCGAACGTGTTTGTGCTCGATGTTTTTTCAAATCTGCTAAAGTTCCTGCGATGGAGTGATCTATATTTTGAGTATCTGTAGGGTTTTGATATTGAAATAGTAGAAAAGATTATGGAAAATTAGTTTTCATTAATAAAATTAAAAAAAGTGTTATTAAATTTTAAAAAAGAAAATAGCTTAAAAAAATTAGTAAAACAGTAACATATAGATATAAACAACTAATATTATTTGGTAGAGTTTCAAAATATAGCGTGACAAGACAGTTCATGCACACAACTATTAAAAACAAATCTTATATATTTATACGCTAACGAAAATTTTGTACAACCTAAGGCTTTTTTATTCGCGGATGGATTCATTTCAAATTTTCACTGCTAACTGATATTAGTGTAACTTAGATTTTAAAGATTTTTCACACAAATCGGATCATAAATCAAAAAGTTATAGACGAATTAAATTTATATTTTTGAATTTTGCAAATGTTTGCGAACTCCGCCATACTAATATGAAATGGACTTGCCCAAGCCATATTTTTTTTTTCACAAAAACGCAAAACTTTGTTGCTTTGTTATTAACGTGGAAATATGTACGACTGTTAAAAGTGTGAAAGTATATAAAGGGTATGAAATGTGGTTGGTGCAGTCGCAAATGTATCAAGAACAAAATTGTTAGCATTTTTCCATTTGAATTCCATTGATAATTTAGCTGATGAGTTTTTGTATACAGAATTACCATTACATTATGTTGGGCATGATCAAAGTAAATCGTGGAAAAGAAGACAACGTGGGGCTGATAAAGTTGTTGCTCGATTATATATGGTTACTCCAAAAGATATAGAATTGTTTCATATGCGTTTACTTCTGTTGCATGTTCGTGGTCCAAAATCTTTTACTGATCTACGTATGTATGAAGGTGTTGAGTACCCTACTTTTGTTGCAGCAAGTGAAGCTCGAGGTATTGCAGCAAATGATAATGAATGGCGTGAATGTTTACTTGAAGCTTCAGAAATTCAATCACTAAAACAGTTACGTCAATTATTTGCATTTATCTGTGGTTTGAATGTTCCTCCGAATGCTTTAGCTTTATGGATTGAATTTAGAAATAGTATGATTGAAGACTTTTTACGAAATTACGATGAAGATGTGTCAATTAATCGAGCCTTGATTGAAATTAATGAAATTCTTCTTACACATAATACTTCATGTGGTGATCTTGGTCTTCCGAATCCACAATATAACTTACAGATTGGCGATGTAGGTCATTTTGATATTGAAGAAGAAGCTATAGTTTTCGATAGAATGTATAAAAATGCAAATAATGAGCAACGTAGTGTGATTGATATTGTTTTGCGTGAAGCTCAATTCCATAATACTGGAAGTAATGTTTTTTTCTTGACAGCTCATGCAGGTTGTGGCAAAACTTTTGTTCAAACGGCAATCATTCATAAATTCAATTCATTAAATCTTTCGTGTATTGTAACTGCCTTCAGTGGTATTGCATCAACTCTTTTGATTGGGGGGCGAACTTTGCATAATGTTTTCAAATTACCAATTCCATTATTAGAGAATTCAATGCCAAATATAACTACAAACAGTGGACATGGCACATATATTAATAATGCATCAATCATTATTATAGATGAAATTTCAATGTGTTCTATTCATGCTTTAAAATTAATTGATCGTTTGTTAAGAGATTTGACTCAAAACGAAGAAAATAAAAATAAACTGTTTGCAGGTAAAACTCTTTTACTGAGCGGTGACTTTCGCCAAATTCTTCCAGTTATACCGCATGGCTCACGTTCTATTTTAATTGAAAATTGTATTACATCTTGGCAAGAATTTATTAACTTTAAAATTTTGAAATTAAATCAAAACATGAGAACTCTCCCTCATGAAATTGAATTTGTAGAATTTCTTAGAAGACTCGGTAATGGTGATATGCAAAGTTTTCCACAGTTTGGTTCAGATATCATTGAAATTCCTCATAATTTGATTGTCCAGACAATATTATTGAAGACATTTTTGGAAATATTTCTGATACAATTTTATCTGATGTCATTTTGAGTTCCGTCATTTTAGCCGCCAAAAATAATGATTGCAATGAAATCAATTCTAAAATCTTGAGTATTATGCCAGGAGAGGGTAGAGCATATTTTAGTTTTGATAAAGTTGTTTGTGATGACATTCGTGAGCAGAACAATTTTCCAATAGAATTTTTAAATAAATTGAGTGTAGGAGGTTTGCCACCTCATAAATTAGTTTTGAAAGTGATTTGCATTGTTCTCTTCATACGAAATTTAAATACAGGTCAAGCATTAGTAAATGGAACACGAATGCGTGTAAAAGTTATGCTCCGAAATTCAATAGATTGTGAAGTTTTGACTGGTGTAATGCGAGGTGTACGCATTCTAATTCCTCCACGCATTCATTTGACTTATTCTGGAACACTTCTTCCATTTAAATTTCAAAGAACTCAATTCCCTATTATTCCTGCTTTTGCTATTACTATTAATAAATCTCAAGGTCTATTAATAAATCTAGTACGACTAGTAATAAATCTCTATGACTATTAATAAATCTCAGACATTCAACAGAGTTGCCATTTTACTTAAAGAACCTGTATTCACACATGGTCAATTGTATGTTGCTGCAAGTAGAGTGCGTGCGTTTGAATGTTTGAAATTTTATATTTATGATACATCTGACCAAGGTCATTTGTTCAACGATGATAGAGTTTTCACAAAAAATATCGTCTTCTCAGAAGTCATTGTTACCTGATTTCTTCTCACTTTTCTCAAAAACCTTTTCCTCTTTTATGAATATGAGTGTCTGTGCATTTGTTTTTGCCTCAATATGCGTGTTTTTTTTATTTCATATTAAGGCTGAAGTTGCCATTCAGTTTTATCATTTTCATCGTTAAACATATTTGAATATTTGTGTTTGATAATAATTGCTGTTTCAATTGTCTATTAATATAGATGAAAAACGTGATGTACGCAGGTTAAAAAGTCGAAATTTGAACTTGACCATTTTTGATTTCCCTGAAACTTGGCATATAAGTAGTATGGACAAAATAAAAAATACAACTTATTTTAAAAAAATTTTAAAGTGCATAGTTTGAGCATAGGGGGCACCCCAACATGCATGAAAAATGAAAATTCTGCCAATCCGATGTAACTTTGGAATTAAATTGCTCAAGAACGGCTATACCGATTTCATCAAGCTTTTTTTTGTTTGATAGATGATTAATTAGTGGTTTGAAAAAAAATTAATTTATTGTTTTATAATTAATTTTTAAATAAAAATATTAAAAAAACTTTTTTAAAGATGGCGCTAGGGTCAAAGATCAATTGGAATTTAATTAATTTTTTTTCTGAAAATAGTTCTATCCTTACTCTAAAATATATCAAATTTACAAAGAGGCTAAAATTTTTGTTCTTGAGATATTTAATTTTAAAGATTTTTAGTACGGCTGAAATTCGAATTTTTCTTCATTTTTTCAAACAAATTCCGTTAACAAAAAATTTTAAAATCAATTAAATTTTAACTTTTTTTATTTTTTAAATATAATTCTAACCTTCCTTTAAAATATATCAAATTTACAAAGATGTGTTAATTCGTGTTCTTCAGATATTTAATTTTAAAGATTTTTAGTCCGATTAAAATTCTAATTGTTCATTATTTTCTCGAACTTCAGTGGTTAAAATTTTTTGATGATAAAAATTGTTCGAAAAAATAATGAACAATTAGAATTTTAGAATGACTAAAAATCTTTAAAATTAAATATCTCAAGAACAAAAATAAATACCTTTTTGTAAATTTGATATATTTTAAAGGAAGGTTAGAACTATATTAAAAAAATAAAAAAAGTTAAAATTTAATTGATTTTAAAATTTTTTGTTAATGGAAGTTGTTTGGAAAAATGAAGAAAAATTCGAATTTAAGCCGTACTAAAAATCTTTAAAATTAAATATCTCAAGAACAAAAATTTTAGCCTTTTTGTAAATTTGATATATTTTAGAATAAGGATAGAACTATTTTCAGAAAAAAAATTAATTAAATTTCAATTGATCTTCGACCATAGCGCCATCTTTAAAAAAGTTTTTTTTAATATTTTATTTAAAAATTAATACCAAAAACAATAAATTAATTTTTTTTCAAACCACTAATTAATCATTTATCAAACAAAAAAAGGTTTGATGAAATCGGTATAGCCGTTCTTGAGCAATTTAATTTCAAAGTTACATCGGGTTGGCAGAATTTTCATTTTTCACGCATGTTGAGGTGGCCCCTATGCTCAAACTAAGCACTTTAAAAAAATTTTAAAATAAGTTGTATTTTTTATTTTGTCCATACTACTTATATGCCAAGTTTCAGGAAAATCAAAAATGGTCAAGTTTTCACAACTCTGGCTGGAACACGTTTTTCATCTATATAAAATAAAATATAAAATTTTCATGGATGACCGAATTTCGGTCACGCGATTTCATATATTTTTAAAAATAAAAATTGAAAATTATGCTATCATTTCTCACTACCACTTTTGAAATCATTGCTTCTACGTCAACAAAATGTCTACGCAAAAACTTTATTTATAAGCGTAGCGAAGCACGCCGGGCCTCCTAGTTTAAATAATTGTTTGATGAATATAATACAATTAAATGCTGCTTAAAAATATCCATTACACCTCGGATTTGTGTTTATTATTTAGGGTTTTGTGAGCAATTAAACTGAAGTAACTAAGGAAATAATTATATTTGGATTTTTTTTCAAAGATAAAGAATCAACTTTTCTATTTGTTGCTTCGGACTAGGATTCAAACCTTTCTCATCAATACGATGATTTGAATTCGTAATGGTAGACACGATATCTATTACGCCACCGTGGCGATGATTATTTCGAAGTTGAAACATGCATCATTACTTATTTTACGTTGAATTTCGATTTCACCATTAGACATTATTTTATGCAAATGTTATTCATTGAATGGATGGATTTTCACAGTATCGTATTAAATTTTTCAGTGTATTTTGGTAAATAATAAATATTTAAAACATAAAAAAATGGAAGAAAAAAGGAGCTTTTTGAAATTGCCATGTTTGAAAAATTATAATTAAAAAAAAAATCATATTAAAATATAATTTTTTTTTATCAGTGTAATATGTTTATAAAGCCTTAGTTAGTAGCTTGCATGGTATCTTCGGATATTCAAAGAGTCTGAATAATGAATATTTCATATTTAGTGTGCTAAACATGTCTAACTAATTAATAAAAAAAAAAAAAAAAAAAAAAGCTTTCAAACTAATAAAATTATTAAAATCGGTTAACCCGTAACTTTAAACTTTCCTTGTCCCTTAATTTCTGTTCCCCCTGTATTCTAGTGAAAAAAACACGTATACATTTTTGTTTATTATAGTAACGATTACCGAAGTTTCAAGGAAATCAGAAATGATCAGGTTCACATTACCGGCGTTTTGATTCGATTTTTCATCAATATTAAAAAACTCTTTCGGCTTCCGTTATCTAATATTTTTAAAAAAAAGTCATATTTGTAAACAATTCGGCTAGAAATCTGTACGATTAATACAAGTTGTCAAAATATATTTTTCATGTCGCACTAATGGGATTTATACCGCGCTGCCATTCGATATAACAAAACTTCTTACATCTATGATCTAACATTTTTGGTTTGCTTAGACTTATCTAAAAAAAAAAGTAAAATTTTACAACCACAAATCATTTTTTCAGGAAACTAACAAAAAGATGAAATAATTTTAAAATTATGCCCATGAAATATTAGAATAAAGTCACGAATAAACAGAAAGCAGTTTGCTAATAACAACAGCCAACAAAACTACAAATTATACACTAAAATGGAAAGATGATTTTACAAATCATTACTTATGTGTTACCGTTTTACTATGAAATTAGGGGAAAATTGTGATAAAATTCGAAATATCTAATAAAATTATATGTAATAGCAAAACAAAAAACAAAATAAATTATAACATACCGACAAGCACTGTAACTTGAACATTAATTTTACCATTTTCTTGTGTTGCTTGAAAAATTCCAGTTTGTATATCACTTCCACCGTTCTTATGCATCTGTGTTCCTGATATATTATTACTACTACCATGAATTGGAATTTGTTTCTTATTATTATCTTCTGGAATAAATGAATCATTATCTTTGCCTTCTGGAGATCGACGATTTATGGCTAAATCGTAAAGACTATTGTTTTGATATGTTGAGGTATTATTACTGGTTATACTCTGTTGTCCACTTATGTTATATAAAGGATTTTGATTCTGGTAGTTATTGTTACTATTTATATGATTGCTATTATTATTGTTATTGTTTAGATGATTTTTATTATTACTAATCGTGTTATTGTTATTATTATTATTGTTATTTAATTTATTATCTTGTGTTGTATTTGACGATGTTATCAGAACATTTGATGATATTGGCTGTGCTGACGGTAGCGATGCAGTTGGATTATTGGAATTACTAGGACGACGGTTTGTGGTTGATGATTGATTATCTGAGGTAATTGAGTTTGGTTGAGTTGCAACACCATCTGTTGTTGTATAGCCCTAGAACAAAATGAAATTAAACGTGATATGTCTTTTTTTTTAAATATAAATCAATAAATCATGTTAATGATTTTGAATTTAGACTAAATAACTTAAAAGCTATAAAAGAACTTCCATTTGATTTGATCATAAAATATCATGATCCAAAAATAATCAACCCATAAAATTTCAATTTTATTAGCTTCAAACAATAATAAATAAAAAAAGGGAAAACTAGCTCATATTTTACTTAACTTAGTTAAGTTTTTGTGAAGTCGAGGCACAAATCACCCGAATTTCATGAATAAAAGAAAATTTAAAACAAAAGGTTTTCATAAATTTTAGATCCTGTAAATAACATTGTTTTGTCTTCAATGGATGATAACTTTTTTATTTGTTTTGTTTAAATATTTATTGGAAATCGTTTGACCTTTTTTGTCTTTAAATTTAATATTGTCATTGTTATTTATGATTGTCTGCCCTTGTAACGGGGTTGTGCTTTTGAATATGATGATTGATGAGAAATTTTCAATAAGCTTTTGAAAAACCAAATAAATAAAAAGAAATTTTATAAATACAAATTTCGTTCTTGGATTGGTTTATATAACTTTGTCACGTTGATGATGATGTTAACGTAGTATTTTTACCGACTAAACAAATTTCTATTTCTAAAATTTCGTTCGATAAAATGACATAACGTTAAAATTAAATCTTAATATAAAACATCAACAACATTTCAAATTCCAAAACTTATATGCCTATCAACACAATAAATAACATAACGAACAAACATACAATCATTATCTGTTATCATATTTCTATCATTGTTTTTCCAGAAAAATTGAAAATAGGAAAAATAAATTTACAATGAAATCTGCAAAATGATGTGTAATGGAATTCATTTTTTTAAACTCCATTTGTTGTTTAATAGGATGAATTGTAAAATTTCAATATTATGCTAAATAATGTGTTATGTTCAGTGATTTCGGGTAAAATGTGTGATAAGACAGCTACGTAGCAATGCTTATTTTTTAAATAAATTAATGATTTTTGCCACGTGCAACATTTGCAAATTATTTCTTTTATTTGGGAACACGTAATATATTTACTCAAATAGACACATGTTTTGACATATTGTGTGTGTAGGAATCATAAATCGAATTTTCATGGAAATGACAGATTTTTTTGAACTCTTTTGTTAATCAATCAAAAAATGGCAAATTTTATATATAAAATATCAAGCCAAAGGCAGTTTTGGCATAAGTTTCCTATGGAATTTTGAACTATGAAGAAGGTACGCTGCAGGCAAGGTCGATACCCTTTTTCCGATAAGGTTTATTTTCGAAATTTTAACATCTGTATACTGGTTCTTTGTTGGCTTTAAGACTTTATCAAATAAGATTTTCCTGAGTTATTCTGGTGTCAATGACAATCACTAGTAAGTATCACTATGCAAAATGACAGTACAACGCGTAAAGGAAGAAATGTCAAAGTTCGATGATGGAGAGTCAAATCAGACACTTTTTTTTTAAGATTCTGGTATGATAGGTTGTGTCCACTCCTATGAAATTGGTATGGATTGACGATGTGATACTGGCCGGTCCAATGCCATAAATGATTAACAAAATGAATGCCAGTACCCCAGAAAGTATAGAACACATTAAGGTAGAGTACGTTTAGAATGGAACACGGACGTAATGGAAGACAAACTTATATGCAGCTTTACTTTACTTGAATACAAATTTATTTTGTTTGGACAGTGCTTGGGGTAAATTTATAAGATGGGATGGGAGAACGTGATGGAGCCATGACTGGCTCTTCTAACCAATGTTAAATAAGTAACTGACACTTTGCTAATCGCCGTTAATGTATGATTTGATTATATCAAATAATAATGAAGCAATCAATATTAAAAAGTTTTGTGAGTAATTAAACTCATGTACTGTACTCATGCTTTTATTTCAATACACCATTTGGAATACATATAACAGAAAAGCTTTTTTCTTTTTTCCCATAGGATCTGAACTCACACTTTTGGTTTTTATTTAATAAACTAAAAATGGAAACACAAAAGTTTTATCGTTGTTGTCTGAAGAGTTAGAAAAATGTACGTAATATAATTAAATATCTAGGCTAGTATCAAGAAAGCTTGAACACCGATAATTTGGTATTTATTGTAGGTCACATTTTTCGTCGAATGAAGAAAAATTAATATTTGGTGGGTTTTCTGAAAAAATAGTTGACTGTATGTTACAAAAAATTAATGTCCAAAAATATTGTGTTGATCAAAACAATCATCATCAAAATTGCAAAAGAGAATACAAATTAAAATGAATTATTCTTTAATTAACAGCAATTCTTTTATCTAACTTCGCTTGACGTTTAAAAAAAAATTAAAATACAAAAGTAATTATTATACCAAACCTTTATACAAAATTACGTATAATATATAAATTTCAGAAAATTCATTTGTAAATTATCCCTTGGCGTATTTACATTTTGTTAAAACATTCTAAATAAACCTAACTTAAATGAACATTAAAACTAAAGGCATAATTGAAAACAAAAGAATAACAACTTCAACAAGAAAATCGGTAAAAATTTGGCTTTTCCAAAAGAAGAAGATTACAAAAAGAAAAACAAAATATTTATGTTTTTCGACGAAATTGCTTTATGAATTATACAAAATAAGTTTTTATTTTATTATGAGTTTATTTTATTATGAATAAACATTTGATGAATTTAATCTAAGTTTGTTTATTAACTATAGCAACTCGTTCATGAGAAAAATGATTTAAATAATTTTGGAATAATTTGAGTGTTGTAAATATAAACATAAATCAGTTCAATTAGTTGATAATTTCTATGAATAATACGTCCTAAAGCGTAAATATTACAGAAAACATACACTCAAAATTCAAAAAAAATATTGCGACGCTGATGCATAGGTCGACTTCACCACAGCTCAGTAGTATCCCAACAAACATAAATTCTGTTGTACGAGAAAAGTACAAAAAAAAATTTAACCGGAAGTGACAAACCGGAAGTTGGGATGCAGAACTGTTGTGAACCGTACTAAATATGTATCTACCAAGTTTCATCCAATTCGATTATCAGATACAGATGTTATTAAGCTTCCAACAAATTAGGAGCTCGGCGGACCCTACCACTTTGTTCACTATCGCTAAAAAAACTAATCAGTTCCTTGCCATACATATTTGCATCTTTTTCCAAAGTGTCATCAAAATTCATTCACGGACGAATGCTGTATGCTCCCAACAAACATTGAAAAAATGGTGACACAATAAACAGGTGTTAGGGAGGCCCCCCCCCCCACTTATCCCAATATTGTCCAAAAACTAATCAGTTCCTTGTCATTTAAGTCTCCATCTTTTTTCAAAGTGTCATTAAAATTGATTAATGAATGAAGTCTGTATGCTTCCAACCAACTTTAAAAACAAAGTGTGAAAAGTCAGCAGTTGTATGGTAGACCCCCGCCACTTTGATGAATGTGTTCCAAAAGATGATAATTATCTTCTCACACTAATTGAAACCTTTTCCATAAGTTTCATCATAATCACTTTATTATTGTAGGCTGTAGTGTGCTTAAAGACACTAAAAAAACTTCAAAAAATTACAAAAAATTGCAAAAAAAATTTACCGGAAGTTGGGATGCAGAACTGTTGTGAACCGTACTAAATGTGTATGTACCAAGTTTCATTCAATTCGATTATCAGGTACAGATGTTATTGAGCTTTCAAAAAAACAGACGTATGGAACACCCCCAACCACTTTGTTCACTATCGTTTAAAAACTAATCAGTTCCTTGTCATACATATTTGCATCTTTTTTCAAAGTGTCATCAAAACTCATTCACGAACGAATGTTGTATGCTCCCAACAAACATTGAAACAATAAACAGATGTGCGGGAGGCCCCCCACCACTTATCCCAATATTGTCCAAAAACCTGATTAGTTCTTTGTTATTTAAGTCTCCATTTTTTTCAAAATGTCATTAACATAAATTAATGAATGAAGTCTGTATGCTCCCAACAAACTTTAAAAACAAGGTGTGAAAAGTCAGCATTTGTATGGTAGACCCCCCGCCACTTTGATCAATGTATCCCAAAAGATGATAACTATCTTCTCACACTAATTGGAACCTTTTTCATAAGTTTCGTCATAATCACTTCATTATTGTAGGCTGTAGTGTGCATAAAGACTGAAAAAACTTCAAAAAAGTACAAAAAAAAAATGTTTTACCGGAAGTGAACAACCGGAAGTTGGAATGCAGAACTGTTGTGAACGGTACTAAATGCTTATGTACCAAGTTTCATTCAATTCGATTATCAGGTACAGATGTTATTGGTCTTTTAAAAAAAACAGGTTCTCGGGGGACCCCCTACCACTTAGTTCACTATCGTTTAAAAACTAATCACTAATCAGTTCCATGCCATATACATATTTGCTTCTTTTTCCAAAGTTCCATGAAAATTCATTCACGAACGAATGTTGTATGCTCCCAACCCAACAAACATAAAAAACGTAGTGGAAAAAACCACCTGTGGACCCCCCAACCCTTTATCCAATGTACTCCAAAAGCTGATAAAATTTTTCTCATGTTACTTGAAAGCTTTTACCAACTTTTCATGACAATCAATCGGTAATTGTAGGCTACAGTAGGGATAAACGCCTGAAAAAAAAATTTTTAACCGGAAGTTAGCATGCAGAAATATTGGAAACAGTACTAAAACGTTATATACCAAGTTTCCATAAGATCATAAGCAGGGATTAGAAGTTATTCAAGATTTAAACTTAGAGGTGTTCGGGAGACCCCCCACCATTTTGTCCAAATTTGAAATGAATCCAGATCTACCGTTTTTAAGTGAACCTGTATCATTTGCCAAAGTTTCATCAAGATCCTATGCAGAAAGGTTACACACCCACACACCCACCCACCCACATGCAGACATGCATCAAAATTTTTATTGGTTATTTAGATAGAGGATGGTCCAAAACAAAATTTTTTTTTTCTCGATAGTTTGCATTACTTCACACAATTTAAAATTGTGGTGAAGTAAAAATACAATATGCCTATTTTCAAAAAACATACATATTTATATTTACAGACATGTGTTTTGTGAAATTTTATTTTGAGAAAATTGTTTAAGCTAAGCCTTTTTTAGTTTGTTAGTAATTTAAAATACAAATAAAATTAAATAAATTGTTTGCTAAGGAAATTTAGAAAAAAATAACAAACTAAATATTACTTGGAATTTGACTTCCTAAAAAATATTTTGAAAAAAGTACTTATGTACACTTAGCAAAAAGAACTAATAAAATACAACTGAAAAAAATGTTTAAATAAATTAATGTAGAAATTTAAAAAAAAAATTGTTGCTATGGAAATTTAGCAAAAGAAATATCAAAAGCAAAACTACTTGGATTAAACAATTTTCTCAAAAAATATTTTTACGCACAAACGAATCGTAAAACACATTTTACGCACAAACGAATCGTAAAACACATTTTGCATCCTAGTTATCGTGGCTGAAAGTTGAACTTTACATCCGTAAAATAAAATCCCGTTGCTATATGAAATATTAATATATTTTTCTACTTTACCGCCCATATAATCAATCACCCGTAAAACATTCATAAAATTAGAACAAACCAATAAACTATTGTATGAAGTTTATAGAGAAAATCATGGCATGTTTAGCATAATTTTCAAAATATCTAGCGAGTTTAAAAAATTCAAAAATTGATTTATACTACAATAAAGTTGTGCAGTTACATACACTCAGGTACATACACTCAGGCTGAAAGGAAGATTACGCCCTTGGTTCAATAAAAGCCCTCGCTTCGCGTCGGGCTTCAATATGAACCGCTGGCGTAATCTTCTACTTTCAGCCCTCGATATGTAAATAACTATTACATCTATCGTGACTGAAAGTTGAACTTAACGCCCGTATAATAAAAGCCCTTTGCTATATAAAACATTAGTGTATTTTTCTACTTTGCCGCTCGGAAAATAATCATAAAATTAGAGCAAACAAATAAATTATTGTACGAAGTTTATAGAAAAAATCAAGCCATGTTTAGTATAATTTTCAAAATGTTTAGCGAGTTTAAAAAATTCAAAATTGATTTATACTACAATTAAGTTGTGCAGTTGTGCGTAAAACGTTGTACATACACTCTGACTGGAAGGAAGATTTCGCCCTTGGTTCAATAAAAGCCCTCGCTTCGCGTCGGGCTTCAATATGAAACGCAGGCGTAATCTTCAACTTGCAGCCCTCGATATGTAAATAACTATTATGCAAATAATCTTACTCGTAAAAACCAAATTTACGATCGACTGAAAACGTGGTCCACCGAGCCGGATGAAGATTAATAGTCTTTATGTATGTCGAATGCCCTTTCTAAATGTTATTCAATAAAGTGGAAAATATATCACCCTGAAGGAAAAATACATTGACCATTAAGAAACAAGAACTGAATCAAACCATATAACTATTTTGTCAATTTTCCCCTTATTTAACACAATCAAATGATGTTTGAATCTAATTTACCGAAAAAGTTTCTTTACAAATTTAGCTTTCAATTTTTAACTCGTTTGAGGTGAAAGAGTGAGTGTTCCTTAAATTTTTTTAATTATTTTTAACTATTGAGCTATGATATGTTTAAACTATTAGTTAAAACTATTGAGCTGAGAGAAGATTTTCTTTGAAATTATTTTAGTGTTTATTTTTTGAGGTAAATGTGCGTATATAATATATGCAAATCTTTCACAAACATGGAATTAGTATTTGCATGCGATTAATGACTACTAGTTTATTTGTACCTATCTTCTTCCTAAGACAACAACTGTATTTAAATTGTGTTTTCGGTAATTCATTCGGAATATGCTAATTGTTCTAATTTTGACAGAAACAATTGCAAATTGTACAAAATTAGAACAATCTATCCGATGAACTAACGAAAACACTCATATATAGGGTGTTGAATGTACTAATTACAACTTTATATTTTACATTCAGAATTAATAGGAGCTTAATAGAAGCTAAATTGTTGTAAATATGTTTATAATAAAATTAGTGTTGAGTTGAACTTTAAACACTGTGAACAAACAACTATTCTGTCTTATATCCTCTCAATAGGCTATGAGCCCAGAAGATATAGATAAAAAGTCTGTTTCTAGTGATAATAAAGTCTTGAGTGATGGATCTGTCAATGGTGATTCATCGCTTTAATGGAAATAATTTCCAATTATGGAAAAGACAGATGGAAATTTACATAAGAGACAATAAACTGAGAAATTTTTTGGATGGTTCAACTCCAAAACCTGATGCAAAGGCAACTGCTGCTGAAATCTTGATTTGGGAAGACAAGGATGCTGAAGCACGAGGTTTTTTAATGAGAAGTCTCGAACTTAATCAGTTACATCATTTATCCGACTGTTTAACTGCAGCTGAGATGTGGTCAAATTTACAAACGATACATGCAGAAAAAAAGTGACCAATCGATACAGGTGCTATTGAATCATTTTATAAATGCAAAAATGGAGGCAAATGAAACTATATGGCGGATTATATTTCAAAGGCTGTATCATTTGCGCAACGCTTTAAAAATTTAAACATGGAACAAAAGTAACCGATGGTTGTTGCAAAAATATTATCAGGGTTGGATCCAATATACAATGGTGTTCGTGCAACTTGGTATGCAGTTCCGCGTGCTTCACAGACAGTTACGAAACTAACGGATCATTTAATTAATGAAGAAAGTGTTTTCACAATACGACAAGGTGAGCATGTAAAAATAAATAAAAGTGAAACATATGTTGTAAAATCAAAACAAGTTTCAAGTTCAAGTGCTGTAAACAATCGTAATGTTTTTGAGAAAAAGAAATTTATTTGTCATTTTTGTAAAAGCCTGGACATATGTCGAGAAATTGTTTTTTGAAAAATGCAAAAGAAAAACAAAAGTCGGGATTGATTGTTCAAAAATCAAAATAATAATAATAATGATACTTCTTTTTTAATGAATAGTAAGATTTTCAGTATTGAAAATTAATCGTGTAATATCGAAATGAATGATAATGATGTTTGGTTTGCTGATTCCGGTGCAACGGAACATATTTCTTTTCGAAAAGTTTGCTTTAAAAATTTAAAGAATTTTACAAATGATGAATATAGTGTACGTGTAGGAGATGGAAGTATACTTCCTGTTAAAGGAGTGGGAGATATTGATGTCATAATTATAAATGCTAATGATATTTGTGATACATATACAATGAAAGATGTTTTATATTATCCACGTATAACGAAAAATTTGCTGTCAGTAAGAAAAACTACTGAAAAAGGTATTCGGATAATTTTTCATGAAAACGGTAAAGTTTATTTTCATAAAGATAATAAATTACTGGTTGATGGTTATCAATACAATAATAACTAATATAAATTAAATTTTAAACCTATTAATTCTATTGAAGCTAATGTTGTCATAGATGAAAATTTAATGTTATGGAATGAACGATTGGGACATGTGAATTTTAAAATGTTACGAAAAATGATTAAAGATTGTACTGGTTAGTGGTATGAAAGTAACTGATGTTCCTGAAGACAATTCATTTTGTCAAAGCTGTGTTGAAGGTAAACAGCACCGTTTTTCTTTTCCAAAAGAAAAATCAAGAAGGTCAAAATTGCCAGGTGAAATATTTCATGTTGATTTATGTGGAAAAATGAGTCAACCATCTTTTGGAGGAGCAAATTATTTTATTTTATTAAAAGATGATTGCTCACGATATTGTTTTGTTTATTTTTTAAAGGACAAAACAGGTGTTTTGAATGCAACTAAACAATTTTATGCTGATGTTTGTGCTGGTGGAAAAGTTATAAGAAAACTTCGTTCAGATTGTGGTCTAGAATTTTGTAATGAAAATGTGAATGAATTTTTAATATCGTATGGAATTAAACATGAAACGAGTACTCCAAGAGCTCCTGGACAGAATGGTTTTATAGAACGTCAAAATCGTGCTGTAATAGAGACTGCAAAATCAATGTTATATGCAAGTGAACTTCCTGTTAATTTATGGGGTGAAGCTACATTAACGGCGGTTTATGTGAGAAATAGAATTTCTACGGATACTTTAAATGGATTAACTCCATTTGAAGTATGGTTTAATGAAAAACCTTCAGTATCACATTTGAAGATTTTTGGATCTGAATGTTATGTACATATACCTTAGGATCAACGAAGTGGGAGAAAATTTTCAGAAAAATGTATATGACAGGTTATTGCGATTCCAAGAAAGCTTATTGAGTTTATGATCCGGTTTCAAGAACATGTTTTGTGAGAAGAGATGTAATTTTTAATGAGATATGTCATTTCAATAATGCAATATATAGTATAGTAAACAATAAGAAAATAGAAAATCAATTGGAAAAGGAAGAGTACAGTAAGAACAGAAGATAAAAATGAAGATTTGGATAATAATAATTGTAACTCTCCAAGTATTCCAATATCACGGGATCTTATATCCATTGAGATCAAAAATTACTCATTCGTCAATTGTAGAAGTTTTTACAAGCATCTGTAAGCCACAAACATTAGATGAAACATTGAAAGAAAATGATTCTTCTTATTGGATGGATGCTATTAATGAGGAAATGAACTCATTATTAAAAAATAAAACTTGGATTCTTGTTCCACGACCGAAAAATGTTGATGTTATTTCAAATAAATGGATTTTTAAAAGATGGAGGTCTGATGGAGTCTGATTGATAAATACAAAGTTCGTTGGGTTGTTCGAGAAACAACGAAACTTTTGCTCCTGTAGTAAAATTTACAACAGTTCGTTTAATATTATCAATAATAGCAGTAAATGATTTTGAAATGATACAGTTTGATGTAAAAACTGCTTTTCTGAATGGTGATTTAGATGGGACCATTTATATGGAACAACCGTTTGGATTTGAAGTCGATAATCAAGTTTGTTTATTGAAAAAGAGTTTGTATGGACTAAAGCAAGCATCTAGCTAGACAATGGAATAAAAAGATGCATGATTTTTTAATTGAATATGGTTTTTGTCAATCCCTTGCAGATCCGTGTCTATATTTTTTACATGCAAATGAATCTATTATTATATTAGTTTTGTATGTGGATGATGGTATTGTTTGTGGAAACAATTTAAATTTAATTAGAGATTTAATAAATAAAATGAGTGAATGTTTTAAAATTACATGCTCAACTGGAGATCAACTTGTAGGATTGCAAATAATAAGAGATAGAAAACCAAAATGTTTGAAAATATTTCAAACTTCGTACATAGATAAAGTTTTGATGAAATTTAATATCAAGGATAATGATAGTTACACACCTCTTTCTATACCAGCAGATCCTGCTATAAAATTTATTAAAACTTCGAATGATGAAGAGATTATACAAGATTTTCCAAATAGAGAAGCTGTATAGGTTCGGTATTCGATCTAGAGACAGTGAAGAGGTGTCTTGGGTGCTGCTACTTGGCAACATTTGTTTAAGGTTTTTTGTGGCATCGTTTCGGTGGACGAGATTTATTCGTTCGTACGTTTTACCCTTTAACGAAAGGCGGACGAAGAATTTGCTCATTGTAAGTTGTTATTGGGAATGCTACAGAGGGGGTTACTACCAATTTTGAAGCATTCGATGATATAAACCAAAATATAATATGATACCTAAAAATATAATATATAAATCTGATAGATCCTGTATAGATAACGTGACTCAGGAATTATTTTGTTTAATATTTTTCATTTAAATGAAAACTGTTGCTAAATGTATTGTATTATTTTTAAATTATATAAACAATATTAAAGTTCGAACTACATAGTTTGGCTCAATCAATTCTATATTGGTGGCATTTTGTAAAAGATAAATAAAACATCAAGTAACATAGCATGGAAGTAATTAAATTGAATAATTTAATTGAAATAAAACACTTGTTGTTGTTTTGCAAATAGCTATTTCATAACTAACTAATTGTTATATCATGTTTTGCCAAGTGCCGTCAGTGACTACAGTAAAGTAAATTGAATTGAACATTCCAAAGAAGTTTTGAATAATTGAAATATCAATTTTGAGACATAAATGTTATGTTTGCTTCTGGTTTGTTTGAAAATTACTTTATCAGGTGCAGAATTATGGCTCAATTTGCCTTCCACTTTGCACTACTTAAAGAACCTTTAATTAAATAATGGTGTTATGTGAAAATGCATAAGAACTTTTAATTAAATAATAGTGATATGTGAAAATGCACGATTACTGTTACTTTGTACTTGGTCATCTGTTTTTTTCTTTTCCTATGGCTATAGAAAAAATATGCAAAAACCGCAAATTAAGAAATACATACTTCAATATAACGATCTCGAATTTTATTTACAGCATTTAGTTTGAACAAAAATTGTTGCTATCTGTTTCAGAAATTCCCTCGAAAACTCTATAGAGTATGAGTATAATTAATTTAGCAAAATGAATCATTTATCTAGCTAGGTCTTGGACGCCATACAAATTTAATTGCGTAATTGATTAAATTATACTCTAATCTTACGATAGCAGAAGGACTTTGTATCAGTTACCCAAAATTTCAAAAAAGGTAAACAAACAAAATAATAGTTATTTATTATACAAGGGAAAAAAGTAGTAGATTTTAGCTCGAGGTTGTGTTGTCTCCCGACGCGAAGCGGAGGGAGACAAAAAACCGAGAGCTAAAATCTACAATTTTTCCCGTGTATAATACACTACTTTTTTCTGTGACTGGATAAATATTAATATAATTATTGAAAAAATAATTTTAAACAAATATTACAATATGTATATTTACCACACCATACGAATTTTTCTTGAATAAAAACTTAAAATTAAGTTTCATTTTATTTGTCAAAACCAGTTATTAACATCAAGAAGAAAACGGTATAACTTTTCGTTAACATTAAAATAGTCATAAATGTTCATAAATATTCATAATATTCATCATTTATGTGTATATATGTATTTATATATATATTTTTCTATCCGGGAAAAAAGTACATACTTTTTTCCCGGGGAAAAAAGTATTTTATGAAAAGTAGCATTTTTGCACCTGTCAGCAGAAGTAAAATGTTAAACTTTTTTCCCGTCACAGAAAAAATAAAATTATTTCGTATAATTAAGATAAATACGAAGCCTTAAAAAATTAAATTTGAAAGTACAAACCCTATATGTGAGTCCAATTATTGAATTATTATCGTCCTGCTCTTTAACCCGCTCCAAATAAAATATTCGTTTCATTTTTATTTTTGTTTTCAATTTCCCTCTTTTTCTGTCTCACACTTCAATTATTTTTCGTTTAGTCACTTCGTTTATTCACAGCAGGAAATAAAAATAACTTAGTTTTGAGCTTTCACCGTATACACTTGGATTTAACTTTTACAACACAAAATATTTTTATTATATTCTCTTTATTCATATGTATTTTGTAAAATTAACATTCACTTTCGTTTTTTATCATTTTAAATATTTATATAAATTTTCCTTCACATTAAAAGCTAGATCCTTAAATTTTTTGTTCATATATTTGAAATAATAATTTAATTACAAAAAAAAATGCCTAGGACAACTTTAGCAAATACAAATGATCATAAAGTCTAGACAATTTTGTTTTTACTGATTAAATTAAATGAAAATTAGAATGAATTTAGGAAAAAATATGAAAAAAAACTATTTTTAAACAGATTTTGTAGCGCAAATACAGTGGAAAAATAAAATTACATATTGTTATTGTTTTATAGCTATTCGGATTTTTTGCTTGTTGTTTGTGAAGTTAGAAGTTTATTATTATTTAAAAAAAAAATTGTAATTTTACGATGGAAGAAATGAATTTATTTTGAAATATGGAAAATTGTATTGGAAGAAAATTTTTCTTTGTAGACAAATTTGAATATAAATTGGATTTTTAGTTGGAACTTGGTTGATATATAGATATCATTATGGTACGAATACAAATTGTTTAGAGACAAAAAACTGATGACATATGTACTATGTAGTGATGGTATACAAAGCAGATAAATATAGAATCTGAATGGAAATCGAATCGATTTCTTCAATTAATACGCGAATGATACAGCGATTGGTTTATTGTTTGAAACTAATTGAAGTTTGAACGATAAGTTGAACTAAATAATTTCAATTTTGTTTATTTTATTTCTCACGCGCCAGTCATAAACTTAAATTGTTGAAAATATCTACAACTTTATTTTAAAATTTATTTTGCAACAATTCTAATTAAAATATTTTAAAATATTCCAACTGTGCACTCGACGTGCTTTTGAAGAAATATCGAGCCAACTGAAGTATAAAATTACTGAGGTTATTAGTAATCGATTTGATTTGCTACAGACTTTTCATTATAAAGTTTAGATTTTAAAATAAATATTTTTTCGTATCTATAATATTAAGTTGTATTTTGTGTATTCACAGGAAAATATAACTTATTATGAATCTCACTTGACCTTTTATATTGAAATAGATTTAAATTTTCAAAACAATCACTACCACAAAACAAACTCATCGACATTGATTTCACTCGAGATTATAATTAGTAGTGAATTCAAAGTATTGAATCATAACAAAAACTAATGTTTATTGGGTAATAAATTATATATCGACGATAAATAATGCATAACATATGTAATTGTGGATACGCTCAGAACTGATTTGCTGAAAGAGTTTTTAATTTTCGTAATGCAATTTTAATTTTTTATTGAAGTTGAAGCAAAAAATTTAAATTGCCCCGTATAGGTTTAGAGAAACATATGGTAACACGTCGTACTGGTCGTCAAAAACGGGACGTTTTAATGGGACATGGTTTTTTAATCAGTCCCCAATATGGTTTGAATAATTCTAGTAGTGATGGATCACATGTACTTTGCATTAAGAAATAAATCAGTATTTTTAAGTTCGGCAAAGTTATTTTGATTGTCAGTTACAACAGTCTTGAATAGTTTGAAATGGAATATTTAACTTTGGAAGCCAAATATTTCATTTTGAACTCTTGGCTGTGATACAAACAAATGAACATGAACCAAAATCAAAATCACAATGGTGCTTCTCAACACCAAAAGACAAAAAATATTGGATCCTCAGTCCGTATTTTGCAATTGAACATTGAAGGCGTTAGCAAGTCAAAAACTGAACACATAGAAAGAGTATTAAAAGGTTTCGACATCGACGTTGTAGTTCTGCAGGAAACGCATGCAGCAGATGAAGCGCAACTTACCTCTAGAGGAAACATTGTTGGTTACAAACTAATTAGTGCTATTTACCATCAAGCATATGGATCTCTATTTACCATCAAGCATATCAATCCCAATGGCATACAACTGACTGACTGGGTCGATGGTAACAACATGTTCCTGATATATGATGCGAAAGATATAAAAACCTTTAGATCTGCTAGATGGCGAAGTGATTACAATCCCAACCTTTGTTTTCCACAAAAAACGAACAACGTCACCCTATTCTAATGTCTAGGGCTGTCTTACAAGGTTTTCCATGCTCTCAACATCGTCCAGTAATTCTTGAGGCAGGTATCCAAATTCCACTCGTTAACTCTACTCCTCAACTTAGATGGAATTTTAACAAAACTGACTGGGCTAAATATAGATCGGAGTTGGATGCAGTGATTCGCTGGATCCAACCCATTCCTAAAAATTACCATAGGTTCGTTGGAACCATCATTTCAGCTGCTGAGAAATGCATCCCAAGAGGCTGCCGTGAAGAATACATTCCTGACTGGAGTGAGAGAGCGATATATTATGTGAGGAGCACCTTAGTAGTGGTGAGGCAGATGTGGCTGATGACTTAATATGCTCACTGGACGCGAGGAAACAAAAATGGGTTAACGCTGTTGAAAACATGGATTTTTCCCATTCAAGCAGGGAAGCTTGGAGTCTCCTTTGGAAGCTGGATGGCTCAAACTCAATTACTCGTGCTAACAACGAAATAAATCCAGGGGACATTGCAAATCATATCGTAAACATGTCTCGTTCTTCTATTAATCACCTTTATAAAAGAACCATTAAACATAAATTAAGAGAAATGAAGCGCGATTGCTCGTCTCCATCGAAGTATGCGAACTCTTTTAGTAGCGAAGAACTAGATTCAGCTCTGTCACAAACGAAAAGCAGCTAGCTACGATGGTGTTTTTCCAGAATTTTTTAGAAATACGGGGGAAAAATGTAAAACAATGGCTAACTAAATTTTTCTTGAATATCCTGGTCACCGGCAATCTTCCAAAATATTTTAAGACTACGAAAGTGATTGCGATACATAAGCCAGGTGAACCATACGATAAACCAGCAAGCTATCGTCCAATCGCTCTTTTGAGCACCTGCTATAAATTGCTAGAACGACTCTTATACAACCGTATCGAACCCATCTTTAATGACCAGATTCCAGTCGAACAAGCTGGTTTCCGTCACAATCGCAGTTGCACTGACCAACTGCTCGCTTTAACATCCTATATCGAAGCTGGGTATGAAAAACAATTAAAAACAGGCGCAGTATTCATAGATCTCACTGCAGCATAGGACACCGTCTGGCGAATTGGGGTTATATATAAGCTGTTCAATGCAATATCTTGTAGCACCATCTCATGTTTAATTAACATTATGCTAAGTAATCGTTTATTTAAAGTACATCTAAACAATTCCTGTAGTAGGTCCAAAGTGCTTAAAAATAGTTTGCCACAGGGTTCCGTCCTGGCATTCCGTCCTGCCATTACTTTTTAATTTGTACATTCATGACATTCCTGACTCAATCGAAGAAATTTGGTTATGCTAACGATTGGACCCTGGCCACTCAAAACAAAGACATGAGTGTCTTGAAAGATTTGCTTTCAATTGACCTGGCGATAGTGAATGACCATTTCCAAACGTGAAACTTATTTCATAATCTAAGTGAAACCGAGAGTTCTTGTTTCCACTTAAACAACAAACTGGCAAAACATGAACTATCAGTGTTATTTAACGGCAGTCATTAAATACAATCCAAAGCCAAAGTACCTGGGAATTACTCGCTATAGAACCCTTTCTTTTAAACTCCACCTAGAGAATACGTCAAAAAAACTTAAAACGAGAAACAATATACTACACAACTGGCAGGCTCGACATGGAGTGCTACTCCAGCTACCATCCGCACAACTGCTCTAAGTCTGGTGTACTCAGTGGCTGAGCACGGATCACCAGTCTGGTTGAATGGCACACATACTCAAAAAGTTGACTGCTGCATGCCACGATGTGTACTATAAGTGGTACTATCAGGTTCACTTCTTTTCCTTGGCTCCCTAGTCCCTGTGTTAAGTAATATCGCTCGACCTGCATACAGATGCTGGCATGCATAAAACGGTAACCAACAACATCACGTTACCCTTGAATGAATATTAAGTTTACCATACTCTTTGTCAACTGAAGTCAACAAAATCCTCCCCACAAAACTACCAGCAACCTGCTGGCAACTAATTTTAATATCTTGGATGCCTGGGACACCTCCTGGAATCATTACAACACACCTGATCTTTCAGAGTCCCTTCAGGGTCCCTTCAATGTTACTCGGACCTCCACAACAAACCATAAAACACATTTTAACTGTGTATCCAATTCCACGATACAATGGCGACATCTAAGATATCCATTTGGCAACTCCCGATGTAGTAGCATGGATAGACTCACTCGATGTAAACATCTAATGTTCAAATGTACTGCCCAATGTTCAAATATTTTACATTTTCTCTTTTAATTAAGAGTTTTGTTTTAGGTAGATTGTTTCGATTGTTAGGTTTAAGGTAGATTTCATAGAACAATCATCTATTTTAAGTTTTATTGGTTTTAATTTGTTTTGTTTATGTGTCACGAAATAAAATATAATAAAAAGTTTGAAATGCATTACTGAGTATGTTTTTTTACAATATTACAGTATATTTTTCTAACATTGTCTCCTAAAGTAAATGATGTGATATTTAGTTTACTTAAAAGTGTTTAAGTTTTAATAAATTTGAACAGCTTTAATTTGATTCAATCACTATACAACCTCTTTTATAAAAAACGAATGTGCCAGTCACATATACATCAAATTCTTTTGTATTTCCAGGATATTTTGTTATTGAAAGCTGAACATCTGAATTTGATATAATGTGACAATCTTGTAGCTTAAAAGAGGTTCTAGTGAGAACTTTTTTTTATAGTATCGCTAGTGCATATTGATAGAAAATCATCGTCCACGCCTGCGGTACTTATGTTTAGTGTTACAGAATTATAATATGAAATGCAGAATAATGAAATATAAAATTCGAACGTGACAAAATCGATATTTTTTTAGGTTTTGACTGGATTAATTTGAAACCTATAGAATTTAAAACATATAAAACCTAGCTACTATATTAAACTTAATGATTCTAAATTAATACAATTTAGTTTTCCTAGACAAAATAATAGAGCATTTGCAATCATTGTAGTTAAAACAAACCTATTATTTATTTGTCCTAAGTCTGGGTTGTCAATACTTTTAATAAAAAATCAAATTATTCTAATTAAAATTATTATTTAAATTTATATTATCAAATACAAGCTTGTGTTATACATATATGGGTAGTTTTTTTTAAAAACCGAACACCTTTCTGACCGACACATTTTTGATTTGGCTGAAATTATTGATGAATTTTTTATAATAAAACTCATAGAATTTCAAATTCATAGAACTCAACTCATGGAATTTTTTGTCATCGCGCGCTCGATAAAGTAATTTATATCTAATAGTAAAAGTAATTTATCCATTCTTCCTTTCTCCAACACGATGGTCATACTAAAAACTCATTTCGTGGGTGGAACAATGACTAAAGATCGATTTGAAAATTTAATTTGTTTATAACAATAGGAGTTTGTTAATAAATTGATTGATTGATGAATTGATTATTGATTTTATTTTTTTTTTAAACTAGCATCTTTTAACTTTAAAATAAAACAAAACAGAAGTTTCTGTCTTTAATAGAACCGAAGTTATGAGTTTTAGAACCGCCGAAGTTACCGTTTTTTAAGATGACTCGTCAAACCAAAAATCACGAAATTGTCGAAATTTAGAACCGCTATATTTTCCCAAAAAAAAATTACTCAAACACGTATATCTTTTTTCGATATAAAACTCATTAAAAAATTTCAGCCAAATCAAAAATGTGTCGGTCAGATTTTGTCCAAATCTGTTCGATTTGTAAACGAATGACCCATATGTATACTTTTATTTCTTTAACATTTAAATTTAAATTTTATCAAATCAAATTTTAAATAAGAAAACACGATTAAATCGTTTGTGTAACTAAAGCACCTATTTTTATTTGATGATATCGCTTTACGATTTATAAAATTTAATTCTAAAAAAAAAAATTAAATTAAATGAAGGGTTTCGATAGCGATTTGTTTCTATTGTTTGTGAGTTAGAAATTGAGTTAGTAATATAAATAAATTTGTTGAAAATTACGATAACCTTTTTAAGCTTTTATATCGAATTTACAATGTAATTTCGAATTTAAATTGGAACTTTTAAATTATAAAATAGAATTTCAAAATTTATACTATGTAGGAAATTTTAACACTGATAGAAATTTCTATATACAATTCCAAACACATTCGAACAGTAAATTTATCGATTCAAATCATTGAATGAGTAAAATAAATGATAAAAAACATCCACCATTACAAAAATTGCCAATTTTCCACATCAAATCTTCTTTAAAATTCATAAAGTTTACAATGCTGACTCAACAAACTCAAAATCGGTAAAAAAAAATTCAAAACTACAACTAACTTTTTTCTCCACTTAAATAAATAATAAATCATTATACCAACCATTAAGTATAATGGTTTGAGGCTATTTAACATACATATTTCTAGATAAACATAAATCACAAAAATTATAAAATTCTGAATACATATTTATTTTACATTTAACTGTAATATAAAAGAACCTTTATCTTGAATAAAAGTTTTAACTATAGCAGCATGAATTTTCCGTTTGTTTTAGGATTAACATTTCACTTTTAATACAAAACATGAATAGTGAAATAGAAATTTCTAACTTAGAATAGGAGCCTTTAATATGGAATTCTAATATGTATTCTCAGTTTAAAAGATGGGTTGGGTTGGGTTGGGTGATGGGTTTTCACAAACAGTTTCTCTACAATATTTCTTATGGAATTTTTTATTTGGAAACCCTTTTTATTTGCTAGGCAGCTCGATCCAATTCTAACAAAAATATTCTATTTATCTTACAAAACTGGCATATTCTTGGAAACTGGCTAGTGTTCAACCTATATCGAAGAAAGGTAGTAAGATTGACTCGCATAATTATAGACCAATTGCAATTCTGTCGGTTTTGGCTAAAATATTTGAAAAATATGTTAACTATAATCTAATAGAATATTTGGAGAAACATTTAGTATTTCACTTGATATTTCTAAAGCATTCGATAAAGTGTGGCATAGTAACCTAATAACTAAATTAAAATCTTATGGTCTAGAATCATCTTACTGTTTCATGGATTCAAAGTTTTCTTACAGGTCGTCAATTTCATGTTAATTTAGATGGTATCACATCCAATATTTTCACAACCAATGCTGGTGTTCCTCAGGGCTCCGCACTCGCACCAGCCTTGTTTCTACTATACATTAATGGTTTGCTCATTTCCACAGTACACCCAATCCATAGTTTTGCTGATGACTCCACATTGCATGCATCACATGCATCCCCTAATTCGATCTCATACTGCAGTCATAACTGATAGAGAGTTGTTAATTGATTCTATTAATGCAGACCTGCAGCGTATAATGGAATGGGGCTATCGTAATTTTGTTGCATTTAACCCAACCAAAACTAAACTATGCCGTCTCTCACGAATAGAGAGACATAAAAAATTCACTATTAAGATAAACAATGAGGAATTGTATGAGGTTGAATCAGTAAGACTTCTTGGAGTGGATATTGAAAACAATCTGAAATGGAATAAACACGTGTTCAACCTGGCTAAATCTGCAATGCAAAAGTTAGGATTCTTGAGTCGATGTAAAAAGTTCTTCAATCCCGAGCAAATTTTGCTGATTTATAAGTCTTTTATTCGTCCATGCATGGAATACTGCTGTCATGTTTGGGGAGGTGCTTGTCAGTCAACAATAAAATGTCTAGACTCTGTACAGAGAAAGGCGATACGGTTGATTGATAATACAGAACTAACTGATCAGCTTGATTCACTCCAGCACCGAAGAAATGTGGCTGAATTGTCAATCTACTATAAATATAGCTTTAGCTCTCTTCGTATTCTCTTCAAATGAAATACAAAATATCCTTCCATCAAGTGCGCAGTACAATCGACGAACAAGAGTCATCCCACCCATTTGCTGCCAAAATATCTCGTTGCAGAACTATGTCCTTCCAGAACGATTACTTTAATAGAGTGGCCAAATTATGGAACTCATTGCACGCCTCCGTATTTCCCCATTTAAAGAAAATGTCAATCGCCATTTAAAAGAATTAGTATAGCTTTAAATAATTTATTTATTTATTTATTATTACAATACAATGCAGGTAAGTATTGTTAAGGTAAGTAAGTATTGTTAAGGTAGGTAAGTATTGTTACAGGTAAGTATTGTCAAAACAGGTAGGTATTGTACAGTTGTTTTCCTTTTCTCGCTCTTTTTCAGCAATTAGCTGAAAAAGTGCGAGAGAATGGAAAATATTGTTTTAATTAAATAAATTCTGAGATCGGCCAGTAGAAAAAAAAATTAGTGTAGTTATTCCCATTTCCACGTATTCCTTTCATTTTCCCCATCTCCTTCCTTTCTAGTTGACATGGTATCTTCGGATATTCAAAGAGTCTGAATAATGAATATTGCATATTTAGTGTGCTAAACATGTCTAACTAATTAATAAAAAAAAAAAAAAAAAAAACCTGATGGGGTGTTGATAAGTGTGCGAACAACATTACTTGCAAACAAATAAATATACATAACTTATCTTTTCAGCGAAAGTTTCTGCTGCTCGTATTGTATCCACGTTCGCGAATGTGTAAAAGAACAACAGTAAAGGGGAACTAGAAGTAGTGCTAACACATTCTTACTTATGCATTATATGACGGCTCAACTTCCTCTAAGACTAAGAGGTCGAAAATGATGATGTTATGTCAGTTCATTTAGACGCTAATAATTGATTTCTAAGACATATAGTTATCAACAATGTATGTATTAGTTTTCATTTTTAACCTGGTATGGGTTGTATGTTTTGGTTAGGCTATATTTTTTAAGTAGTTTTACTTAACTTTACCGTTTAACTGAAACTAGGTAGTTTGTGTATGCCAGCTGTGCTCAAGATGTTTGTGCAAAACATCTGCGAAAATGTTCTGCTGATAAGTTAAAAGCAATATTTAATACTCGTTATATATACTATTTGTTTAATTGTTTGCCCAATAACCAACAGTTCCTCACTTTAATAAAATTCCATAAATTTAGTTAAACGTTATAAATTTTATTAATAATTTCAACTGTACTACCGGTTTCAATCTTCTAAAGATCATCGACAGGTACTTTGGTGCAAAACTAATTGTAAAAGAAACGCTGTATCGTGCGCATTAAGGTGTGTCAATAAAAGAAAAGTGGATTTTTAATTCTAAAGTTTTAAGTGTTATTTAATAGAAATATTGTGTATTATTTTGAACGCTGTGTTATATTTCTACAATCAATCAATCGTTGGAGTTTCTGAAGCTATTGGAAGAATGTTCCAGATAGGAATATTATTTGCTGTATTATTTTCCTGTTGTTGTGAAACAGTGTTGAAGACTTAAAACACAGTTGAAAATGTTACTGCAATTTTAATACAAGCTTTGCAATATGAGTTATGCATAGCAAGTTGCATTAAAACTAATTCTAATGCAAAACCACAAATTTTAGTACAACTTACCATCATAATTTATTTGAAAGTTTGTTATTAATTATATAGTTTGTCATAATTTATTTGAAAGTTTAGTTTAAAAACAACTTGCTCCGCTTGAAGTTGGAAAACAAATTGCTAATGCAAAGAGCATTAAATTTATTTTTAAAGCAAGCTTTGCATTGTTTTATAATGGAGACTTCCGTAGGACCTATATGTGTAGCAATTTGCATTACATATTCAGCTTATTTTTGACTGTGGGAACAAGTGTTTTTGCTTACAATCAGTGATCGAATCCAAAATTTCGGAATAACGTTTATCGGATTGTGAGTAAGGCAAATTTAAAGGAAAGCAAAAGAACTGGTCAAAATAAATAAAATTAATTAAAATGATTTCACTTGTGCATAAAACTTAATTTAATTTTATTCTTTAACATAAACAATAACATTAATTGATTTTTTTAAAGAAACACAAACTTTTAGATTTCCAATTTATTTCAAATAACAAGTCAGTAACCCTAATCATTTGGTTTGAGGTAAAAAGGACTTAAGTCAGAATCGCAATGGTTCAGCAAACGTGATTTAATATAGATAAATTAGTTATAACTCGTATTAATATTCTTGTTGTGTATCAATAGCACATAAAACCAAGTACTTCTTAAAACTAATCGAAAAAATATGAAGGAGCTAAAATCTCAAGGTTCTGAGATATCAAGACTTCGGTGTTAAGGATTTTGATATAGTTTTCGGTAAAAAACTTTTATGAGTACATGCGGTTTTTAGTTTTGGGTGGCGATGTATATCAAACATAATTTTTTGTTAAAGTACATGTATTTTTTATCTCTGTTTAGATATGTATTACAAAACTAACACGAAACATCAATACGTTGTCGGAAAATTATAACAGATCATAAATTAACATAATTTAACGAAAAGATGATACAATCAGCAAACTACTCAAAAACCCCTCCATTTAGCGTTTCGAGAAAATATTACAAAATCATAAATTCATATTTCTTTCACAATTTCAAAAATATTGTAAAAATTAAATAAAATCAAAAATTCAAACTTTTTTCAAAATTCTAAAAATATTCCAAAAATTATTCCAAAATCAAAGATTAAAACTTTTTCTAAAAATATTGCAAAAATTATAACAAAATCAAAAATTGAAACTTTTTTCAAAATTCCAAAAATATTCCAAAAATTAGAATAAAATCAAAAATTTAAAATTTTTCAAAATTCTAAAAATATTTCAAAAATTCTTACAAAATTAAAAATTGAAACTTTTTTCAAAATTCTAAAAATTTACATAAAATTCACAAAATCAAAAATGTTATTTTATTTAAAATTCTAAAAATATTGCAAAAATTATAACAAAATCAAGAATTAAAACTTTTTCCAAAATTCTAAAAATATTCCAAATATTATTACAAAATTAAAAATACAAACTTTTTTCAAAATTCCAAAAACATTTCAAAAACTATAACAAATTCAAAAATGTCCAATTTCATGTTTAATTACATTTACGTCATACAAACAACTAAATTTTTACTAAATAATTAATTTTATTTCTTTCCAAAAAATTGGGTAAAAAAATAAATAAAAAATATAGCAATGAATTATATTAAAATATAACAAATTTTGACCTAGTCTTTTCTATCTAACACTTCAAAAGTGTTCACACAACTCCACCTAAGAAACTTTAAGTTATTAAAACTAATCATCAAATAAAATAGAAAACTCAACAACAAATAATATAATTGACATAAACAACTAATTTCTCAACTTGACATGAACACTTCTATTTCTTGTTTTTCTTTTCTCAAAACTTTTAAAAGTTATGTATTAAAAGTCGAACAAAGTAGAAAAAATATGAAAAAATCGAAAAAAAAGTTTTTTATGAAAAAGAAATTTATTTTATTGAGCTTTTTTCTTTTATATCTCAATATATTTAAACTATGTAAGCTTACTCAAAAGAATAATTTAAAATATATTTTGAATGTTATGTTGTTATGGTACTATGGTAGAAAAAAGCGAAAAAATTTTATTTGCATTAGAAATCCCCATGTGTTTGCAGTAAATACAAGAAAAAAATTTAATACAACAAAATAAATAAAGCTCTAAAGTTGAACAAAATAATGTTAATTTGAATATAACAATGAAAATGTATCATAAAGGTCTCTCCGGGGAAATAAAAACAAGGTTATTGTTCTATGTTCTAATGTGAAAAAAAAAACATTTTAATACGAATCTTGTCGTAATATTCAAATTTTGATACAAGAGGAAAATCGTATCGTATCGTAATCGTATGAAAATCGTATTCTAAATTCAATTTTCTGTAAAAAACGTATATTTAATTAATTGAGAAACGATTTTTACTGTTGGAAATAAATTAATTTTTTCCAGCGCGAGCCGACAAAAATTTATGAAATGTTTTGTCGTCTCGCGCTCGAGCTGTAAGGTAGCTGTAAAAATAAAAAAAAGTTCCATTGAATTTTGCTAACAACTTACAATTTGCGAGTTTTTTTTAATAAAAAGTGATATTTAATAAAAATTGCAATATTTGTTGTTACAGTTCATATAGCCCATATTCATACAGCCCATAACAATATGCACTCTGAGGGATGGATGAACACTTTATGATTCCGTTTTATTAAATAAAGGACAATTTTTTTTAAAAAAAATGTGGTGTAGTAGGAATTAAAATATGTATCAAAAATACCAACCCTTTTAAGACCTAGGTCCCACAACTAGAGCTGGGCGATATTAAAAATTATCGATATCAAAAACATATCAATAAAACAGATATATCATAAATACCGATATATAATAAGTATCAAATATTGATACATCGATACATTCCGCTACATTTTTAAACATATTGTAACGTTTCTTAGCCGATTTACAATTATTTAGTTCGATCACTAAATCAGGAAATTTAAAACACAATGGATTTTCTAAACGTTATAATTTTATTCGTTCAAGATTTTACAATAAAAATATTTCTCCTATTACTATTCCCCTTTTAGTTCTTCTTGTACTAATAATATTTCACCACTTATAATTCTTTTATACTTGTTCACAATATCACTTTTAACTTTCTACTTATAACACTGTTAATTTTACTTCGCCTATATCACTGCTAATATTTTTATACTTTTTGTATCACCAACAATTTTATACTAATCCTATCCTCGAAGAATACCTCTTATATATACTACATGAAATAGCCTCGAAACTGCTGTGATGTTCTAGATAGAACACACCCTTTTTTTTCCTTACTTTATCAACAATAAGACGATCTTCAAATATTGACACCTAGGTGTGAAATCTATTCTTTTCAATTGTTTTATTTACCAATTTTTATTTCGTTAACCAATCCTTATTCGATAAAACAAATACTTCCTATTAACTGTTTACTTTGGTTGCATTGTTATCTTTTATTGATTTTTATATTTGTAGAGCTAACGAGAATTTTCTTGAAAGTTCTATTGTTGTTGTGTTCTATCATCTTCCATAATCGTCACATTCTCCCCCACTTATTTCTGTTCGTCCCGAATAGAATCTAAATCTCCCCCTCAGTAGGGTGCTAATCTTTCTAGATGAACGACTTTTGGTTTCGCTCGTTGACCTTTCTTTATTCGATAAACGACATCGTTTAATTTTGTTATGATGGTATAAGGTCCTTCCCAAGATGTTTGTAGTTTTGGAGATAATCCTTTTCTCCGCTGTGGATTGTGTAGCCATACTAGTTGTCCTTCCTCAAATCCTTTGTTGTTTGCGCGAATGTCATACCGAGCCTTCATTCGATCACTGGATATTTGTGCTTTTTGTCTTACAAACGTGTGTACCTCCTCAAGTTCTTTTTGAAGTTTATTAACATAATCTTGGACACATAATGTGGACGATGGAATAATCCCAAACTTCAGATCACCAGGTAGCCGTAAATCATTTCCAAAAATGGTTGTAGCTGGCGTCGTTTTGGTTGTATCATGCACTGCTGATCTATAAGCCATCAAGAATAACGGAATATGACGGTTCCAATCACGTTGATTCTTGTTTACTACTTTTGCTAGATATTTCTCAAGAGTAGCATTAAATCTTTCCACCATGCCGTCTGATTGGGGATGTGAAGCAGTTGTTCTAGTTTTATTAATCCCAAGTATCTGACAGGTTTCTTGAAATATGGTAGATTCAAAATTTCTTCCTTGATCTGTGTGAATCTCCATCGGTACTCCGTAGCGACTTATCCAATTGCTAACTACTGCTTCAGCCTTCACTTCTGGCCATTTGCTAAAATAATCCATTATGACTAGCACATATTTGTTGTTGTTATCAGAAGTCGGAAATGGTCCAGCTACATCCATCGCAATTCTCTCGAATGGTGCTCCTACATTATACTGCCTCATGTTACCACGGCTTCTTCTTGCAGGTCCCTTTGCAGCCGCACATTGATCGCATGCTTGACACCATTCCACTACCGATTGACGTGCTCCTGACCAATAAAATCTACGCCGTACTTTAGCAAGGGTTTTGTTAATACCCAGGTGACCGCCACTGGTTCCTTCATGATATTCCTTTAATACTTGAGGTATTCTTATTTTGGGAACTACTATCATTGATTCTTTAACTGATCCGTCAGGACTTTCCCAAATTCTTTTCAAGCATCCATCTTCAATACAGAGACTGTCCCATTGTGCCCAATATGCCTTCAACGTTTGACTTTTATCGGCAATCTCACTCCATGCAGGTTTTTCTCCCTTTTCCTTAAACTTTATTATTGGTGCTAAGCTAGGATCTTCCAGTTGATCCTTTCTTACAACTTCAGGTGTCCAGTCTTCACTAGAAAGCACTTGCAGAAGCCTGATATCAATAATGTTTTCCTTACTCTCCACCCGATTACAGTGCTTGCATTCCACCTGGCATGGCCTTCTTGATAATGCATCTGCATCTCCATGTGCACTTCCCCAGACGATTGTTTCGGTATTAGGTGACAGCTTTTCGCGATGTTCCAATCTCATGCTTGATTCTGCACCATTCATCTGAAGAGCCAACTCTACGTTACCATACTTGAGTACTCCATTTCCAGCGTCTATTACAAATCCATACGGCCTCATGAAGTCCATACCCAAAATTACTTCATCAACGATGTCTGCCACTAGAACTTCATGCTGAAAGTGCGTATTTCCTATTTTTATATCAGCAATTTTGCTTCCCCTGATAGTTGCACTTTCCCCTGTTGCTGTTTGTATTCGATATTTTTCTGCTGGTTGTAATTGCCCTTTTAGTAAATCTGTACGGACTATTGTGCGAGTTGCTCCAGTATCTAGTGTAATGGTACAGTTGTTGTCATCAATTTCAGCTCCAATCGTTAAACTGTCACCATTTCTTGCGATTCTTGAAATAGGGATGGAGATTATAGGGCATTCGGTTGTGGGAGCCAGCTTACGCCCCATAAAGCTGACTCGTTTTAGTTTAACCCTTCCGCTGCTATTTGACCATCCTCTCCCGCTTGAGCCTTTTCTTCAGATGATCTCCATCTGATTGGTGATGTTGATCTTCCCCGTTTTCGTCTGGTCTCTCTGCATTCTCGAGATATGTGACCAAGTTTGTCACATACCCAACATCTTATTCTACTGTTGAACTCTCTGGATCTTCTTTGGGGCCTAAAACTATCCTCTTCTTCCATTTCTACACGGCGTACTTTGATTGTTGGTTTGACAATTGCTTGTGCCGTCTCACTAGTCAATGCACAAGCTATTGTTTCAGCAAATGTAGCTTTAGGTGTCATTACAGCTGACTTCCGCGTCTCTGGATCTCTTATGCCGTCGATGAACGCATCTATTTTCATTCTCTCCATATAGTCTGGTGATGTATTTCCATGTGCCATATGTACCAGACGTTCGATCGCAGACGAAAACTCTTGCAGACTTTCTCCAATTCGCTGGTAGCGACCCTTCAACTCAAGTCTGTATATCTCCCGCTTGTGATCACTACCATACTTGCGATCTAAAGCTTTCATGATCTCATTGTAGCTCCTTCGATCTTGTTCTGGAACTGCTTGTATTGTTTCTGCTGCTTCACCCTTCAGTGCCACTATTAGAGCTGCCACACGATGTGTTTCGTTCCAACTGTTCTGATCAGCTGCCGTTTCAAATTGGAATTTGAAAATTCCAAACGATGATGTACCATCGTATGGGGGCGGTTTTAACTTCATGCTTTGTGTTTGTTGAACCGTGTGAATTGTTTTACCATTAATTTCAACATCTTGAAGCCTTTTTTCAAAATTCACAACCATTGATTGTACTTTCTGGTTTTCGTCGAGAACTTTCTGCTCCAATTGCTTTACTTCTTGTTGTACTTTCTCGACCTCTCCATGGAATGTGTTTAAAATTTGAAGAATCTTTTCTTCCATTAATTGCTTCATTTCTTCTCGATTTGTTGCCAATTGTTTATCGATGTTTGCAGACTGTTGATTGATGGTTATGGACTGCTGCTTTATTTCTTCTCGACTTGCAGCTAATTGTTGATCGATGTTTACATCTAACTTTTTCATTTCTTTACTCATAACCTCCATGTTTGCTTTTACATCTGCTCTCATGTTGAAACTCATTTGCTCCATCATAGCCATTAACTGTGCAAAGTCGTTGTTTGCTGGTACGACTTGCCTCGTTGCTTCAACAGCACCATCTTTAGCTTCACTATTTCCTGCATCTGGATTTTCATCTGCTTCTTCTTGCCCAAAACGATATTTTTCTGGATCCAATCCAGCTGCTTCCATAGCTTTTATTAATCGTTCTTTCAACTCATTCTTGGTTCCCGTTGTTGAAAGATTCCTTTTCTCCAATTCGCTCTTCAGATCTTGAACTTTTAATCCATTCAAATCCATCTTATTTCCCAATTTCACTTCTGACACCAGTTGTAACGTTTCTTAGCCGATTTACAATTATTTAGTTCGATCACTAAATCAGGAAATTTAAAACACAATGGATTTTCTAAACGTTATAATTTTATTCGTTCAAGATTTTACAATAAAAATATTTCTCCTATTACTATTCCCCTTTTAGTTCTTCTTGTACTAACAATATTTCACCACTTATAATTCTTTTATACTTGTTCACAATATCACTTTTAACTTTCTACTTATAACACTGTTAATTTTACTTCGCCTATATCACTGCTAATATTTTTATACTTTTTGTATCACCAACAATTTTATACTAATCCTATCCTCGAAGAATACCTCTTATATATACTACATGAAATAGCCTCGAAACTGCTGTGATGTTCTAGATAGAACACACCCTTTTTTTCCTTACTTTATCAACAATAAGACGATCTTCAAATATTGACACCTAGGTGTGAAATCTATTCTTTTCAATTGTTTTATTTACCAATTTTTATTTCGTTAACCAATCCTTATTCGATAAAACAAATACTTCCTATTAACTGTTTACTTTGGTTGCATTGTTATCTTTTATTGATTTTTATATTTGTAGAGCTAACGAGAATTTTCTTGAAAGTTCTATTGTTGTTGTGTTCTATCATCTTCCATAATCGTCACAATATCAATAGTGATTAAAATTACTACCTACTTACCTACTAATATTTGATTAATTTTGAATTAAAATTTTAATTTGTCAATTATTTTACAATTTTTTTAAATTATAATGTAGGTCCGACAAAACGGAGTAGTCGTTTTATTAAATATCAAAGTGTATTATTGTTCCGTCATTGCTGGATTTGCTTGCTCAGAAGTCACAACCTCCGAAGATTTAAAAATTGTAATCCGCAACATTAATCAAAAATTTAGCAGGTATTTTGTTACTGCTACTAGGGCTGAGCGATAGAAAAGTTATAGAAAGCAACGATAAAAAAAATATGGATAAAACCGATATATTTACATTATCGATAAATATCGATTTATTGGTAGTTTATTATACCCATGTCGTTATTCGATATATCGATATTTTTTTCACACTATCCACAACAAAATGCGTTCTGACTTCTGAGGTGTTGATGGACCCAAATCTTTTTTTAGACAATCTTTTTTTAGTATATGACATAGGTGAATATTTCATGATAGGATAGCGACAGAGAAAACAAAAATAAAATAAAAGATAACAGGGAATTTTGTTTGAAAATTTGCAAAAATAAACTAATGTTTGAAAATAATTGTCTTAATGTATTGAGACTTTGTGAGCAGGGTCATTCCATGCCAAATCACCCAGAAAAAATTGAAAATGTAACCCACCATCTCCGATTTGTCTGAAGTTTTCTGCATAGGATCTTGATGAAACTTTGGCAAATGATACAGGTTCACTTGAAAATGGAAGATCTGGATTCATTTCAAATTTGGACAAAATGGCGGGGGGTCTCCCGAACACCTCTAAGTTTAAATCTTGAATAACTTCTGATCCCGGGTTATGATCTTATTGAAACTTAGTATATAAGGTTTTAGTACTGTTTCCAATATTTCTGCATACCAACTTCCGGTTTGTCACTTCCGGTTAAAAAGTTTTTTTTTCAGGGGTTTATCCCTACTGTACCCTACAATTACCGATCGATTTTCATGAAACGTTGCGAAAAGCTTTTAAATAATATGATAAAGATTTTATCAGCTTTTGGAGCACATTGGATAAAGGGTTGGGGGGTCCACCATACAACAGGTGGTTTTTTCCACAAAGTTTTTAAGTTTGTTGGGAGCATAAAACATTCATTCGTGAATGAATTTTGATGACACTTTGGAAAAAGACGCAAACATGTATGACAAAGAACTGATTAGTTTTTGAGCGATAGTGAACAAAGTGGTGGGGGGTCCCTGGAGCACCTGTTTTTTTGAAAGCTCTATAACTTCTGTACCTGATAAGCGAATTGGATGAAACTTGGTACATGAGTATGTAGTACGGTTCACAATAGTTCTGCATCCCAACTTCCGGTTTTTCACTTCCGGTAAAAAAAATTTTTTTGTACTTTTTTGAAGTTTTTTCAGTGTCTTTATGCACACTACAGCCCACAATAATGAAGTGATTATGATGAAACTTATGGAATAGAGTTCCAATTAGTGTGAAAAGATAATTATCATGTTTTGGGACACATTGATCAAAGTGGGGGGGGGTCTACCATACAAATGCTGACTTTTCACACTTTGTTTTTAAAGTTTGTTGGGAGCATACAGACTTCATTCATTAATTTATTTTAATGAAACTTTGGAAAAAGATGGAGACTTAAGTAACAAAGAACTGATTAGTTTTTGGATAATATTGGAATAAGTGGTGGGGGTCCTCCCGAACACCTGTTTAATGTGTCACACTTTTTTCAATGTTTGTTGGGAGCACACAGCATTCGTTCGTTATCGAATTTTGATGACACTTTGGAAAAAGATGCAAACATGTATGGCAAAGAACTGATTAGTTTTTGAGCGATAGTGAACAAAGTGGTGGGGGTCCCTGGAGCACCTGTTTTTTTGAAAGCTCTATAGCTTCTGTACCTGTTAAGCGAATTGGATGAAACTTGGTACATGAGTATGTAGTACGGTTTAAAATAGTTCTACATCCCAACTTCCGGTAAAAAAATTTTTTTTGTACTTTTTTGAAGTTTTTTCAGTGTCTTTATGCACACTACAGCCCACAATAATGAAGGAGGGTGGGGGGTGTCCCATACACCTGGTTTTTTGAAAGCTCAATAACATCTGTACCTGATAAACGAATTGGATGAAACTTTGTACATAAGCATTTAGTATGATTTACAAAAATTCTGCATCCCAACTTCCGGTTTTTTGCTTCCGGTAAAAATTTTTTTTTTAATTGTTGGCAGTTTTTTCAGTATCTTTATGCACACTACAGCCTACAATACTGAAGTGATTATGATAAAACTTATGGAAAGGTTTCAATTAGTGTAAGAAGATAATTATCATCTTTTGGGACACATTGATCAAAGTGGTGGGGGATCTACCATACAACTGCTGACTTATCACACTTTGTTTTTAAAGTTTGTTGGGAGCATATAGATTTCATTCATTAATCAATTTTAATGGCACTTTGAAAAAAGATAAAGACTTTATTGACAAAGAATTGACTAGTTTTTGGACAATATTGGGATAAGTGGTGGGGTCCTCCCGAACACCTGTTTATTGTTGCAATGTTTGTTGGAAGCATACAACATTCGTTCGTTAAGTAATTTTGATTACACTTTGCAAAAAGATGCAAATATGTATGGCAAGGAACTGATTAGTTTTTTTAGCGATAGTGAACAAAGTGGTAGGGGGTCCTCCAAGCACCTATTATTTTGGAAGCTCAATAACTTCTGTACCTGATAATCGAGTTGGATGAAATTTGGTACATACACATTTAGTACGGTTTACAACAGTTCTGCATCCTTACTTCTGCTTTTTCACTTCCGATAAAATTTTTTTTACTTTTTCTCGTACAACAGAATTTATGTTTGTTGGGATACTACTGCCTGCTTTAATATTTTTATTATTAGAACTACGAAGTCCATAATATTGGTTAGCTTTTAATTAAAGTATTTTATGGATATTAGCTCATTATATATCCAGAACACTATGTTTCCAGAGCTGTGGTGAAGTCAGCCTATGCATCAGCGTCGCAATATTTTTATAAGACTTTGAATATGGGATGTAAAGCAAACAATTTCGATTTATAATTGAAATTTTGTGTGTGTCTTGAGTTTCAAAATATTTCAAAATATTTAATATTATTTCTCAGCTACTAGGAGTGTTTGAAAGCTGAAAATTTTACCACTTGTAGTTCTTTTAATGAGAAATTAAAAAAAAAATATTTTTTTATGTTAGACTTTTATTTATAATTGAAAAAAGTAATTATACTGACAACTGTCAAATACCGAAAATTTTCAAAGTCAAAATCTGTAAAAGTATATCTTCAAATCTTAACAAAATATTTTTTTAAATATACTTCATATACTTTGTTCTTTAAAATAACGATGAAAACGCAATGGGTGGAGTTACAATTTTTGAATAAAAAAACTTTTCATAGTCAAACCTGTGAATATTTGCGCAGGGATAATATTGTAAATTTTAAAAAGAGTGATGAGCTAAACTAGCAAAATAATAGTAGTTTAATCAATTAGTGTATAATGAAATAGTTTATTCTCAAGCAAAAGATTAAAATTTGAGCGAGACACGAGCGAGAATTTTAATTTGCGAGAGAATAGAATTCATTAAACACGAATCGATTACAATGCTTTATTCTCTGACAAAGAATTGTGTATTATAAAAAATAAAAACATTTTCTTCAATTAAAACAATAAATCTTTATTGTTTTAATTGATAAATCAAATTTCTTATTAAAAAAACCCAGATGATAAAAAACCCGCATCCTATTCAAACAATCAAGTTCAACTAAACAATAATTGAGGTGGAATCAGTTAGACTTCTTGGAGTGGATATTCAAAATAACCTGAAATGGAATAAATATGTGTTCAACCTCGCTAAATCTGCAATGCAAAAATTAGGATTCTTGAGTCGATGTAAAAAGTACTTCAATCCCGAGCAAATTTAGCTAATCTTCAAGTCCTTTATTCGTCCATGTATGGAGTACTGCTGTCATGTTTGGGGAGGTGCTTGTCAGTCAACAATAAATTGTCTAGACTCTGTACAGAGAAAAGCAATACGGTTGATTGGTAATACCGAACTAACGGACCAGCTTGATTCACTCCAGCACAGAAGAAATGTGGATGAATTGTCAATCTACTATAAATATAACTTTAGCGAATTCTCCTCTAAGGAAATTCAAAATATCTTTCCATCGTGTGCGCAGTATAATCGACAAACAAGAGCTGCCGAGTTATCCCATCCATTTGTTGTACAAATACCTCGTTGTAGAACTGTGTCCTTCCAAAACGACTATTTTAATAGAGTGGCCAAATTATGGAACTCATTGCCTTCCTCTGTATTTCCCGATGAATTTTCCCCTCAGGCATTTAAAGAAAATGTCCATCATCATTTAAAAAAATTAGTATAGTTATCCCTATATCCCCATTCCTTCCATTTTCCTCATCTCCTTCCTTTATAGTTGACATGGTATCTTCGGATATTCAAAGAGTCTAAATAATGAATATTTCATATTTAGTGTGCTAAACATGTCTAACTAATTAATAAAAAAAAAAAAAAATAAAACAAAATAAGAGAATTTAAACTTAAAATTTGATTTTTGAACAAAACTTATCAAAGCAATTGTGATGATAATTTGAAAATAATTTTAATGAAATCAAAACAATTTGACCAATTGGAATCATACCAATTGAATAATGATAATTTTTTTATAGGAACATTTTCATTAGACCATAGGTTAAGTTCATTAGGCTATAGGCTAGAAAACATTACAATAATACATACTATGATTATCGCAAAAACATACAAATAAAGCTGATATAATTAAATGGAAGAGAATAAATTCATTTTGTACATTTTTTAATTACGGGTAAAATAAATTAATAGAAAAAATCTGTATTGACACTTACATTCTATATTTTTTTAAATTCATTTTAACAACAAAATACATTGGTGATTTTAATGTTTAATAATTGATATAAGTAAATACGTTATACGTACATTGACTTTGATCGATTGTTTATATATATGTACATATGTAAATTAGTATCTATTTGTTAGTGGCTTAACTTATGTCGAGTGTTGCGATTACAACATATTACAAAAACTTACAGCAAGTCTACAGAGAAAATCTTGAAAGATTTATTTGAACTTTTTTCAAGCTTTTTGACGAGAAATAGTATTTATGACCAAATACTTTAGTATCTGGAGCTTCCACAGTACTTATAATATGTGCAAGAGGTACATCAATCACATCATCTTTGCCTTGTGGCCTATAGAAGAAAGCAGCTGCTCCATTTGGATGGAGGAATTTTACTCCAACAAATCCTTCATCTTCATTCACTTTTTCTACTAATGCAACAAACCACATGTCGTCAATTGTCATATTTGCAAGCTACATATCACTGCAAATACACATCATGAGCACTGACTATTGAAGGGTCTGTTTCATATATGTGGAAGATAAATGAAGGATTTTTATCAGACGATATTCTGCCAGCTGCGATGGTTTTGGTGTTAACAGGAATAAAATTATGGAAACTTTCGAGTTCTAGGAACAGTGTGAACATCTTTGAAGCGCTGTCGGAGACAATCGCGTGTAAAATCTACCTCATTCTTCTGCAAAAAGTAAAAGTTGATGTTGCATTTGTGATTTGTCAAATGGCCTTTGAAGGCTTTCTCTTCTTGCAAGACGTTTTGCGGTTCCTCCAATTCAGTCGCACTCTGTTTTCCCATGACTGGCAGCAAAAAAAGACCACTCAGTTTGCAAATTGAAATCGGTCTCATGTAAATAAAGTTTAGCAAAGTTGTACTTATTTTTGTACTGAGCCGCACAACCATCAGAAAAGTAATGTTTTTTTTTAACAAACGGCATGTTGATTTTTAAAAAGTAATCATTACATTTTGAATCTTATAAACCATCCCTACATCATGATTCAGGGCATGTGAGATAATGCAGTGTGCTGAGATAATATTCTTGCCATCTGTATTCTTGCAGTAAATGGATGGACTGTACAAGACGTGCGACTTCAGTGATATGCCTGTGCCTCATCTTGTATTAGAAAAGAAAATTTTTCACTAAAATCCAATGTAACAACAGCTGTGTCAAGCATACGATATTCTTTTATGTTTTCAAAAAATGCAGATTGAGGCCTTAGTATGAAGCTATGTGAAATTAAATTGTCTACCTGATCTGTGAGAATCTGGATGAACTCTTCTAGTGAAGTTGTACATTTTTCCAGCTGTGAACGATTAGTTGTGATCTACTGCCTAAACTCAATAGTTTCAACTGGATCATAATCATCAAACTTTAGCTCCAAGAAATCGATGAGGGTTTGCTTTGATAAGTATTTGGGGCAATACCTCAACATACAATTTCTATTTTCCTTGTCACACACCAGAATGGCAATCAGGTTCTTGTACGTGCAGACACAAACTGAGTGTGTGCCAGCTTGTTCTGCAAGAACACACCATTTAGGCCTAAATGTGCAAAACTATCCTATTTTCACATTTGGATGTTCCTGAACAAATAAGGTATCAACTTCGCGAATATTCAATAATACTAATCTTTTTTGCATGTATTGTTGTTTCCCTATGCTAACAACATCTTTTACCCCTGGTAAAACTCTTGACCGATCATCTCTTTCATAAAAGTGTATGACTAGTTGAATTGTTGCTGCACTTAAAGTTTTCCCCAGTCGAGTAGTAGGCAAAGACAAAATACCGTTCTTGTTTGTTTGTTTTTGTCTCGTTTGTCAGCTTGGCATGCAGAATATTCATAAACATTGAACTCATCTTGAATTTTTCTTCTCCTCCAGTTCATTACAGCAGGTATTGTAAGAATTTGAATCTTGTGCTTTGGAGGTACAATTTTTAATTTATCAACCAGTAATTCAATCAAACAATCCATATCTGCAGTTTTTTGCACTAAATCCGCTCTCGATTAGGAGTTTTAGGAGGGAGCTCAACTTTCAAAACTTTTGTCATTTTTTCACGGACAGTGGATTCAAAAGTTTAAAATCTTCTAATACACTATAAAGCTCTGCTATGGTGAGGAAGAGAATGTTATCTTAGTGGAGAACTTCTTGTTTCGGTTAAAGATGTATTAATTTGTTTTAATTCTTCTGCTGGAACATCGACAACATCTATTTACTTTTCCAGAGGTTCTGAAGATTTTTGTATGGTCTTTCTACATACAGTACAAAGCTTTTGCACTGGTTTAACTTTCATATTTTTATAAAAATGAATTTATTTTGCTAGTTTAGTTGAGCATTCTCTTTAAAATTTACAATATTATCCCTGCGCAAATATTCACAGGTTTGACTATGACTTTGATTTTGAAAAGAACTACAAGTGGAAAAATTTTCAGCTTTCAAACACTCCTAGTAGCTGAGAAATAATATTTTGAAACTCAAAACACACAAAATTATAAAACGAAATTTTTTGCATTACATCCCATATTCAAATTCTTATAAAAAAAATCTACAACTCCTATTGATCTAAAATTTTAAATATCTTTCTAAATATATTTGAGCAGTTCTGAAAATTTCAGACAAATTTACTGAAAATTTCAGACAAATCGGAGATGGTGGGTTACATGACCTGGGTGATTTAGCATGGAATGACCTAGCAACAAACCAATTTTAATGCATTCGACACAAAAACTGTTACTGTTATTTACAACAAAGAAAAAGAAATTCATGATTTGCAAGTAGTTTTTTCGGTTTTTCGCTTTTTTAACGAAATTTTTGTACCTAAACAATATTATATTTGAATTCTATATTAAAGTTGGGATTTCAACGAAAAGAATGAGCACTGGTAAAATTCAAAAATCGAAAATTTCCTAACCAAATTTTTCGATTGAAAATTGGGTCTTTTTTTATAATTTTCATCATAAAACATCGAAAATTAAATACATATTTCGCTTTGAAAAAGTTTGGGACTGTTTGAAAAAAAAAAAAAACAGTTTCACCGATTTTCATGAATATATAAAAACTTTTGCGATAGTTATAAATTAAAAACAAAAAAACGGTTTTTTGCATTTTTCTCGATAATTTTGTGGTTATGGTCAATAAAGTCCAGTAAAAAAGTTTTAGATTTTTTTATTATTTACAACTTTTATATCTAACTTTTTTCGATAGGATGCATAGTTTAGTCGCAAATCGCAAAAAACTAACACAAACCCCTAAAAACGTATATACTACAACCCCCCACCCCTTTCCGGGACTTTTACTCAGTTCGGTCGATTTTTCCTTAATTACTTAGACCATTAACTACATTTTCCTACCATTTACATACTGCTAAGAATTTTTCGTCTATTTCGATATTTATAACGGTTTGGCCCTGGTCTATTTAAGATTTTTCTTTAAAATTTTTATAATAATGCATTATATGTCTCGGTTCACAAGTGTTATTGGAACGGATTTGCTACGTCCAACAGAATTTCAAAAATTAAAAAATAATTTTAATTTTTCGAATTCTTTCTACGTTAAAACACTGTACCAGGAAGTTTCTGCTTCAAACCACTATACCACTATTTATTCACCATTAATGTCATTAGCTTATAATCATTACATATTTACTGTTAATTAACAACTCTTACCCATATCAAAAGTTTTATGGCAATTAAAAAAAGTAACGAGATTGAATCATTTAAATCTAATTAATAAAACATCATAACCACATTTTACTTTCTTTAAACATAAAAACCAACAATATCAACCATTCCGTCATATAAAACCACTGAAACAAGAAAAAACATTTAGTTTCTTAACTTTTTCATCTTCTGACAAGTGACACAACTAATTTCCATTCTAATTCATTTTCGCCCCTTCTTCCATTTTATTTTTATTTAAATTAATTTCTTAAGTAGAAACAAAATCAAAACTCCAATTAAAGGAAAATTAATTTTAAAAATGTAAAAGGAAAACTATTCTGTAACAGCGAAAATTGCCGTATACAAACAGTAGTTACGATGACTTACGATTTTATTAATTTTTTTTTGTTATTAATTAAAAAGAAAATTGCATTTCCCTAAGTTTTATTTTATTATTTAGTTACGCTTATAAATTTTTATTTTTATTAACTATGTTTCTTTCATCTTTGGTTAATTATTGTTTAAAACATTTTGAACGAATTGAGGAATAGAAAATAAAAATTGTAAAGAGAATTAATTATAATTGAATGTGCACAAAGACAATGTTGATGACATTGAAATTGTAATATCTTAAAGTAGTTGAACGAAATTATTGTTTTCTATTGAATTTGATTAGATTTGATGTGAATGAATTTAACGGGTTCATTTATTGCTGTTTAAAATTGTTCGTGTTATCCTATTTTCTGGTGGAAGGTTCGCGATAATAAAAGAAGAATACTTGTTGTTTGATATATATTTAGTAAGGGAGAGTTGCCATATGCGTACCACTTAATTTTGAAGGCAGTTTAAATATTCTTTAGTAGGCATATTAGCAAATATTATGATTTATATCCATTTGTTAACTATCAAAGGTGCAATTTAACATAATTTTTTAACTATTCATTGATAGATCATTGTGATATGACCACTTTCTTCAGACCATGCAAAAAGTACGATTAAGGACACCAGTATCCTAAATAGTACCAGCCAGTTTACAATATCGTACCTGATTGGAGGAATTAAAATTAGCTGCTAATTCCATATTTTCTGCGGTCCATTCACAATATTTCCGCTTTTCCATGCCAAAAAATTCAAAAATATTTTTTTTGTTTTAAACAGTTTATTCACGCGGCGAATTTGACATCAGTATCTTAAATCGTACCAGTACGATTTCGAAAACTACAGTGTGGTACGATTTAGGAATAAGTCATCCCGTCAAATATTTGAACCTAACCTTACAATATTATTATCAGCGTTTCTTAAATTCAATAAAATAAATAATAAAATATAATCAGTTCTCAAAAGTATTTAACGCTACCTCAGAAACTGTACAGTTATATGAAATTCAGTCGAATGAAATCGTTTAAAATTAATATCAACCTACCTAAAAGTTTTTGACTTCTGTTATTCACAAGAAAATACCTATACTGATTGTTGTTTTGTTTCTACTTTATCGGCTTAGATAAAAGTTAATATGTTTACCACCAGATTGCATAAAACTGTAATAACTATTGAATAATGGCATTGGTACGATTTAGGTGACCAGTACGCATATGGCAACTCTCCTCTAATCAGTGGCGGATTATGCCTTTAAGGGGACTGAGGCGGAACAAAATTTTGGGGCCTAAGATTTTACTAAAAATTTTGCAAATGAGTTTGATTATTCTATTTCTTAAATAATTTTTTATCCGCTTCAGAACGGAGATCGTTCCCCACTTGCGTTGCATATCGGCAATGTAAGAAATATTTTTAAAATAGTTTCCACATTGGGAAATGAAGATTGCAGGCCATCAATGATTACCTTGTACATCTTAAATGGACAAGTGATGTTCTCTTCTTTTATATATTTTAAAAAATGATGTACTTCGTCTTTAAAATATTGTACTTCTATATTCCTCGCATATGTATTTGACAATTCTAAAATACACTTGTCAACTTCATCACTGGATATATTTTGATCAAAAAATAATTTAAAATTATTTAAAACAGTTTCATATATGGACGTTCTGGTAGACATTTCAGTGGCAAGTCTATCACAGATCATGTTGTGAGTACTTATAATAAACAATTCTCGTCCTACTAGCTGTGTATCATTTGCAGATGATTCATCATACATAATTTTGCGTTTTCTTTTTCGTTCTTCTTTGTAGCTAATTTTGTCTGTTAATAAGTTTGCTTGCTTTTCTATGCTCTCAAAATCATTCCGAACATCCCTTATAAATTGTGACAAAGAATTAAACAGTTTTACTCCTTGTAATAAGTTCGTTTGAATATTTTGAAATGGTTTTCTAGTACTATTGATTCTTTGCAATAATATATCCCATAGAACGGTTAATAAGGCAATTCATATTCATCGAAAGAGCTAGCTAATTTTTTAACCTCAACTTTAGTAATCGGTTTTTCGTCTTCATTTTCGCTAATTTGGATAAGAACGCTTTTAATATTTTTGTAATTAAACCGCAAGGCGGCGGATACTGCATCAGCTCTTGCAGACCATCTTGTCACTTGTGTCACTTAATTTTTTAATATGTTTGGAATTAGGATCGGAAAAAATTATCAATAAGCAACTTCCATCTGTGAGTAGATGAAGAAAAGAATACATATATATTTTGGATAAAGTTAAAATAATACACCGCAGTAGAATAGGCATCTGCAGCATAATTTCCAATTAAATTAAGCGTATGACTTGTACAAGGAATAAAAATGGCGGTCTCACTTAGAGTTTTAATTCTGGCTTGTAAACCATTATATCTTCCGGCCATATATGTTTGACCGCGACAATTTTTAATATCCAAGACAAATTGTTTAAAGTTTTCAAAATAAGCTGTGCTAGATATTCTGAATTGTGATTTTCAATTTGTAAAAATCCAAAAATCGTTCTCTTGCATCGCCCACTTTATCAATGTACCTTAATATAAAACTTAGTTGGTCAGTGTGGTTCACGTCTGGCGTAGAATCAACAATAATTGAATAATATAAAGAGTCCTGAATTTCTTGAATTAGGTGTTCTTTTACTTCAGTTCCCATTAAATTTATAAATTCATCGCATGTGGTATGTGATAAATAACTTACATTACCTTTTCCTGGATGGCTGTACCTCTCCAAATGATTTTTAAGAAAATCATCAAATTGGGATAGGTACTCAATGCATGTCATAAAATTTCCTTTTCTGTTCGAATCAATATCTTCTCGATGACCACGAAATGCTAAACCCAAAGTAGCTAACAGCTTTACTGTAGCTGCAACTCTTTTTAAAACTTCCCGCCAGTATTTTTGTTGTACTTCAATTTCACGAGCTATTTGAGTATCAATACGTCCAGTTACAAACAATCTATTTTTCAAATTTTTCAAACAAATTTTTTAGACAATCTTTTTTCCAATCAACGTTGATAAAACGAAATATACAACTAAAGCTAAAACACCTATACTATATAAATCATATCATATGGAAACCCTTTTCAAACGTTAATCCAAATGATGAATTTAGCATGTATTGTATAAAAAATACATGGATTTTAAGCATAAAATAATAGATTTCAATTCTACACGTTAAAAAGTTTTCATTTATTTAGTTATATATGAAATTAATCTAAAATATGTACAATTATATGCTTAAAATTGAGGTTTTCAGTTTAATGCTTTCAATAAATTGTAGGTCTTAAAAGAAACCCAAAATCATTGATGAAAACATAAAACTCAAATATATTTCAAATATCCAGAAAAACTGATCTGGATTTTGTTTTTATCAATAATTTTGCGATTGATATAATAACAGCCCATTGCAAATAAAGTTTTAGTATTAATATTCATTCGTAAAGCCGCAATTAGACTATTGCAGAACTCTGCAATATTCCTGCAATGGTAGTGTGTAAAATATTCATTGCAGAGGAGTTTGGCAATGAACTCATTTTAAAACATTGCAATGACTCATTGCAATGTTTTGCAATGAGTTCATTGCCAAATTTTTCTGCAATGAATAGTTTACACACTACCATTGCACGACTATTGCAGAAATATTGCAGAGTTCTGCAATAGTCTAATTGCGGCTTAACAGTGGAACTTTTCAAAACAAAATGTTTTTTTACTATACAAATTTACATCAAAAAATTATAAAACTATCAAATTAGAATTATTAAAATAAATACATACATAAAAAAAGGAATACAAATTGACAACCTAACACTTTTACATGTGGGATAATATTAAAAAAATCTTTAGGTTTAAAAACTTTGGTTGAGTCATCTGATATTTGAATACCTATAAAATATCAATACTATTTGTAGCGAGGGGGCCCCTGTGCATGTGGGGCCCGAGGCGGCCGCCTCTTCCGCCTCTATGGTAATCCGCCACTGCCTCTAATATATTTAAAATTAGTTGTTTAAATTCGTTTCTGATATAAAATATTTAATAACAAACTAATAATTAATAAAAACATTTATTTTGATAAAAAAATGATATAAATTAATTTAACAAGTGTGTAGGTGGTTAGGCGAAACCGCGCCAAAAATTAATCAGACGAAGGATTAGAACCTGTTATTGATAATTTTTCTGTTGACTTTTATAAATTGAAATGGATGCAGATTCTGTAATTTGATTTGTCTAACTAAATCTAACGAAGCATTTGAAATTGGTGGATATGGTCCATAAACGCAGATGCGACAAACTCTAGTTAAATCATTCAGAAATATTAATACTGTTTTAGGCAATCAACTTTTGATGTAAAATTTGAATCTGTATTGTTAAAAATACAGGGACAAATTTAAGACTTTCAAATTTAGTGTAATTGGTATGAAGTGTAATAAATTGTGCGCCTATTAAGGAGGCTGATTTATTTTTAATTGATATATCATTCCAAAGAATTTTCAGATTTGGATGTCACTAAATGTATAGTAATTAAAATACTGTCAAGGCATTCAGTCTTCGATTTGAAGACAATCAACACGTGTTTTGATGGCATTACAGTTAATCAGATTTTGGTTACTGGTTATTTCAACCCAAAATTACATGGAAAAGTAAAATGAAAAAAAGAGCAATTTTGATTTCTATATATTTTAAAAATCTCAATGGTATTTGAGAATAAATTAAATTTCACCCTATCTAGAAGGGAACTCCATACAATTGTGCTTTCAACATTTGTGGTCTGTTGAATTGAATCAGTTTAGGATCATTACAAAGTTAATCTCAATTTGCATGCTACGGTAAAATTATACACAGATTTTTAACATATTATTTTTAACCGTAAATAAAAACTGTTTTCTTTTACATTTTAAATTTGCACACATTCTAGAAAATGTTTATAGAATCATCATATTTAGCGTTGATAAACAAAATAACGCTTTTCTGAATTAAGACAAACATAGGTGAAAAATTGTGAAGGTTATGAGAGTGTGTACAATAAAAAAAATTAAATTTGTTGAAAATTAAATTTTCCCCCCATTCGGCATTTCCATTGTCCGCATACTCCTCCCAAACTATTAAAGATATCAAAATGAAATTTTGCATGTAAGACGACATCTAGCTATAGATGGTTTATAAAATACTATCCAGCCATACATGGTTTACAAAATATTGAAAATTAGACATACCACGGAGGAATAATCACCGAAAAATGGTTCCCAGACTTTCAATGGGAAAATTATCATCTTTTCACAATACTTAAACAAATTGTTAAAATTTTTTTGTTTTTTTGTTTTCTTTTTTTTTGGACATATCTTCGGACATATCTTTTGGATTGGACATATCTTCGCTCCTTTTTATCAATTGCATTCTGCATTCTATCAATTGCATTCTGCATTCTATCAATTGCATTCTGCATTCTGCACCTAGTATTGTTTGGAAGTGAATCTTAATTTGTTTTTGTAATTTGATAAGAGATACTTAGTGATTTAAAGATATTTATATTCAATTGTGGAGCTTGTTGTCTCCCGTTTGGGCAAACCTTTAACATCAAATTTATTTTTTTTTTTTGAAGTAAAACTTCTTTAGGCGCGTTATGAGAATTTTGCAACGAAGCATAAAAAACGAATATAATATTCGGCAAATATACGATACAATTCGATTATGACACACATATTTTAAATATTCACTGGTTTTTGGTGCATTATAGAAATAGTTCATATTTTTCGATGCTTAAAAATTTAACAGAAATTCAATTAAAAAAACATAATTTTGAATTAAATTTAATGATTTTCAATCCGAATTTTTGGAGTATTTTAATTTAATTTAATATTAGTTTTCAAAATATTATATGTCTGCTCCATTTTTGTTTACAATGGATGCTTAGACTCGTAAATTAATAAAAATGGCAGCATATTTGGCTTTTTTAAAGGCAGAGAAATAAGTTGTCACAAATCTTGGTAAATGGCATATATAATGAAATATAAGATGACAAAAAGCACCGTTTTGAAATTTGAGCAAAATCGAATAACTTGTTTAGGAATGGAAGCATGTTTGGTGGATCTTTTTGGTTTGTATGGTCAAGTCATTCATTTGTTCATTTGTTATTATATTTTTTATTCACTTATGCAGTCTCGTACTAAATGTTATATGAGTTGGATGTGTCGATTGTAGATGGTGGTCATTGTGGTCATAGTGGCCATGGTGGTCATGGTAGTCATGGTGGTAATAGTGGTTATGGTGGTTATGGTGGTCATGGTGGTCATGGTGGTCATGGTAGTCATAGTGGTCATGGTGGTCAGGGTGGTCATGGTGGTCACGGTGGTCATGGTGGTCATGGTGGTCATGGTATTCACGGTGGTCATGATGATCATGGTGTTCACGGTGGTCATAATGGTCATGGCGGTCATGGTGGTCATGGTGATCAAGGTGGTAATGAAGTCATGGTGGTAATGGTGGTCACGGTGTTCACGGTGGTCATGGTGGTGTCACGGTGGTCATGGTGTTTAGAGTTTGCATCCCGGGCTTTCCCGGGCGAGAAAAAATATTTGTGTTGATTAAATTTGTTTTGTTAAATAGAAAAATGAGTGCGTGTAATCTTTGCACGCGGTTGAAATAAATTTCTTTGGCTACTGTGGCAGGTATTAATAAAAAGATGAAAAATGAAATAAATATGTCATATTGCAATTTAGAGTTGCATTTCTTGATAATATAATTTTCTGTGTAATAAAAAACAATATTTACATAATGTATTACAAAGTCAATTCAATTATTAGCATAATTGAAATATGAAATTAAAGGTTTATGACAAATTTGCTAAATTTATTGAAAAATGCATCCATTGTTGTACCAATTGTTAAATTAAGTGGACATGTATTCATTGTGAAATTTAATTTGTAATACATTTTAAGACCTTGTAAAACATGTAAATATGGGTTTTTATTACACATTGTTGTAAATTATATTATCAAGAATATTAGAAAAAACTCTAAATTTCAATATGACATATCTATTTTATTTTATATTTAATATTTTTAGGAATACCTGCTGCAGTGGCCAAACAAGTTTTACTTCAACAGCGTGTAAAGATTACGCACTTCATTTTTTTCTGAGAAACTTCAAACCATACCTTTGAATTGAAAAAATTCCAATTGCTTCTTTACTTACTTGAGTTTAATTGATCTCAAAAATCCCAAATAAATTAAATTTAAAATTTAATTAAATTTTTTTTAGTTTTGTTCCCGTTTTCTAAAAAATTTGTTTTTTACCTTTAAGGTTCGTTCCAATTAGCTGCTAAATTGTACTAAACTGCTAAATCTAAATTTAATTTCACAAAATTACTGAATTTTACTTTAAATTAATGTAATTAAGTGGTCAGATATTATTTAACGTATGAATTTCTTCAAAAATATTTAGAAACAAAATAAAATAGTTGACTCAATTGATTTAGCACTTTTAGTACAATTTATCATCAATTGGAACGCAGTCTTAGTTTTATTTTTATTCAACTAATCTTATCATGAAATATTGGCCTAACTCATATTTTATTATGTAATAGGATTTACTGTTTAGTTATTCATTCTTTTGTTGGGTATTGATTTATTTCGGTTGTCATGGCATTAGTTTTGATAGTTGTAATATATATTTAATACATACATATTTGACATTTGATGATAACTAGCTCACTATATACAGGGTGAGTTTTTTAAAAAATGCCAGGCTTTTATCTCGAGAACCATGCTAGATGGGACAAAATAACCCAAGGTAATATTTGTTAAGCGTCGAGGGGGACGTCCAATGGTAATATTGAATGACCTTGAAACTCATAAGTATTGGAGATATATGCCAAAATAGGTTTTTTTTAAATTAGAACCTATACATTTAATATTTTTTTTTAATTAAGTAAATCAAACTACACACTTTTTGCATACAAACTTTTTTTGTAAAGTGTACGATTTTGTAGATATGATGAAAATTGATTTGCACTAAAGTGCGTGTCTTCGCTAAGTTCTTCAGAAAAAAAATAAAATTTCGATAAATTAAAAAAAAAACAAAGAAAAACATTCAATAATTTAAATATTATTGCATCGTGGCCTACTGCGTGAAATTGATTTTCGTTGTTTTTTTTTGATTTATTGAAATTTTATTTTTTTTCTGAAGAACTTAGCGAAGACACGTTTGCTTTAGTGCAAATCAATTTTCATCATATCTACAAAATCGTACACTTTACAAAAAAAGTTTGTATGCAAAAAGTGTGTAGTTTGATTTACTTAATTAAAAAAAAATATTAAATGTATAGGTTCTAATTTAAAAAAAACCTATTTTGGCATATATCTCTAATACTTATGAGTTTCAAGGTCATTCAATATTACCATTGGACGTCCCCCTCGACGCTTAACAAATATCACCTTGGGTTATTTTGTCCCATCTAGCATGGTTCTCGAGATAAAAGCCTGGCATTTTTTAAAAAACTCACCCTGTATATCTTCTACTTTTTTGATTTGAAATGAAATGATATTACATGACAGAAATTATCAAAGATGCACAGAGAGAGAACAATTGACGAACCAGTTATTTATACAAAAAGTAGTTATTTTTTTTACTAGGACAAAAAATGATGGATTTTAAGACGAGTAAAAAGGTTACGATGCGACCCGATAGCGAAGTACTACCGCAAGTTTGCGAGTTCGAAAGTCCATTTTTAGTCCGAGTAAAACATTAATTTTTTTCTCCAACCGTAATTTTATAATAAAATTTCCTATTTAAATCTTGATTTTTGTTTTGCATAGAAATATAGATTTGTTTATTTTTTTGTCCTAGGACAAAAGATGCAATGACAACTAGATGCAATACACAAATGACATATTTTTTGTAAAATATATCCAAACAAAAATTGCAATTTTTAGTCCGGTTGGAGAAAAATAGTACATTATGATGCAAGGACGTAAAGCTAAAGATTTTGGACGTATGTGGATGCGCTATCCGTGATTTGCACCCACATTATGTCCAAAATAGCTTACGTCCGTGCGTCATATACTATTTTTTACTCGCCACAAGCAAAATATTTAAAAAAAATTGTTTCTTCTAAATTAAAGTTATAAATTTGCATAAATTTTGAAATAAAAATATATTAAACAAGTAACCTATAACGAAATATTTGTTATTTTTTCAAAATAATTGTATAACTATGACATGAAATAATAACAATAATTTTAATTGGAGTATGAAATTTAGAATTTAATTGATAAAAATTTGATAAAAATTTCTATTTTTTGTAGAATTTAAACAAATTCAAATATTTTTTAATTTTTTGGACGTAACTATGACCACAAAAAATATATGGATAAAAAGTGACACTTTAAGGCCGCAAATCACAGTAATAAAGTAACACTTTAATATGTAGGTGAATATAAAATTTTATTTTTATTTTTATTCACCTACATATTAAAGTGGTCATAAAGTACTGTGATTTGCGGCTTTAAAGTGTCACTTTTTATTCATATATTTTGTTGTCATAGTTAGTCCAAAAAATTAAAAAAAAATTTGAATTTGTTTAAATTCTACAAAAAATAGAAATTTTTATCAAATTTTTATCAATTAAATTCTAAATTTCATACTCCAATTAAAATTATTGTTATTATTTCTTGTCATAGTTATACAATTATTTTGAAAAATAACATATATTTGGCTATAGTTTACTTGTTTAACATATTTTTATTTCAAAATTTATGCAAATTTATAACTTTGATTTAGAATAAACAATTTTTTTTAAAATATTTTGCTTGCGGCGAATAAAAAATAGTATATGACGCACGGACGTAAGCTATTTTGGACATAATGTGGGTGCAAATCTCGGCTAGCGCCTCGATTTGCAAACTCCACATACGTCCAAAATCTTTAGCTTTACGTCCTTGCATCATAATATATTATAATGCAATAAGTGAACATTTTTGATTTGCTTTAAGATTTTTTATGGCTTGTTGTGCTTGTTGTCATTACGACTTTAGATTATTTATTATTTAACTACGCACTATCTTTGAGGCAGCTGGTGCATAATGAATTAACTTATATGTACTATAGCTATGTATAGTTGTAGCTATAGCTGTTCATAAATGACCGATTGGTCTTAGAAAAAATATTTTGCTACTATAGATTAGGTATTATATTTTAAGAAATTTGACGCTTATTGCCCATCTCAACTTCAATCAACAAAGGTTTAAATAAAGCGCTCAACACCTCAGAATGCTTGTTGTCGTGAGACCGTATCAAATCAACTGAATAATATGTCAGATAAAAAAATTATGCTAAACTTAAAAAGCTTTCTCACAAACAATCAATTTCTTTTTTTTAAATTGCTTTTTCTAGAAAAATATTAACCGAACAGAAATCATATGGGAGAAAATTTACGTTATTGACTAAAAAGTTTTAGTTGAACGCAAATTTTAATAAATCAGAAAGAAAGATAGAATTCCAAACTTATATTTCATCCATTTCATACATTTTTTAACAACTTTGAACAATTTTCAATAAAATTTCAAATGAAGGTTAAAGTCAAAAATTTAAAACTCAATTTTATAGCAAATACTTGCGCATTTAATATTCACCTTCAATCTGAATATAATTAGCTTCGTAATACTTTAAATTTTAATCCTAGAAAAAACAAAACAAACTAAAATCCTATTATAGAGTTAACAAAATCGTTTTATTAAATCCACATCTCAAACTTATCTACACAAAACAATAGGAAAAACTTTAGTCTTTAATCAATCACAAGAATGTGAAACGAAAATTGTTTTATGTTGTCGACTACGGACTATGTACAGCGATGTTCGTGTTACTTTTGCTACATTTATCTTATCATTTTATGAAAATAAACAAAAGTTGAGAGTCAAAATTTTGGTTGGGGCTTATTGAAAAAGATTTTGTATTTTATTTTTAAAGGATTTTTAATATTTTTAGGATATCTTCTAGGAATAACAATTCAAAAGTTTATGAACACAAATTCTGATGAATTTATAAACATTTTATTATTAGTTTTATTATTTGAGTGAAAATTGTATTCGTTTGAGAAACTAAGTATACGTGAGTATAATCATAAATAAATAATTTAACTATTAATTCAAACAGGTAAATTAATCCTTATAACAACTCATCCGAAATTCTTTGAATTAGAAAAACTCATATAACATACTTTTAGTTCAGAAATCAAATTTAAAATATTTTATTGCTTCAACATAAATAAATCTTTAAATCGTATATTTCATTCAAAACCATTCAACCCTAATCACTATTTATTTAAAATTTCTGCTTACTTTGAATTTTTCCACTTTTTATTCAATTAATCGTATCTATTAGAAAAAGAAAATCAAATCAGGATAAGAAATTTAAATCGAAATTGAAAATAAGCATATAAAACCAATCGTTCAGAGTTTTGCATCTTTTTTTTTCCGAAAGACTAAAATCGAGAAAAATGAGTTAAGGGAAGGCAATAAAACGAACAAACCAAGCAAAAACGAAGAAAAAACTTAAAGGATGATTTTTTTGTTATCATCACCATTTAGCAAATTTCTTTTTCCTTTTGATTATCTTTATAACGGTTTATTTTGTTTTTTATCGTTTTTAATTTATTTTATCAGCGATTTCTGTTGATTGAATACATCCTTTACAGAAAAGGTTTTTTAGTGCTTGATAAGGTTGTTTTTGTCGACATGAAATATTGAATGAAATCAGATCCATCATGCCTCAAACATATTCTTTTCTCCGTTGGGATTTTAAAAAATCGTCCATCAACACCTTAGAACTCATAAGGTTGTAGGACCTACGTCTAAGAAGGTATCTTTATGTTGTTTCGATAGATATTGTAATACCTATTACAAAAGACTTAATCATTATAGAAATATTTTACAAGAAAATAAATATTACAACAAAAAAAACGACGAGACGAGGGGGAGAGGTGATGTGGTGAGTACACCTTCAAGTTCAGTTACTACTGCAGTGTTAAATAAGTGAAAGTAACCAAATCCATCGAAAATAATTTAATTGTAACCTTCTAGATTGAAGAAAATATAAAATATTAATATTGAATCCAAAACTTCAAATTTGCGTTTTTTTATAAAATGTATATTATGTTACTCCGCATGGAGGGATCAGTTTTTATTGTTTTGAAACTTTTTTTTATTTTTGATCTACGGGTGTGACAACCCCGCGTATTCCAGTCCCTGCTATTGACATACGAGTTAACGTGAGATATCACATACCACTGGCAATATCAGTGAGATATCACTAGCCAAGGTAACATTTTAGGGGTGGTGGCGGATGAACTGTATTCAGTCAACGGTAGCACCCTCAACCTTAGCTGTAAAATAATCCTTGATGATGAGACGCTATTGCTTCCTTGAAGAAACGAGCCTTCATATAATTATTTGTGGGCTTTAATCTTCAAGAAAGACAGTGCGTCACGGGATCAAGGAATATGCAACCGGCTGGATTATTGCAACTACATTTTTGTTTTGTTTCAGCAAATTTTTGTAAAATTTGCTACTTACGTTTTAATTTACTTTTGTTTTCTTTATTCTATCATAAAATATTGGCCTATGTCATATTTTGTCAGTGATAGGATCTTTTGTTTAGTTATCCATTCTTTAACAAAAAATATAAAAAAAAACAAAAGAGAAAGATTTACGTCCATCAACACCTTTGAACGAATGTTGTTGAGGGACCTTGGTCTTAAAGGTTTTTATATGTTATTGTGACACATATTGTAATTCCTACTACACAATACATTTTATTAAAAAAAAAATAGTCCTATATTTCATTATTAGATGTAGTAAATAAAAATAAAAAAACTAAAGTTTTCATTTTCATTGCATTAGTTTTCAAACAAAACTAAAATAGGGTTACCGATGATCAAGCAGGAATGTCAGCAATTCAAACACACACAATAAACATTCTTAATTTTTAGCTGATGCATTTTGGTCTACATAGATATTTTTTCATCCTACTCTAAATTAATTAATACTGTAATTAATTAATAGTAATACTTTGGTATTTTTATTTAAGCAAAAAGTATTGTGTAAAGGAAATCACAATATGTGCATTTAAAGACCACAACAACATGACAATTCTGAGGTGTTGTGTTGATGTATCCGTTTTTTAAACATTTGTGGATTAAAGTCAGCGGAGACTAATGATTCTAACCTGGACTTAATCATATTCCGCCAATTATTTTTAAAACATTTGCTAAGGGGTTAACACCAATTCTCACTGAAACCTTTAATTTGAAGATGAGAAAGGGTAGCAAAACTGATCCTACACCATACTAGCCCGGTTCAATTTTTTTGGATGTTGCGAAGATGTTTTAGAAATATATTACTTTTAATATGAAGAGCGTCTTAGAATCATCAAAAACGGGTTTCGAGAGCCCGGAACATAAAATTGTCTCGTATGTTTGGAGCTTATGTTTGGTCTCATGAAATAGGTAAATTAGATTCAACATCAGCGCCTGATAACTGTAGATCAAATTTGATAGATTTTTTTAAATGTTGATATTAAAACAAGTTTAGATTGGTGTTTTGGATTGGCCATTTTTTAAGATTACCAACGCCTAATCCGTTTTCATTGATGTTTGATTCCAAAGATTTTGAAATCTAAAACTGTTGAAGGAGTTGAAGTTGAAGGAGTTAAAAATAATATGAAGTGAAATTCTTATATTTTTAACCTAGCTAGGAGTCCTGTTCAAAAATAAGGTTTTTTTGACGATACCGTAAGCTTTTCAGTAGCAAACAGCTTCATACAATAAACAAGTCCTTTATACGCCCTTGTTTGGAGTTGGTTCTCGCCTATGGAGTGGAACGTTCAAATGGAATTTGAATTGTCTTGGTTCTTATTGATTTCGGAGAGCAATTAAATTCAAATCTTACAAATAAACTTGATTTTATGAAGCATAAAAGAAATGTGCTTGATTTAGAGCATCGATAGCGCCAATTTAACCTATTACGATTTAAATATCTAAATTTAGAACTATTGCGTTAAGTGTGATTTTTTTTTAACAGTCTCTGAAATTTTTTTACGAGTTGGAATTTTTTTCACGAATTCAAACTCTTGCAAGAAAATTGATTTATAATCCTAATTGGCATAATATCTTTGGATCAAAGACTTTAATAATTTACAATTTCTTACTAAAAGCTCGAAAAATGCCCAACATAAAAATAAATTTTTCCAAATACTCATGTCAAATATCAATTTTTTCAATAATTTTATTTTAGATAAAAACACACAAATGAATATATCCAAACAAATATTTATAAAATAATTCTTCAATTATTTCTTTTCAAAATTAAAAATAAATAAGTTTAGCTTAAATCTATATTTCTTTCTATGGTTAATTATTTTCAGGAATACAAAACAAAATAAGGACTTAATTATTTTTTAACCCAAATACTTTTTCAAGCAAGAAAATTACAAGAAAATTAATTCAATTTTTCCAACCTCTCGATAACTATCTATTCGATTGTCCCAACTCCTAACTTTAAAACGAATGGTACTCTCGGTTGCGGATTCTCTTGGTTTTTAGTCGAATAAAAAAACTAGTTGTTTTTATCCGAATGAATTTTTTAACATGTTTCCTTTATAACAAGTTGTGTTATTCAAAATTTGATTGTACAAAAATTTTATGGTCAAGTAACAGTTTTAATAGTAGAACGCTTTACCATTTTCTTACAAATTTAGTGAAAACATACGATTGCTTCATGTCTGATTCGCTTATCACTTATCAGTTATATATTGTATACCATTCTCAACCGAGAATCACAAATCAACTGTTGTTAAATCCAGTCGGTAAATGCCTTTGACAGAGTATTTTAGACGATTTATTCTTTCTTCAGTAAATCTCTAAACTTTATTAACCAAAACATAGTGGCTTTTTCATAAAAAGCTAATTTGTTAACATTAATTTTTTGAAAAGTCCCAAATGCAATAATAAAAGAAAAACGGATTCCGTTTACACATACAAAACCATAACAATAAAAAGACGAAACATTTTTCCTAAAACTTTTAAAGCTCTTAACTGTAGTAACCACATTTTCCAAAACAAAAATGCTATCTAACTATTAATTTTATAATAGAAACACACAAATTGACAGAACCACAAGTAAAATGTCTCATTATATTTAATTAAGTTTTGACTTTGTCTATTAAATAAAAACTAACTTTCGTAAGTTTTTACTTTAACCCTTAGAAAAAGCACAAAAAACTATTTTCAACTCGTTTACACAAACTAAATTTATTAAGTCTTTATTGTTGGTTTTAATACGTTTCTGTTCACAAAATTAAGTTATACTAAACAAAAACTTTAGTTTTTATAAATAATTTTCACAAATTAAAACTTGAAAAAAAAAATTGTACAAAATCGTTCATATCAATCCACGAGTAAATAGTAAACTAAATGGAAAAATTAAATATAAAAAATTAAACCAAAGCTTTAAATAATTTTAATTTTATTTATGTTATGCTTTGGTAATGAAAACGAAAACAAATGTTGATAAAGTAAATTGATGTTTTTAATTTGTAAAATAAAATAATAGTGGAGTAATAAAATGAGTTTTAGTAAGCTTACAAAAATATTACAATCAAATTACTTTCAATTTTTTTCGTTCATCTAATAAATTTAGACCAGGGTAGAAGCGTTTGAAAATAATAAAAAGTGAAAAAAAATAATAGCAGGATGAAACCCATTTGAAAAGGAGAATATTATAAAAATGAAAGGAAAAATAATTTACGGGCGATCTGAGGTCGGGAAGGGGAAGGGGTGAGTTTTAAGGGTAAAAAACGATTTATCTCGATTTCCGGCAAAACTAAAAGTCCTATGGAAAAAAGTTATATGGCAAAAAACATGCAAAAAATGAATTGAATTTTCGATTCAAAAAACCAAGTTTTTGGTTTTTTATTTTTATCTTTTACAAAAAAATTTTTTTTTGCACGAAATTTGGTGAAAACTTACCTTTTTATGTCCCAAATACGCTGTAATTTATTTGATTTCAAATATTTATTTTTTCACCTTATTTTGAATTAATATCGAAAAAGCACCCTAATTTTCAATCGAAAATTCAATTCATTTTTTGCATTTTCTGAGAAGATTTACTATAGTAATATATTTTTTTTTTCACCATCGGAAAGTAGAGATTTCAACGTAAAGAAAGCATACCAACTTTTTGAAAAAAGCTGATATTTTGACGGGTGAATTTTCGATTGAAAATTAGGGTGCTTTTTCGATATTAATTCAAAATAAGGTGAAAAAATAAATATTTCAAATCAAATAAATTACAACGTATTTGGGACATAAAAAGGTAAGTTTTCACCAAATTTCGTGAAAAAACCAAAAATTTTTTGTGAAAGATAAAAATAAAAAACCAAAAACTTGGTTTTTTGAATTTTTCACATAAATTTTGAGGTTATGTGAAAAAAATCTCCATACAAAAGTTTAAGATCTTTTTATTACCTACAACTTTGCCATACAACTTTTTTCCATAGGACTTTTAGTTTTGCCGGAAATCGAGATAAACCGTTTTTTACCCTTAAAACTCACCCCTTCCCCTTCCCGACCTCAGATCACCCGTAAATTATTTTTCCTTTCATTTTTATAATATTCTCCTCCTTTTCTAATAGGTTGCATCCTACTATTATTTTTTTTGTTTTCAAAAATTATCGACCCTGGTCTAATTGTTAATTTTGTTGGAATCAATAAAACAGATAAACTTTATAATTAAAAGTTCTAGAAAACATAAAAGATTTTAAAATACAATCTTATGAATGAAAAGCAGTTAAATATGTATACAATACGTTGAGTAAAATTTGTTTGCGTCATAAACATATTGTTACTAGCTTTGTGTAAAAAATAACAAGCTACAGCTTGTCCCTTGTTAAAGTAAACAAAAGTTATTTACATTTCATTAAATTTATTTTAATAAAAAAAGAACTTCACGAAAGCTTCTGGCGTATTTACAAAAATCCTTTTTATGTCAACAATTCTTTTGTTTTTTTTTAAAGAGAATCCATATAATTCAACATTTTTCCTATCCACTTTACAACTAACATTCTGTTTTCAATAAATTACACCTGAAAAAACAAACTATATATTTGTACTAACTTTTAGTAACAATTACAGTTGAAATATAGTTTTCGCTAATTAATCTTAATTTTTTAATAACAATTTTTGTAACAAGAATTAAAATAAACTAAAACGTTACGATGAACACTCACAATCACAAAAAACTATTAAAAAATGAAATTGAATTAATTTTTAAATAAACAACAAACATGAATTCCTTGTTGATATATATCAAAATAACTAAACCATTACATATATTAAAGCCAATTAATTGATTGTTTTTTTACATTAATAATGATCGTTTATTGATCCATAAATTAATATGAGAAAGTTTATTTTAAGTAATGTTCTGTTATTATGATTCCACAGAAATTAGTTTTTGCATTGATTGTTTTGGTCACATATGAAAAATATTTATTGACGAACGAACTAAGACGAAAGATCTGTATGAAATTGTCACTCATGTTGCCAACAAAAATAACACCCAATCCAACCAGTAAAGTCGTTGCATTTCATTCAGCATAGTTAGCACAAACCACTGACCAATAAGCATAACTAATACATGCTAACCGGTAAACCTAGTTCACGTCAAACAGAGAAGCAGACACCCTACACATCTGCTAGTTTTAATGAAGGAAGTTGGTTGAATAATTTATGGTCGCTTTGTGGGTTGCAGGCACGTCAACTTGCTTATTATATTTACGCTATTTCCACTCATCACACGTGGGCATGAGTATACTGTTAGTTGATAATTTTTTGATTGGAAAGGGTTAGGTTTGTTAATTTATAAGTACTATTAATACCATTTGATATGTACTAAACCTAAGCTTGATGCAACGTACTGGCTTTGCTGTTAAGAAATTCTTATAAAATTCTAATCAGAACTTAGATAGTTCAGCTGTTCCAATATTTCCAGTACCTACTATATCAAAAACAAATTATTTTAGTTTAAATCAAAAGCATAAAACACATAATCAATTTAATTCCAACAACAGATTCACTTTTATTTTATTGTTATTATTATTGTCCATTCAGTTCTAATTATATCATTGTTATTATTATGTCAGCTTATTGCTGTCACATATTACGTTATTCGCACCAAACACAATGAACAAACCAATAATAATAATAAAAATAACATAAAGTGTTACAATGGATGAGCGGTTTTTTGGTTCTTTTATGTTTCTCCTTAAAGAAAAAAATAACGAAAACGTTAAATATTTTTACATGTGCAACTTTCGCAAAATGAAGATGTTAGAAAGTGTATAGTCGTATACGAGGGTCGTTCAAATTATTGAATTATATATAATAACAGTTAATTCAATTATTAAACTATTATGAGTAAATGCAGCAATTAACCTAAAAATTTGAGGTGTTTGATTTTTTAATTACGAAGTTGTAATATGCTATTTGAAAATAATTATGTAAATAAGAATTGATTTTGTTTAGAGTATATAATTACTATATGTGTTATTATGGTTTTCCATATTATTCACTGTTTGTGTGCTTTTGTCACTTTTGGATAAAAACGCAATATTTAAAAATATGCTTTTTAAAATGTTTATTTTTAATTTTTTATTTTATTAATAATAATATAAACTTCCTTATAGTAACAATTTTGAATTTTAGTTTTTATTTTATTGAATATCGATTTCGACTTACGGCATCCTCAGTTCTTAGATTATTATTCTAATATTAATCTAAAAACTGAGGATGACGTAAGTCGAAATCGATATTCAATAAAATAAAAACTAAAATTCAAAATCGTTACTATAAGGAAGTTTATATTATTATTAATAAAATAAAAAATTAAAAATAAACATTTAAAAAAATATAATTTGAAATATTGGTATTTTAATTTTAAATATTGCATTTCAATTTTAACTTTTAATATATAATTACGATGATA